>JAQISU010000154.1:7080000-7610000 GCA_029339505.1 Unio delphinus | reverse complement strand
AAACAATACAGGAAGGTCTAGCAAAACTAATTCTCAGCTACACTCCATTAACTTTGATTCCATTCAATACATTTCCTCAGAAGATATAGGATGGAAAATGAAATCTGAGGTGCAACAGCAAATCACCCCGGTAAATCAAATAAAGACAATAAACTGGATGAAAAATAAAATTATAAATCTTCAGTGTAACTTTTATATACATGTATAAATAAATCTAATAAATTTCATGAAATGAAACATGGGACTCAGAATGTAGACAACAGCAAGCATCCACTTCATATGCCAGGGTATAATTGCAACAGCAATGGTATAATTGCAACAGCAATGGTATAATTGGAACAGCAATGGTATAATTGCAACAGCCATGGTATAATTGCAACAGCAATGGTATAATTGCAACAGCCAAGGTATAAATTGCAAAAGAAAAAACCATGTACTAATGATATTATGCTGCAAGGGCAATAATTTATCTGATGTCTATTCAGACTTTCATTTTCAATTATCTTGATGCATGCATGATAATTTTACTGGTTAATAATTTATTTATGGCTACCTCGACAATATGTAAATATACGTATTTAATAAATGATGTGAACATATATCATATATGTGTTTATCAAAAGTGAAATTTATTCTTATATAATTATTTCAACTTTGTTATATTTACATCTAGAAATTAACCTCAACAACATATTATATATAGGATTGATGTAAGAAATGACAGTTCATATAATGCAAAATCACGCCAAGGTATGAGATTAATAATTGCACCAATGCCCTTATTAGAAGAAAAAAACTAGCATTTATTGTTTGCTGACAGATGTGTCACACTTTTGGTGTTTACAAAATTGCAAATAACTAGCATTCTATGGAATTACTGTGTTTATTCTTCCTTGATGCAAAATATAATTATCCAAATAGTCTGGTTCCCTGCTTCAAATGCTCCTTGCAATTTACTTAACAACATGAGAAACTAATCCAGAGACAAAGCTTTTACTAGTTAGTGCCTAAGATATGTACCTAATCATTGGCACATGATCGAGACAAGTGGAGGGAACTGGTCAGATGTTCAGCAGCACAGTGTCTCAACGACCACACTAGGTCATGAGACTGATGATGCCTAAGATATTTGCTCACCATTTTAGACTGGTTATCAGATGAATAAATTGTGATTATTAAAGTTTTTCATTTGCACACATTGTTACATTTGTTTATGCAATACAAATACCAGAAGATTTGTATACATATAGTCATTTATTAGCTTATTGTAACTATTTTAATGACTGAAATATCATTTGGGCCTAAATCTGATATTAGTTAAATGCATTATAATAACAACAAAAAGTCCAAAATCAGAAAAGACAGATTTATTAATAAATAATTACTGTTGTAAAAATAAAGAATTTCAAAGCACAAAGAAAACTTCACTTGGATCCATAATAAACTAAAATTTGTTTTAAGTTATACTTGACAAATTTTAATCAATTTCTTTAAAAGCCTCTTATCTAATGGCAATTTGCCATGTACAAAAATATTCCATATCTAAAGTCCTATAATGTGCATGTACAAGAGAATCAGTGCTGTGAGTAGCTGACAAGATTGACAAAAGAAAGAGCACATTTTTTTTAAGGTTTACTATTGTTGATCAACAAATCATGATCAAAGAAAGTCACGAGTCGTAACCATAATCACTTTCTTTAGTAGAGATTTTTCCCATGGATTTATAACTATAACACATACTGGAATAATACGCTACCCATATACACTAATCTGATAGAAAGAATATACATGATAAACATATGCAATGAAATCTCAAAATAAGAAAGCATTCCAGTGTACCATATATAGTTGCTTATAAGTCAAATTGAACTGGAAACAACACAAACCCTGATCTGTCACTGCATAATGTGCAGACAGATCATGGTCTGTGCTGTTTGTTTTACTAATTACTCCTTAGAACTGGCTATATGCAGATCTGGTTGGTGTATTATGTGATGACAGATCAGGATGTGTGAAGTTTGCAGTTTGACTCATCCTAAAAGTGAGTGCAGATGATAACAATCACTTAAGTGTTGTACACTATTGAAAATGCACTCTTTTGTTTGACTGATTGATGTTGAAAAATAATGTCTATATTCTTCTGTATTACCATTCAATCCAAATATTTTACCTGCTTGACACTCTTTATTTTTGTTGCTCATGTGTCTGAAATCCCTTTATATTGAAGCTCAAACAAATTAGATGCACATGTTGTCTTACAATGTAGTAGGCACATGAATGCACATGTCTTACAATGTAGTAGGCACATGAATGTGTATGTTGTCTTACAATGTAGTAGGCACATGAATGCATGTTGTCTTACAATGTAGTAGGCACATGAATGCATGTTGTCTTACAATGTAGTAGGCACATGAATGTACACATGAATAATTTATCTTTAAGATGTTTGTAAAGCAACACCTTAGCAAGAAATTCTGAAATTATATGACAGAAATAGTATCCAATTTCAAGCTTGGAAAATTACCATAATTATTTTAATACATGAAATTTCATTGAAAAAGAAAGTCATGTCTGGACTTACCACTTTTTCCTTCAAATCGAAAGAGGAAAAGGTAGCTAAAGAAGATAATAATGTGGTATATAAAACTACTGGCACTAAAAGGGAAGCTATTGGTCAGTGTACAGTTCAGTTATTTTATGATTGTTACATTCATTTAAAGACTTTGATAATTTATCCAATTCAGTAATGCTATACACAAATAAAGTGAAGAAAAATATTGCTATGTTTGTATATTGTTTTTTAAAATCCAAACATTTGAAATGTTCAAGTGATTCTAAAAGTATGACCTGTCTGACATAACTTTTCAGCAGTTGACATTTTCACCAAGCATGCTTATGTAGCAGCAACAACTATAGTGTTACTTATTGTATCACATCCTCATGAATGTTTTTTCAGAAGATGAAGGAATAATTAAATATTCATAAGTTAACAAAGATGATAATGATAAAAATATGGCTTCAAGAGTGGGGGAAAAGCTTAGTCAATTAGATCACCTCAATAATATCCTTTGACCTTGTTCATTATTGAAATATTCAAGATCCTGACATGAATAGCTTATATTTTAAATCTGATCAAAATTTAAAAATCAAAATATGACACCCACTGTGGCAACAAACTCAATCAGACTGATGCAATATTGTATCATTAATATGCGGGTCTTGCTCATTATCAGATTTATCCAAGATATAACTTATAAGCCAATATTTCTAGCTGAATCAAAATTGGTTCCATAAAATGGCTTCTAGAGTGGTAATACAAATAGCCAATCAGATAAAAGATCAGCTCATTAACATGCATGCATGTCACTAATTATCAAACTTGTACAAGGTCTTGATTTAATAAGGATCATGTATGATTAAAACTGGATCGCAAACATGCTTTCCTAAGTGGTAATAAAGTTAGCCAATCAGAATAATGATCCCTATATTAATATCCACAGCTCATCCTCAGAAATATTATTATTATGGACCCATATTACAAATCTGATTGGTAACAAGTAATTGTTGATTGATGGATTCATCATGCATGAAGGATACAGGACCATACCTTAAGATTTCCACACTATTTGACTACAAATGTTTTAAAAAAATATTAACATGAAGACAGTAACAGTGAATAGCTGATCTTCTGTTAATTTTAATTGGACGGATTTGGGGTTGATCAAATGTGCATGAAATCTTTATAATACAGATGACAATGGTACCTATATATATATATATATATATATATATATATATATATATATATATATATATATGTTTATAGAAATAAAATAATAAAATATTTACAAACATGCTACCAATGAAGAACATAAACTTTATGGACTTACCATGTAAAATAAAATTAAAACTCCATCATAAAATATTCAAGCTAAAAATAAAAATATAAAAAAATAACCCATAACCTGATGTTCAAACCTCATACATTTTTATCACAGATACAACAAAATATGAGTTGACAAAAATACTTTCCATTCCAATTTACAACAACTGTGTTTAACAACAGCAAGGGAGACAATTATTTCAAAGCTTAAAATAGCAATGTATAATAGACAAAGGTTAGCTTACAAATTAATGATATGGCTATATGACTATTTTAAGAGAAGCTATACAACAGAACAATTTTCAAAGATCCAAAGGAGAATTTGTTTAAAATACCAGAATTTTAAATATCTTATATCACAAGATAACAAAGCACTAAACACACTAAGTCAGCAACTGCTTAATTTAATCACGTACCAAATTTTTTCTCCATGCCAATTTAAATATTTAGTTTCATTTTTCAGAGGCATAAATATTTAGGTGAAACATTCTCCTAAAAAATAATCAACATTACTTTTTTGTCGTTAAAATTATTAAAAATCTGTTAATAGTCTCTAAACAGTCTATTAAAAGAAGATGTTCTGCAAATTGATATAAAAACCTTTTGTTCCTTATGACAATCTTGATATATGATGAGTCTACTATTTAAATGTGCACAATTTCACTTTCTAACAATGTTAAAGAGAACATACCAAATTGACCTTAAATCAATGAAAGTGATTTATACAAGAAACTTGCACAGCAGATTTTTGTCTTGTTTCTGCTTCTAACATGATAAATTATATTAAAAGAGTGTACCACCAAATCTGGGTCTTTGAAGAGATCAAGATTCATAAATCATAATTCTTTTGAAAAATTCTGATATAAGGTGAGAATTATACACAATGCCTAAAGGCAAAGCATAAAATGAATGATGAATACTGATTAACATAAATAACCATGATTTCCAGATTTTTAAATGTTCAGCTGGCCTAGAAATTTTTTTGAGCTACCCATATTCGAGGTAGAAAAAATTGTTGCAAAAGATGCCCAGTTTATCATCAGCAAAAAAGAACTATTCTAAGAAGATAAAATAATGAAAACGACAGAAACCAAAGTGGACTGGTCTTAGATTTTAACAGTCACTGATGCAGAACTGGTGAAAAAATCTTTGGATCAGTCTATGTTGAAATTGATTAACGGTAGTCTTCTGCAAATGGTGCCCTCTTCTCATAATTTATCTGAAAAAATAACAATAACTGAGTTTCAAAATTTGCTCAAAATTTACCATCTCATTTTGCATAAATTGCAATGAGTTTGCATTGTGGTTATAAAAATGTAATACTTGAGAGCAGTTATAAGAACAGTTTGAGCGCTAAGTTTTCATACAGAAAGTACACATTATTGAGAAAAGGATTATCAGTAACATGTAATTTGTTTCCTGGTCTGATGTAGAAAAATATTTAATATATGTATCAATTTGTACCTTTACATGGCTTGTTTATATTTTATTAAATTATATTTTTAGATGACAAATAAATAGTATTATACAAAACAGAAAGTTAATTGAAATACATAGCTGAATCAGAACTACAAAAATGTTTGATGCCAAAAGAGGCACAGGTAGTACTGATAATGTTAATGAGATCAAAACTTTTGAATTTAACAATAAATATTTTATTTTAAAAGAAGAAGCAAACTATTATACAGTAACCAGACTTGCTCATTAGGCAGGGCATGTAGTGCCTGAATATATATTAAAAGTGAGTTTTGAATTTGCCTCATTGAAAAAGCAGCTTGCTGCATTGACAAGGCAACTTGATTCATTGACATAGCAACTGTATGTATTGACAAGGCAACATGTTGTATTGAAAAGGCAATTTTATGTATTGACAAGGTAACTTGTTACATACAAGACAACTTGCTGCATTGACAAGGCAAATTGTTGTATTGAAAAGGCAATTTTATGTATTGACAAGGCAACTTGTTGTATTGAAAAGGCAATTTTATGTATTGACAAGGTAACTTGTTGCATACTAGACAACTTGTTGCATTGACAAGTCAATTTGCAACTTGCTGAATTGACAAGGCAAGTTGATTCATTGAAAAAGTAACTTGATGCATTGACTTGGCAACTTGATTCATTGATAAGGCAACTTTATGTATTGACAAGAAAACTTGTTGCATTGAGAAGAAAACTTTATATATTGACAAGGCAACTTGATTCAGTGACAAGCCAACTTGTTGCATTGACAAGGAAATTTGCTGCATTAACAAAACAGATTGCTGCATTAACAAAACAACTTTCTGCATTGACTAACAACTTGTCTCACTTACAAAGCAAAGTGCTGCACTGACAAGGCAACTTGATTCATTGACAAGGCAATTTTATGGATTGACAAGGCAACTTTAAGTATTGACAAGACAACTTGCTTCCTTGACAAGGCACACTGTTGCATTGACAAGGAAATTTGTTGCATTGTCTGGGCAACTAACACTTGTTTCTTATATTCAGCCAACATGTGTTCTTTACTTTCATCTAGTCTCATTCAAAGAACAAGTTATTTAGTTTGGATTACATTCACAAACAATTCTTCAAAGAAAGTACAAGTGAAAAGAAATCTATCAACACATATGAAACCATGTGTGTTGAAGCAATTAAAGACCCTAAAAGCTTATGTATTTGTAACAGAAGTATAATTATATCTCCAACATTCATTTATTAATATGCAAAATAGGCAGGCAATATTTAAGATAAGCATTCTTCTTTAACATTACTTATTCTTCATTTATTACAGACTGTCTTTGATATTCAAATGCATAAATTATATCAAAAGTTTAATATGTTAAATATTACTCCATGCTCAGTAAGAAGGCCATGATAACTAAAAGCTTAGAAAATGGAAAAACCCAACATTACCTATAATTATGTTGTACTTATCCATATACTAGCAATTTAGCAAAGATAGGATTAAATTATCCCAGATGTGAATTTTTTTTGTAAATGTTATGTTAGTTTAAATTAGTTTTAACTTTGAGTTCCATTGTGTCAAAAATTAAGTAGTGTTATCTGATTTTAGGATATTTATCTGGTTATTAATGACAACATTTACTTTAAGGATATCAAATTAAATTACTTAATAACATCACATCTAATGTTATACAGGAATCTAAACTATCAGTTTCAATATACAACTATTACATTTTTCTAATTTTTTCCGCAACAAAATTCCTAGATCTTCATTATTTAATATGTAGTTTTTTGGAAGTATACATTCATGATGAAATTTATGTATTCGTTGCATGATTTAAAATTTTTATTACTTTAAAGGTTTGTATAACACTGAAATGAACTCACAGCATAAATAAACAAGAAGTGCTTATGAATGATACATGATACTTGTGCATAATTTTTTTTTATAACACTGTGAAATCAGCATTTTAAGTTGTTTCACCATTACCAGTGTGTCAGCACCATTATGTATGATGCAGCACCGTTACCAGTGCTGCAACACAATTACCAGTGAACTTATTGTATATATTATCCTGAAGCAAGAATAAAGCAAAACATTCTATGTGAGGCAGATAAAACATATACAGTCTCCAGGAAAGGATGGTGTTAGCATTGCTACTGCTGAATATGGTATAAAAAGTTGTACTATTTCTAGGAACACATGGTAGAAACACGTATACTATTTCTAGGACAACATGATAGAAACACATATACTATTTCTAGAAGCTGAATCTTAAAGGCAAAACTTATTTATTTCTTGAAGCTAAAGAAAATTATCATACAAAATATATCAAAGTATGCCCAACATACTGAATCTTGCCGAGATGACATTTATTCATATTAATTTTCAGTTCAATTAAATTACTCAAGTTACTTGAAACATGAGTATTATTCATTTCTGACCATAACTTACTTGGAAAAGGAATATTATTCTGACTAATCATGTTGCTTGGAAGTGGAATATTATTCTGACCAATCAAGTTGCTTGGAAGAGGAATAATATTCTGACCAATAATGTTGCTTGGAACAGAATATTATTCTGACCAATCAAGCTGCTTAGAACAGAAATATTATTCTGACCAATCAAGTTGCTTGGAACAGGAATACTATTCTGACCAAATAAATTGTATGGAACAGGAATATAATTTGGATTAATTAAGTTGCATGGAACATGATTACTGTTTTAATTCCAGCAATACATGAACCTGCAACTCACTAATTGATTATTCTCTTTTAAATTATCACTTATAATTTGTTTCAGATTTAAATATATTCCTCAAATTAAATTTTTTGTGCAAAACTTGAAATAAGTGTAAAGAAGAACATGGATGCATCTCACAAATATGGTACTTTTGTAAAAAGGGGTTGGTTGAAGATGCAGTGACAAACATCTATATAAAACTGCGAAGAAAAATGGGGATATATAACATTGACAACAGGATAATCAAAATAAAGCTATATTTCTGTGACAAAGTCTTGTCAATTTTTAATTTTGATGACTGGTGTAGGTTTAAGCAGTTACAAATTCCTTTAAAAATATTACATTCATTACTAATTATCTTACTAATAAATTGAATTTTGCTTTCCAAATGTTTAAAGAGCTTCTGTATTAATTTCATGGAGAAAAAAAATAGGGCTGCAAATATTTAACTGGAACATCTACAATATTTGCTTGCAGATTAGGAACAAGATCAGAAAATATGTGTTCAAGTAAATACAAGATTCAAATTAAGGACTTTTTTAAAAATGTTTCTCATGAGTACATAATGGTCTCAAACGTGTTTTTGTCCAATCAACAAGTAATAACATATTGACAAAAAGAATGTTTTTGCAAACAATTAAACATTATACAAGTGTATAGGTTTACTGGATGTGTGTGAAATACTTTTGGCCATATAACGTAGGTGTCATCAAACCACCCCATACAGTTGAAACTGTCTTGTAGGAATGCAGAAAATGAGCAAAACGCAGCTATCTATAAAGCAGATAGACATCAAACAACTGCTTACTAAAGTGACGTACCTCTTCTTTCATTTCAGCCTAATAATTCTGAAAGAATTGTTCATGAGGAATGAGTCAGTGGCAATTACATTGGTAATCACTAATTCTATGGTATTATCCGAACTTCTTTCTAGGAATAATTTATTTTTAGAACCACTTGAATCATTTTAAAAGCTTAACATCTCATTACTACAGCGTTAAGGAACTGTTATCATTGACTACAATTGACGAGGAAGCGGAGCAGATAAGACTAAATAATAAAGATGTATTACCTACACCGGATTTAATATGCCATTTACATTTATTGGAAGAATATTTTTAGAAATTGTGTGGTTCACAGCCCATATACTTTTTAAAGCTGTGCATGTTTTATTGCTTCTCAACTAAACTGGTATATCTACATGCAAAGATAATTAATAAATAAATTGTAACAATTTACCCTGATTTGCAGTTATAGTTATCTTTATATTCATGTATAGTGTAACTTTCCAAAACCAGCCATAGACTTCTAGCACCAATCCCCACAGATTGGCTTTCTCAGTAGACTGGTCACATATTCTTCCTCAAACACTGACATTCTAATATGAAAGTGACCTAATACTAGCCAGCTGTATGAAACAGTCAAAATATTTAGTTTAAACAGGTGTCTGGTTTTAAAGAGTTTTACTATTGTTATATATTTGATGACTACAATCTTTGTAAGTGATAATAAGTAGATAATTAGTACATTGCAATATAGATAGTTAATTAGCACATCAAAAGATAATAGCATTTGAAAAGAAAATCCAACCTTTGAACAACTATAAATATAGAATTTAAACAAACTTATGTCAGACTGGTCACACTAAAATTAAACAAGCTCAGCGAGAAATAATTAGCAGACAAAGTTGTTTTAACAACCACTTAAAAAACAAAACAATTAGTAACCAAATCCTAAATCTTAAAACATGGAGTAGTTTTATAATGCTTGATTTCAAACTTGGTACTAATCACAAAAACTGAATCATTCACCTTAAATATTTGCTTACATGTGAAGGTTGATAGAAATGCATGAGACATCCTTTGGCCATAGTTTTACATCTCTTGCAAGGTGAGGAAAACATTTTGTATGTATTTTTCAGATTTATGGCGGGAAGTTTTAACATAAGTAGTTAAAAACGGATTTATCTCCATAAATAATATCACCCATATAAATAAATAATACAACTTCTCATTTTTCCATATGGTTTACCTATTCAATGTGTCCCATTTAGTACAAATATTGAAAACTCAAATGCATGTCCTCACCTCTACCCACCATCCCCTATCTTAACCCCCCCACCCCCATTCTGACTCGCAAAACCACTGTCATAAAAATGAATATTAACACTAACGGTGTCATATCTGTCAGAAAAGCAACACATATGGTATAAACTTGCTTATAAGTCAAACCAACTGAAATAACATAGACCTTGGTATGCCATCACATAATGTGCTGGCAGATCAGGTCTATATTGCTTGTTTAACAGATTACTCTTAACAAACTGTGTAGACCCAGAGCTGCTGCCACATTATGCGATGACAGATCTGGGTCTTCGCAATTGGATCTGACTCATAAGCAAGTATATGCATTATGTCTGTGATGACTATGTAGGTAAGATACAGATGCCAATCTCAGATGACTGACCATACCAGGAACGAACTGATTCACTAACAAAATGACAGCTACCATGCATTTGTGATCATTTATTCTTAATGTACATGAATTTCTCTAAGGCATAAGCTGGACAGCTGAGTCATTTCTTTCCCAATTTTCTTGTAAGTCTCCAGGAAATAATGTCATCAATGAGGAACTATGTATAGTTTTTTTGTTTTTTTTAAATCACCAGGACACTGCTTGTCTTTCTGTGACAAGTGTTGTTAGTTAGCACACTAAATTTAAATATAAAATAAAGAATACGCATCAAGTAATATTGTCCTTTGTAAACAGATGTCCTTTACAATGAGGTGTTCTATGGCCAAAGGTTGTATCATGTAAAAAATAAAACCATTTAATTCCACAAAAAAACTCCAAGGTCAGAGTCAAGCAAGACCCTATACCTTTACATTGTTGTCAGGGAAATCATATAGATTCGCATGATTGCTGTGAATTGTGGTTCTAGGCTTGAATCGTTCCAGTTTTTCCGTCGTAATCTCATCCTCCACTACTTTTCGGTAATCGTTGTAGTTCTGATTATACTACAGAAAATTAGAATTCCATAAGTCAAGTTTCATTTAAACTTGAAATACCAAAAAAAAAATTACCATAGTCAATGAAATTTGTACAGTTCTGAAAAACAGATACAAGTTAAACCTAGATAAAAATTCATAAGTAATGGCAGCATAAACTTGAATCTTTAACAGTTTTCATATGCCTAATTTATTGCAATATCCCTATGGTATGGGCACTGTGATTATATTGTTTTAATTTTATTTTTTAATCATTAAATAATATGTAAATTTACATAAGTAACTGTCTTTACAGTCATTGTTTTTCATGTTAATTTAAAAAAATGTACAGTACCCAGCATAAATTATGAAGTCTATATCATTGGCCTAAAACTAAAATCTCTCCACCAATGTGCTTGTCAGTGATGTCATTCTTATAATTTTTGGAAGGATCACTGAGCTGTGGTTATAATTAATAACCAAATACACCTTCATTTTAATGACCACTGAATCATATAGTGTGGTTTTAATCAAGGACCACTGAATTTATATAGTGTGGCTTTCAAATTCAAAACTTTTTTGCTCAGAACTTTTAATTTTTTTATCATAAATTAGGGTTCTAATTTTTAAAGATGATATTAAACTAATCTTAATGATTAGTGTTGACATGATGGCTGATAATGAACCCAAGAATAAACAGTTGCGAGAAAGCATTGTGACTGACACTTGTTGTTTATACTTTAACAGCCCTGCAAACCCTAAAATGAGACATTAAAAACAGTCAGTATCATTCCATAAAATAGAAAAAGCTTGGTCAGGTGTAACAAAATATAATCTACTGTTATTGTTGATTTGGAGAACATGCATCAAAAAACTTTCAGAAGTATGGTCTGATGCAGTGAATGCAAAATTAAGTTTAAGTACCGGTAAAAGGTTTATAAAGTAAACTTAGGCCTTAATGACCTCCAGCTCTGTTTCATAAACTACTGTTCTAAACCCAGGCATGATGAAACTGACTTCTTGTTATATTTACAGTCTTGACAATAATATTTATCTTTTGATATTTTTCATTAATTAAAATTGTAACCATCTCTGCTGTAATAAGTGATTCAGGTTGAAATAATATTAAGTCCAATAAATGTAACATGCTTTTCAGGCTAATAATCTGAATAACCCTAAAATGTATATTTCTGTTTGGATTTGTTAGACTTCATTTGTATACTTTTGTATTGATTGTTTGGACTTGCTTTGTATATTTTTGTATTGATACTTAAGCCTTCCATTGCACACTTCTGTGTGGATTGTTTTGACTTTGTTTTTTATACTTCTTTGTGCGGAATGTTTGAACTTCTTTTGCACACTTCTGCGTGGATTGCTTGTACTTCTTACGAGGCTTACTGTCCCTTCTGAATTGAACTTGGTCTCAGTTGCTTGACATTTCTGGATTATATTATATGCAGTATCGAAAACTTGAGTCTGTTAATCAGATTCCCTGATCAATTCCACTGAATTCTAAATGAAAATCCAGCTCCAGAAGATAAAACAACAATCCTATATCTAGATTTTACTATATTTCAATTTTATTTTATTGTTTCACAAGTCCATAATGTAACGGTCATTTAAATATGACCGGTAAGAACATATGGCTTGGCAGGAGTTCTTTGAGTACAGTAAAACATCTTTTATCCTGATCCACCACGAGAGAGGGATTTTCTCATGATTGTTCACTGGACAACTTATATATTTCTAAATATAGCAGAAGCATTATAGAGAAAATGATCAAAAAATCAAGAGAAATGACTTCTTGTCATGGGTAGTTAACTGTAATATGTGTGGAATATATTTACTGTATATACTCACTGATAAGTCCAACTACATACTGCACAGACCCAGATTATATCATACTATACAGACCCAGATTATATCATACTATACAGACCCAGATTATATCATACTATACAGACCCAGATAATATCATACTATACAGACCCAGATTGTATACTGAACTAGCAGATCTGGATCTTTGCAGTTTTCTCAGGAGCAATCAGTAAAACAAAACAACACAGACCCTGACCTACTGGTTTACTATGTGATGGCAGAGTATGGTCTATTTTGTTCGCAGTTAGACTCAACTCATTAGTGACAATATACAGTACTGTAAATTAATTCTACAGTTTGGCCTTTAATTGAGAGTATCGAGTTAGAGAATCAAACACATTGTAAGGAATGACAGATTGGCTTTGGAAAACACAAGATGTTATGCTCAGGTATTGGAAATATTCTCTGAATGTTAACTATTATTTTATTTATTAAAATATATTTGCTTAACATAGCTTAATTAGTGTACTCAGTTTCCTGTGTAATTTCAGTACTTATCTTTTTCTTAACTTCAAAAATGTCAAAAATATATATATAGACAGGAGTTCCCTCTCTTGAATTTTTTTTTCTTATTTTTGATTTTTTATGAAGGAAGCATTTCCATCTGGTTGACAAATAACCTCAGCACCACATATGTTGCAACAGAAAAGGCTGACAATGTGACTGTAATGGTTTGTCTCCTTCAAATAACATGTCATGTGACAGAAGTAGTTCTGAAAGTAGTTGTTAGTGGTGGCAAATTACAGTTGAGGTTTCTTTCTCAACTTTATGGAAAAAGCTGATAAAGTTTAATTTGACTATAAGTCGTCTTATGAATCATTTGAAAATATGACAATACATTGTTTCAGATGTAGACAAATAAATGATATTCACATTATATTGATTAATTTTACATATGGGCATTGACATGAAAGCTATGAAGTCCCACAACAAAGTAAATGATGGTGATCTAAAAAAAAACTAGTTTTATACAAAAAATGATCATCCTGGTAAATTTTAGATTGCACACCAACCTGGTCATCAATGCAGTACTTTTAGGTTAGAAAGTGGTGCATTGCCAGTTAATGTTTGGGTACAGTCAACAGTGCAATGCTATGGGATTAAAAAGTGGTGCACTGCCAGCAAATTTTGAGTGCACACCAGTCATCAATGCAGTATTATTAGGTTACAAAGAGGTGCACTGCCATTAATTTTAGAGTGCACAACAATTACAGCCTGGTCATGAATGCAGTGCTATTGGATTAAAAAGTGGTGCACTGCCAGTAAATTTATAGTGCATATCAGTCAAGAATGCAGTGATATTGGATTAAAAAGTGGTGCACTGCCAGTAAATTTATAGTGCATATCAGTCAAGAATGCAGTGATACTGGGTTAGAAAGTGGTGCACTGCCAGTAAATTTTGAGTGTGCACCAGTCATCCATGCAGTACTGTTAGTTACAAAGTGGTGCACTGCCATTAATTTTAGAGTGCACAACAAGTACAACCAGGTCATGAACACAGTGCTATTGGATTAAAAAGTGGTGCACTGCAAAATAGTGCTGAAATTTTTGTTGTTCCTTCCTGCACAAATTATTGCACATTGAATGAATGAATAAATGGTGCATCAAAAACACAATGGTATGAGGCTGTAAAGTGAATCTTATTATAAAAATGTGTAGGACACAAAAAATCTACATATTATGCAGTAATGGTATAAAAAAATCTAAATATGAAATTAATATTTATAACTTGCTGACACCAATTATGTATCACCTTCTTTCATTACTGATTTTGAGAATCTCATTCCCAGAAACATTTTCTCTTGATATCAACTTTGTTAGTAAAATCATTGGCTGTCTTTTCTAATAAAGTTAGAGACAATTGAAAAGTATCATTTTACATGTCATACAAACACTGTGATGCTTGTTTCTTAGTAAAGTGAATCCTTAATATATTGTAATATATATCATGCACCTACCTCTCCCTCATCTGAAACATTAGGGTGATGTATGCTGTAGTCCAGTTTCTTTTTCCTCAGATCCCTCCCCTTTGGAGCCCCACCACCATACTTTCCAAACATGTTGTTCTCAAAGGTCTGTACATGCTGCAATAAGAGATAGTATGCAATGACCTGGATTTAGTAAAACTAGTATTTACTTGATGGCTGTGAATAACAATGATAAATATTATATAGAGATTGATAAAATCTGAACAGATTGACAAATAGTATGTAAAATTGATAAATATTTTGCATATATTGATAAAAAGCATGAGCGGACTGATAAATAGCATGTATGGATTGATACATTCATAGATTGATAGAAAGTATGAACAGATTTATAAATAGTATGTATAGATTGATAAATATGATGCATAGATTGATAGAAAGTATGAACAGACTGATAAATAGTATGAACAGATTGATAAATAGTATGAACAGACTGATAAATTGTATGCATAGATTGATAGAAAGTATGAACAGATTGATAAATAGTATGAACAGATTGATAAATAGTATGAACAGACTGATAAATTACATGCATAGATTGATAGAAAGTATGAACAGATTGATAAATAGTATGTATGGTTGATAACAACTATGAACAGATTGATAAATAGTAATCACACAACAAAAATCATTCTGTGACTGAAAATTATGCATAATGGACATGGTAAAGTTGCAATGTTCAAGATTAGCTATCATCTCCTAAGACTGCAAGATCAGGATATACAATTCAAAAGTTTTTTAGAGGGACTAATGCCACTACATTATGTTTCAAAAAGAATTTTACAAACGGAATGTAACCTTCAATTTTGCAACTACAAATGATAATCTTATCTTTGCCTTTCAATTTATTCACTTAAATACCTTTTGCCTCAGATGGCACAGACCCAAAAAATTAAATTGACCTTTACTCTCAAATGACCTCATGTAATTATTCTCACATTTGCATTTCAATGACCCATTTGATAACCTTGATGTTACCCTTAACTCACCTGTACAGCTTGTCTCTTTCCTTCCATTTCTGCCAGTTTCTGGTTCTTCCTCTTCTCAATGACCTGTTGATCTAGGAAATCATGATAGTCTCTCGGGGAGTAAAGAGGCAATGGCACATCCTAAAAAAATGTCACAAAACAGTTTTCTGGAGAATGGTCACAAAAAAACTTTATATGAAGTCAAATTTTGTGAAATTGTCATTTTCAATTTCTCCAGACACTGTCAATAACAAAATGTTGATCAGCTAAAATGTCTGATGCTTACTGGTGCCATCAATTACAAAATAATTTAAATTAAATAAATCTTTTAAAGTGAAATTCATCTTTTAATTTAATCTCTCCAATCAATATCAGTTTAATTATCATAACTGGGATGTTACTTCTTCTATTCAAACATGAAAAGTGTTAACTGACCGTCAAAGTGATGACCACAAGCACTTCCATTAAAGACTAATTAGTACAGTGTTGTTGCATTGTTATATTCTATGTAAGACACACTTATATAATCATATTTATCATGTCCTTTTCTTCTTTCAGGTCAGCACCACTCTGGTGACCTAATGGTTAGAGCATCTGCTGCAGAAGTGGCGGGGTAGTGGGTTCGATCCCCGGCCAAGTCATACCAAAGTTTTACAAAAATGGTTCTAACAGCTATCTCACTTGGTGCTCAGCATTAAGAGGTTAGTGTTAGGTCTGGTTAGCCTGGTGTCAGGATAATGTGAGTGGGTAGGACATCATGCTACATGTCTGCAGCATATTAAGACATCATAATAAACTGCCTCACTGCAGACATCATAGCAATAAGACTGAAAAATTGTTACAGTCACAGTATCCTGAAACCAAGCCAACCAGTCCTAACACTAATACACTAATATCTTAATGCTGTGTGCGAACTGAGGCAGCTGCTAGTACCATTTTGTTTTTATAATTCTTTGGTGAGACTTGGCCAGGCATTGAATCCATAACCTTCTGCATCCAAGGCAGATGGTCTGATCACATAGGCCACTGGAGCAGTCGATCAAGGTTGACAAGAGAACCAGGCAACTGGCATATGCAATGTAAGGAAGGCTTCAATAGTTTCATTGATAGGTTTTCATTAATGAGAAGCAAGTACAAAAGTTTGCAGTGAGCATCTCAAAATAACCATTAATCTGGTTTGAAAAAAGACATTTAGTTCAGTTTGGAATCAGCAATAACGCAAAAGGCAATGACATAAGACACAATTTTGTCACTCATACACATAAAGTGTTTTGAACCTGCAAAAGGCTGTGACATAAGACACCATTTTTTCACTCATACAGATAATGTGTTTTGAAACCTCATGGAGTAATGCTCTAACACATAATTCAGATATTGGCTCCCTTGAGAATAAAGTTAATTTACATAAAAAGGCAAATAAGTTAGAGAAAAGTTATTTAATGAGAATTATACACAACTGGATTATAAATAAGTATTAAATCATTTAAATCAAGCCACAACCCCCATATTTATCTCTTGTTATTGTCAATGTCCATTGCTTTCTTAATTTGTGAGCTGCATTTCATTAACTAGAGCTCTGACTTATGCTGTGGTTCATAGTTTGGGCCACCGTTGTGAACAAATTATTGAAGGAGAGTCTTGGTCAATTTAGCTGATTATTGGTGTCATTTGATTTTTTTCTGATATTCAGTATACTTTGGATCATTAAATGTGACTTTTTAATCGTTTTATGTTTGTTACATCCTGTAAATTATCATCAAATGATCTATACAGCATATATCTCCTATTATAACCCTATATTATAACCCTATATTATAACCCTATATTATAACCCTATCAAGCCTGTCTTTTAAATTGCTAGAATGAAACAAAAAACTCTGGTAGAACCGTTCCATTGATCACAATGTTGGCAAAGTGGAAAATGTCAGCTAGTCATGGAATAGTTATATTACCTGATTAGAGACAGGGTGAGGCAAGTGGTGATTAAGGATCCTTCCCTCCCTGTCCCTCTTGGGATATCCAAGTTTCCCTTCATGCATCAGGTCTGCAAGGTTCATCATCTGGAAAAAAAATAGACTGGTTTAGAGTTTTGATGCAACAACTGGAATTACAAATAACATGATTTTCCAAGAATGTGCATAATCATGTAGTTTAATGGGAAGGGTGCAATGACAACAAAGCTGTTCCTGATAAAGTCAATCTCACCACTAAAATGTGTTCAAGGTATGGGGTAATGATTCATATAAAAAAAAATCAACAAAACATTATAAAAAGCTGCCAACATATGCACATGGCTTGGAGGTGTTTTCAGACAATTAGCATGCAGTATGTTGAACGGTGAATAATATCTTCCATTCCCCCAAAAACAACCCCAATGTTCAATAACAACTGAACCTACTGTAGTCACTGAAAAACCAAATGCCAAAGTATTAATTAGCAGGTATATACAATGGATACCAGTACACAAATGTAAACCTTTTACCTTTAAAGAGAAAATTTAATGTTAAACAAATACAATAAGCTCAAGATTTAGCAACTAAAAATCAATCACAGTTTCAAAATAACAATAATGTATGCTGATTGAAACAGGGAAATTTTCAGCAGTATGAAATTTGTACCAAAACTATTTAATGACCTTGGGACAGGCACGTGCTTATATACTGAACTATACATCATCTTCCCTTACATAATTTTGAATTACTTGTTTGCATTAAATTCAGAGATATAATGATCTGTGATGAAATGACTAAATATTATAATTCAATGGAATTCACATGGATTCATTTATAAGGCTGCAGTGAAATCAATCAGTGAGTACACAAGTTGATACTCAAACTATTGATGCTATTTGTTAGACATGTACACATATATGTACTAATGGATGGTTTTCTGAATAAGTTAAAATTATATATTAAAATTATATATATGTAATCTCTCTGTTTTAACAACATGTTTTTATGTATAACTAAGGTTTTTGTAACTCCTGGTATATAATTGTATCTAATTTCTATTAATTTTATTCATGGCTATAATATATACAGAACATAGTTAGTTCTGCCTACATGACCTAAGTATCTTAAAAGCATAGTAGTTGCAAAGGAAAGGAGTAATAAATAGAAGTTCACATATTTGTTTACAATTAACAATTATTAATAAGACTTAAATGGTATTATGGCTTGATTTCTCAGTGGCTGATGGGGTTTCAACATTTCTAGAATAATTATGTAACTTCCAATTGGTTGCTAGATCACATGAATAGGCCAAAGCAACACAAAATGTGAAGTGTATTCTATCACATGGGGTCATTTGTGAAATACAAGTTACAAACACTCAGTTTCATACGAGGACTTCACATTTCTTGTGTTATATGTATGCTGTAGAATTGAAAAAGAAAGTCTATCTAGACTATAATATTATGTTAAAACTGTTATAAATTATTCGAAGGAATTCTTGATAATGCCATCTTGAAAATGTCATGGTTCATGGAGGACAAGTACATTTCCGGTTTTCAAATTTACAAGGAACTTTTCATATATTTAGGGCTTTGATAGACATTTATAAGGACTAGCTTAGATTCGCTTCATAAGTTTCTCTCACTATTATTTATAAATTATTTGATGACTAAATTATTAAGCTGTACAAAACTTGTTGGTTTGGGTTTTTTTCTGTTACATAGTTTGTGACCATAGAATCATAACAATGTATATTTCTCATTTAATAATAATATGCATTGATTTAAGATGGTAACATTTACAATAAAGTATGTAATTTTGTATCCACTTCTGTCATCACCAATCCCCATTTTTGTTTGTATGCATCAGTTTCTTCAGCTAACTGATTGGAGTGGTTATATCACAATATAGTTTACAGCAAGATAATGCCTTGTGAAACCAAACCATTGTGCTGTAGAAGGGTTTCATTGTACCTGTGTTATGTCATCTGAT
Organism: Unio delphinus; assembly: GCA_029339505.1. Taxonomy (NCBI): domain Eukaryota; kingdom Metazoa; phylum Mollusca; class Bivalvia; order Unionida; family Unionidae; genus Unio; species Unio delphinus. The sequence goes on along the minus strand of JAQISU010000154.1, from coordinate 7,590,160 downwards.
CCACACAATTTTATAACATTTTATTTTTTTATTTTTTCATTTATTATTTTGGAAAATAAGTAAATAACATAAGTTCTGAATTTAAGATAAAATATATTTTCTTCAGTTTTCATGTTTGGTATTTCATCAGAAATATGTTAAGAGCTTCAGACAATACATCAAGCAGTTTGTCAACAAATTCAAAGTCTTGTCATGGACAATAACAACGTTTTTGAATATCAAGGATGTTTTCAAGGCAATACATCAAAAGTAATTATCTTTCAAGGTGTCACAACCCAAAATTTTGCAGAAGGACACCTTAAGATAGGTTTTACTAAACTAATTAAAAAAAAGTGCAGTTTAATTGGTCATTTATGAACATACTGGCTGCTTCAGGTCGTACTCATTGAGGTCCTTTTGCACTCTTTGTTGATCTGCTTGTTCTCCTGAAATGAAAAAATGTATTTTTTTGTTCTTCAGAAATATTTTCAAACTAAATTTTTTCTAATGTTGAAATATCAAAGCTTGTAATACTGCAAACCTCCAATGAAAAGATTGAGCTTTACCATCAGACATTAACAAATTGCATTTCAGAAGTAAAGACCTTTGTGACTGGTTGGTAAAAACTTAAATATAAGATCAAGTGTTTAATGATATAGAGCCTATGTTCTTTTTCTTTCTTGCTCTGATGATAAATGTACACCATTTAACAAAGGATTGACATGGCCAGCTCAATTGGATTATCATTGAACAATATTAACAATACACTATTATAAAAAATAACACAGTGTAGAAAATAATGAAACTCTAAGCTCCACTACAGGGGCTCAGCAAATTGTGCATTCTGGAATGTCAAATACTTGGTCAAGCTAGTGAAATTTTCTAATGAGTTCATCCTGGCCAAGCCAGATTTTGTGATGAGTATCATTTGCTCAACTGGTAGCAGTGAGTATTTTTATGAACCTGAAGAACACCATATATAAAGGATTTCTTTCTTATAAATTTTGACTGTAAAATTGTAAAAACAAAATATTGTAACCATATGAATGATTCTGCCATGAAAAGGAATTGGCCAAATATTAAAATAATAAAAGAATATATCAAATAGAAACTTTATTTACATTACATTGAACTAATATTTTCTTAACTATATCTTATTGCCAAGAAGGAACAGATGCAGGACACAAGGATTGGAGGTGAGTTTCTTAACTTTCAAGTTCCACACTGATAAGCTCTTTATGAAATAAATACTAATAAATCAAATATATTTGTGGATATCATTTTGTATACAGTTTTGAAAAATGACATTTTGTACAGTTTTGAAAAATGACATTTTGTACAGTTTTCAAAGATGACATTTTGTACGGTTTTGAAAAATGACATTTTCATGGATACCTAAATTTAATGAGTGATAAGAGTCTCTTGTTTTTCACAAGGAAGAGCTCCCCTAGGTTTTCAACAGGGTGAAGTAGTCCTATATTTCCACAGAAAGCTTATTATAAATTCATGAAGTGTTTACTATAGGGTCTCTAAATTAACTTAGTGGAGATGAAGTCCCATGTTTTCCATGGAAAAATCATTGTATGTTAACTGTGTGGAAGTATACTATGCTTTCCACAGAGGGGATGAGTACTATGCTTTCCACAGGGGAAGGAGTACTGTTCTTACCACAAGAGGAAGGAATACTAATTTTACATAGGGGAAGGAGTACTATAATTTCCACAAGGAAAAGGAGTACTGTTCTTACTGCAAAGGGAAGGAGTACTATGATTTTCACAGGGGGAAGGAGTCATATGTGTTTCACAAGGGAAAGAAGTCTTATAGATTACTGTTCAATGTATCTTTAAATTTATTGCTCAAAAGAATCACAACATCAATAAAAATTAAAATACAAAAGAGTGAGCTAGCTCACAGTGGTAATTCAGATAATAGCTCTCCATTCTTCATTTCAAAGTAGCAGCTTAATTTTTTTTAAATTTATAAAATAAAATGAGTAATTTAACTAAATTATATAAGACCCTAATGAAAAATTGCTGAGAACAAAAGTTTTATAAAATACTTACTGAGTTCATCCCCATATTTGACATTTGCTTTGGGTCCAGTGGGTTTTGCATAAAGAATCTATAAGTTACAAATGAAAAAAAGAATCATAAAGTTATGTTCTAAAAATTATTTTATATTTAAATAATTATTAAAATGTTCAATACAATTTACATATTGCATACAATAGTTGTACATTATTGAATGGCAATGCATCTTGAACATATGATATTCTGAGCTGTACTGTTGTATAAATAATATTCTTGCAAATGTAAGGTTCCTTTTAATTACATGTATTATTAGTTTTGTTCTAACAGTCAAATTTTGTTTTGTAAAACAAAATTGCAAACATAAAAAGAATGCTAGTAGTGTTTTCAATTCAAAAACCATTTACAAAAGATGTGAGATATTGTATATTTTTTAAAATCTTACAAAATTGATTCTGATTCAGGGGGTAAATGTTGTAATTAGATGTGAATTATAAGAGGAATAATTATAATATGAATTTTAACCTACTGTTAAGTTAAAATGTGCTTACATGCATAATTTGATAACCGTTCACTTATTTTACAACATTTATTTTCAAAAGATACCTTTCAGTACCTCAAATGCACAAATTTTAATTTTACTTTAATCATGAAGAAAACAAACTGTGATAAAATCGTAAAACTTAATTAAATATAAACTTGCAGCAAAAGCGGATTTAATTATCATGTAAAATTTCCACAATTTTCTATGTATAATTCTGCAGTGCAGATAATTTTAGTGGTGGAGAAAATGCAGTGGTTTGGCACTGTATGACTAAGATCATGTAAGTTAATCCCATCAAAAATCACTGTCTAATATACAGAATATGATCTCTGACTGCATGTTTAATTAGTCAAAATTTAAAACCAACATTTTCTTGACAAAATTACTAAATTATAAGTCTGCTAAAATGCTGCTATAAGGCATTACTAATTTATCAAATAAACAACCCTGCTACTGAAAATGCCAGTATAATCCAAATTCCAAATAAACTAAAGTACCAAAGAACCCCACCCCAATACCAAATAAACCCAATAGTCAGATAAATAAACTTTACTGAATTGTCATTAATTTTTTGTCACATTTTATTATTTCTTTACAGTGTAAGTAATTATAGAAATCAATATTAATCATAATTTTCAGCTAATTTTTAAATACAAATATTTGCGACAACATATATATATATATATATATATATATATATATATATATATATATATATATATATATATATATAGCATAAAGTATGAGGAAAGTTACTATTTCTAATAATTTTTAGCATATAAAATTACTTACAATCTGCTTAGTTGATGTAATGCAAAATGTTGCATATATATTCCATAAGTTTAAAAACAATATATCAATGTTTGTTTTGCTGGTATTTTATTGTGCAATAGTGATTATATTAACGTTTTCTGGTTCTGATGTGTTAATCAATAACAAAGTTAAGAAATATCTGTTTTACAAATAAATCACAATTTAATTTTGGAATGACAGTTTAAAATAATATAAGAATTCATTATGTTCATTAGATTTATGGTGATGCAAAGAGCAGCACTGGTTGATTATATTTATACTACATGGATAATACATTTCCTTAATTAAATGATATATACAATTACATTTTGTCAGGAAGTATAATTGTTTTGTTGGAAACGGCAATATAAAAACTGCTGTCCCTAATGACAACAGCCACCCTTAAAATGATATACATTTTGCAAACAAAAACTGAAAAAGAAACCAAGTAGATATAAATGAATATTACTGGTTTCAACACATTCATTTAGGACACACACACACACACACACACGTGTGTATATTATATATATATATATATATATATATATATATATATATATATATATATATATATATATATATATATATATACATATTGCTTTACTTATTCCTACTGTATTGTAATAAAATATATCAAAACATAGTGATAGAAGAGAAAACAACTTTATTTTTGCCTATATGTCATGAATTACCATGTGTTTCTTAGCATCTCTCGGTTCTTTTTCTGAAAACAATATGACAGCAGCCAGGCACAGTGATCTCATGGTCTGTTTTCAGTAAAAGTTTGAATTCAGTACAAGTGCCATTCTTAAGGATATTTAACACATCCTTCCTAGTGTCATGTAAAAGTCATGAAAGTCACATGATAATCATGTTAAAGTTCATTTGACTGTCATGTTAAAGTCATGAAAGTCACATTATAATCATGTTAAAGTTCATATGACTGTCATGTCATCATGAAAGTCACATTATAGTCATGTTAAAGTTCATATGACTCTCATGTTAAAGTCATGAAAGTCACATTATAGTCATATTAAAAGTTTATATGAAAGTCACATTATAGTCATATTAAAGTTCATATGACTCATGTCAAAATCATGAAAGTCACATCATAGTCATGTTAAAGTTCATTTGACTGTCATGTTAAAGTCATGAAAGTCACATTATAGTCATATTAAAGTTCATATGAAAGTCACATTATAGTCATGTTAAACTTCATATGATTGTCATGTAAAAGTCATGAAAGTCACTTTATAGTCACATTAAAGTTCATTGGACTGTCATGTTAAAGTCATGAAAGTCATGTGAGAGTCATGTTAAAGTCATGAAAATCATGTTGAAGAGTTTCAATAGGACTAAGCTGTTCTTACCAAATAAAAAACAAATAATTTACCTCATTCATTCTGCCCCTTATCCTTGTTTCCAGTTTCCCAGTATCATCTTTTATGGGGGCTCCACCACCACCCCTTTGTTCTTTAATCAGAGGTTCTTGAGCAGGGTAGGTGCCTGGCTTGGGAAGCCGAGTGGGTTCCTGTTCTCTAGGGTTTACAAAATCAGAACTGTAGGTGGTCCTACTTAAATAGTCCTGCATACCTGAAATAATAAGAATGCTACCAATTATAAAAGTATTAAATTATGTTTAAATTACAAGAGCAAATCAATATATATATATATTAAAGTTCATATGAAAGTCACATTATAGTCATGTTAAACTTCATATGATTGTCATTTTTATATATAAAAATGAAGTTTCCCTTGACCTCATCCTCTTCAAATAATCCATCAATCCGTATCTAACCATCCATTGGTCTATATATTTATCTACATAATCTACTAAGCTTTCAACCTATTGTGGATCTATTTATGTACTAAATATGAAAAAATACATGTATGTGGATTTTACCTATTTATTTATTTTTTATTTGAAAAATGCTCACATTAAATTCTAATGATATGGTTTTTTTGATGACTCCAAGTTGTAGGTTGCAAGTTTCCAGCTGGTTAAACCTGAGCAGTCCTATACGTCTTATCTTCGTGATAGTCAGGGGTATTGTGTTAAATTTCTTGCAGTTCTGATCCAACTGGGAAAATCTCAGGAAGAGTAAATCCAAGACACTGACAATATATTGTCCAAAAAGAATGTCTATGAATCCATGTATCTTATGTACTTCTATTCCTTGAAACCTTCTCTGATATTCTTGAGAAACTCGAACAATTACCAAATTAGACATGAAAAATATTTCTTTTATGTGTTAGTTAGCATGGAAACACAAGATACCAGTAACTGTCATGGCCTTTAACCTTAAACCTAACATCATGGATAGCAAATCATAGAACCTGTCTTAGGCAATGTCAATATATACCCAAATGCTTGATTATCATTTATAAATTCATTTTTTTTAAAAATTAAGTCATTTAAGTGGTATCATTCAAGGTTTCATCAAATAGATCAATGAACCGGTTTTGAAGAAGAAAATTAACATTCCTATTTTTTTGTGTTATCATGCTTACAAAACATGACAGCAGTAACCCTAAATCAAAACAAGGACTTGATATACATATCATCATGAAGACCATCTACTAAATACAAAGTCTGGTCAATCTGTATTTGTATAGTGTTCACAAACTAAGTGAAGTATAAATAATTAAACTATCTTTGGCTTACCCAGGGACAATTACATCTGGTTTTTCAAAAAAAAAGTGATCAGATTCTGTTTTTTAAATATTGATATGAGAAACCATTTAGGAGAAATAGCTATTACAAGACTTTTAAATTCTGGGAGTTAAAATGCTTTCCTTTTTATTTTAACCAACTGCACAGAGTGAAAAGTGTTTTCACATGAAAGCTATTTATCAATACACCTAATATCCATTTAAAGGGATTAACAATACAAAGGTTTTCAAGGTGACTACCATCAGCATCATGAGAAACTTTCTCACATAACCACACTGGCCGAACCTGAGACGCGAACCCATGCAGACAGAGGCGAGATGGAAAGGATCTGTAATGTTGAGTGCTTTAGACCACTCAACCATTTGTGGCCTCTAAAGTAGAAGTTTTATTAGCACTATCTCATTTAGGATTAAAGAGACAACATAAAAAGTTGTTAGTGAAAACTCCATGTCAATATGATCTTCCATTCAGATGGAGTAGCAATAACAAGATCGATGTCATGATCACAATATGGGATGTCTGGTGGACATTATTTTAGTATAGAACCAAGTATAAACAGCATAAGCAGTCTTTTTAAGGAAAACTACAACTCAATATAACTCAGGGGGAGCAGATACAACAAAAGTTTTATGGCCAGCCACTACAGAAGTGGCCATATTAGATTCAGACTGGCACACTTTTCATTTAGGGCCAGTTAGATGTGAAAGTTTTTGGTGAAAATCACATGCCTATTTGGAAGAGTAACAATAAAAAGATTTTTAATATGGAGACCATGGTGGTCTTACTGGATGACTGAAGATCACTTTTATTGGACCAACCAGACCCTGGGGTGAATGCATATTTAAAATTTTGTGACCCTACTCCAACTAGTTAAAAAAGGTGCAGCAACAGCTAGCAGATGTATGACTCAACATATGACAGATTGATGATGGACAGCAGATGTTTGACTCAAAAGATGACATTGATGATGGATAGAAGATGTTTGACTCAACAGATAACAGATGGATGATGGACAGCAGGCCATCACATAAGCTCTCCTAAATTATGACCAGTTGAGATCAAATTAAAATTCAGGCTTATATTTTTATATTATGGTATCTATCTATTTTGGTCAATGACAGCAAACTGACTGTACGGTCTTATATCTTTGCATGAAATTAAAGTGCATCACCCATGTTGATAGCATCGCACTGACAAGGCTAATTTCTGCACTATTTTTTACTTATTCTGGGGGATGAAAAAAGTATTAGTTATAAATTTCTTAGGTATTTAAAATTTTGAAACTTCTTATTGAGGAGAAAGTTCAATGCATAGTTAAGTAAAGGACTGAAAACAAGTATTTGTATTAGATAAATGATGTAAAACTAATCAGAAGTGATAACAAATTAAAAACAATATGGTATATATTACGAACAGAAAAAAATTACATATTATACAGCAAATATGATTATAAATTACATACAACATATATGAGAATACATTACATATAGTAAAACATACTAGTATACATTACATATACAGTAGATAGTACATATTATACAGCATGTATACACAAAGATGATATACAAAAACAATACAAATGAAATACAACAATGAATGATGAAGAAAGCAGAGCTTCAGAATCCCTAAGGAACTGAGTCAATTAGAATTTGTTTTGGAAAGATAAAAATACATTTTTTATCAAACAATCAATACATTTTTATTTGTTTTGCTGCACTGCTTTCTCCACGAAGTAACTAAAATAAAAAAGAAAGTTGACTTACGGAGACCTCTGTCTCGAGAGGTAACAAGGGGATGATTATTCAGCCTTGGACTGTAAGTATTGTATCTGTTTAGACCATATCTCTGTAAACAAAAGAAGATAAAAACATTATATTATGAACCCAGAACAATATATTAACACCTGATTTCAGTTAAATCAGGACCATTCATGACTGATATCACAGTATACAGATCAAGTGTGTGTGTGTGTGTGTGTGTGTGTGTGTGTGTGTGTGTGTCCCTCTGCCTCAATAACTTACACACAATGGGGTCCATAGGTATAGACCATACCATACATGAGAGTGCAAGTTACCAAGGGACTGCCATAAAATATTCCACCTGACATCCAGAAAACAGCAGGTTTTGGGTGTGTGTGTGTGTGTGTGTGGAAACTGGCTGTTTAATGATTGAATCCTCGTTTTATAATCATGTTGGGAATAATTAAAAATAAAATACTTTTTCTGATGAAGCTGTAAATTATTCTGTATAAATTATATTCATTTTCAAAAAGTCTAACATATGAAAGACCATTACATTATAGCAACTTGTTTCAACAAGGACCATATGTAAGCAAAACACTTGAGAAATATGTTACTGCTCTTTTTTGTGGTAATTGGTCAGGTTCCTGGAGTGGTATGAAATAGTATTGAATGAAACAAGGAGTCTGAAATGCAGGAAACTAGACCAATTGTTGATACATGCTCATGATCAAACTTATATTTATCTGTATAGATGAAACCTGGATGACAGATTCTGTGTAGAGAAATGGAGACTTGGCATTTTCTGAACCTACAGGAGTTTGAAACCTCTGCTTTTAATTCCACACAAAAGAGTCAGGTGCTAATTTCAGTAATGAGTGTTCCAAACTCAAAACCTTTAAAGGACAGAAAATTTCATCAAGAAAACAAGGTCTATATTTTGTCCTAAGTTACAACCAGAAAAAGTTCTCAAACAATTCTTTTTCACACAAAATAAATTTCATTATCAACCAATCCATGCCACCCAAGCATATATATATATATATATATATATATATATATATATATATATATATATATATATATATATATATATATATATACTATTTCAAATTCATCCATATCATGGCTGGTTCCCAATTTTCTATACAATTAGGACTGAGTGTCCATTAAATATATGAATAGCACAGAGCTGTCTAAAATGAAAGGGAGGTAACTTTCAAACAATAGAAAGTAGAATTAGTGAAGCTCTGAATTGTCCAAATGAATGAGTATCTTTTATAAGTATGACTGAAGAATAGCTCAACAGTTAAAAACCAAAAGTGTCATATAATGAAAGGCAAGAACCAAAATTGTGGGCAAAAGTATACCAATTATATATCTGGAAGTGTCATACATTTAAAATTTAGCTTTAACAAGAAATGCAGTTTTTGTTAGAATTGCAATAATTTCAGAAATATTGTCACAGTAGATGATCTTATTTTCTTCAAGTGAGACCTACATCATAAACAATAAATTTTTAGAAACAAAAATGGTGCTGTGATAAAGATCGGTTATTAATCCATTACAAAGGGAGACCACAAATGATGCTTTGCAAATAACAATGGAGAGTCAAATGGTGCACTTCATTCATATTTTTATCTCCATATTGTGCCATTTTCATGAAATAGAATCAAACATATATCAACAAAATCATATGTCATAATAAACAATCCCACTGGTCCCATCTCATGTCCATGTCAAAATAAACAATCCCACAGGTCCTATCTCATATGCAGGTCACAATAAACGATCCCACTGGTCCTATCTCATGTCCATGTCAAAATAAATAATCCCACTGGTCCTATCTCATGTGCATTTCACAATAAATAATCCCACAGGTCCTATCTCCTGTACATGTCACAATAAACAATCCCACTGGTCCTATCTCATATGCATGTCACAATAAATAATCCCACAGGTTCTATCCCATATGCAGGTCACAATAAACAATTCCACTGGTCCTATCTCATGTGCATTTCACAATAAATAATCCCACTGGTTCTATCTCAATCTCATGTTATCTCATTATCAGGCTAAGGGGGAAAAGTTTAACAGCTGAGTATGGTATGTGCACAAAAGTTTCTTGGAATTCTGAATGAACAACCAATCCCTAACAGCTTGGAGTTGCACAGGTGGAGGATGCCATTCTATTGAGTGGTATCTGTTGAACTGCATAGACTGCAGTTATGTGTTATCTATCATGTGAAAAGGATTTTAACTATAATCAACCTTAACAACTTCATGTAACTCATATATGAAAAGGATTTTCACTATTGATATATAATCAACCTTGACAAGGTCATGTAACTCATATCTGAAAAAGATTTTCAATACTGATACATAATCAACGTTGACAAGGTCATGTAACTCATATATGAAGAGCACCTCAATCCTTAAGATAAAACTTGATATTATCAGCCAATGAATTTATTCTGAATAGGTATCTCTTTTTATTATCTTAAATAATAATAATAATAATAATAATAATAATAATAATAATAATAATAATAATAATAATAATAAAAATTATTATTATTATTATTATTATTATTATTCTTATTACTATTACTATTATTATTATTATTATTATTATTACTGGGATACTACAAGCATTCTTGTAAAAGCCAATCACTACTACAGACATGCTCTCAAAGGCAAATACATTCTCAATTGAAGAACAAGATACTTACATCACGATATGATCGTTCAGTCAGGGGCTCTGAAAAATAGAAAGAATTGTGTTAAAATTAATGAAAACTCATTTAGTTCCCAAGGGTCCGAGGTGCCTAAAAATAAAATATACTGAAACTGCTACTTTCAATTTCTACATATATTTCTGTTCCCAAGATTGATAGACAAAACTGCCAGTTGCAACTAATTATCACAGATGGCTACACAAATTCTTGAAATGGTCTTTTTGGGAGTATTTTATTATTTCCTTTCTTTGTCCATTTTACAAAAAAATACTCAATCCACAATATAGCAACAATGATTGAAAATGTTAAAAATTCACAAAATAATGTGCTAGCATGTGTGTGTTAGGAGGAGGAAAATCAAGATGCCTGTCAAATGCAAAGCAATAATTTTGATGTATGTAAAGTTAATATTTTTCACTTTATCTTACTTAATTTTCTTGAATAATAATAAGTTTTAGAAATGAAATTAAAATATACAGTGTAAATAATTGAAGTTTCATGTTGCTTTCTCTCAACCCATACCATAATAAATTTGATAGATCATTTGTGCAAAATGGTCTTTACAATAAAATAACAGCTAATATATGCGTAAACTTCTATCTAAAAACATTTCAATACAGCTGTGTACCTGGAATCGTGTTATATTAATGAAAAATATACAAGGGAGTATAAATTGCATCCTTGTCACTGATAAATGTAGTAAATGATAGCAACCTGTAAAACAAATAGCTGTAAAACAGATTACAATGGTTGCTGTAATATTCTTCCTTTAAGAAAATACACTTTAAGACTTTCTACTGATTAAGAAATTGTTGATCAGACATTTAAAATTGACAATGTATTCCTTTATCCAAGATATATTACCATAATGTCAGTCAATTACTTCTTTGTGTTGTAAGAAAAAACACACCTCTACTTTATATCATAAATATCTGTGCCAATTTGTCAGAGAAACTACTATGAAGAACGATGAATAAGAAAAAGTGATCTGCAAAAAGAGATGACCCAAATCTATAATTACATATGCCAGTATCAATCCTGTTCACTGGATGAAGAATAATATGTCCTGGCTCCAATATCATACAACTGTACTAAGCATCCTGATCTTGTGCATTAAGCAATATCAGATCTGGGTCTACTCCACTTGTTTACAGTTAAATCTCTGTGTTATACATTACCAAATGTAATACAGTACTCCCTCGACATAAAAGCCCCTCCCCCCCCTTTAAAAAAAAAGTACTATAAGGTGAGTAAGGTCATGAATCCAATTGCATTAAGTTGTAATTAGTTTACATGCATCATGTACTTTATATAAGGTAGAATAATCTACTAGTGACTATAGTACTATGCACACCATAATACTATTCAGGGAAGCAATGAAAAGTGTAGAGTAGGTAACACTGACTTATACCAAAGTATGTTATATGGGAAAATATAAATCAGCAAGTACAATAGGATTCATAACAATATATTTGTTTTATCAGAGAATGTGTTATATCAGAGACTGTGTTATATATATATATATATATATATATATATATATATATATATATATATATATATATATATATATATATATATATATATATATATACTGTGTTATACAATAGACTGTGTTATAATGAAGTGCTTTATAGCAAGGACCCATTAATTTATTTTGGGACATTGTAATCATAGTTTCCTTGTTAGTTGTAATAAACATGATGAGTTTCACTTTGTACACATACTGATTTTTAAAATATAGTAATATTGATTTTTATGAATACAGACTCATGCTGAATTGAAGTAACTTTATTGAGAAAAAAATTATCTTAAGAAATAACAAATGCAGACAGAAACAGTTGCTGAAAAGTTTATAACATTGTAATCATAGTTTCCTTGTTAGTTGTAATAAACATGATGAGTTTCACTTTGTACACATAATGATTTTTAAAATATAGTAATATTGATTTTTATGAATACAGACTCATGCTGAATTGAAGTAACATTATTGAGAAAAAAATTATCTTAAGAAATAACAAATGCAGACAGAAACAGTTGCTGAAAAGTTTATAACATAAGTCACTTTAGAGTTGTTAGGTATGAACTGGTAAGTGAAGCTATGGTAAACAATAATTGATTTAAAAAAGCAATCTAAACTAAGGTTGCAATGTGAACTTTTTAAGAAACTGATGTAAATGATGACCTTTGTTCAAATTATGATAAATAATGCATATGAATGTAAAGCAAGAATATCAATGGCCAAGTATTTTTCATTGTTAAAGGTAGACATTGTTCTGAGCTTTTTGGTACATTGACAAATGAAACTGGATACTTTGTGGAACAACAAGGTATACGTGTCTGTTAATAATATTCAAAAAATTAGTACTTTATAATCACAAGTTTCCTGTGTTCCTTATTGCAAACTTAGGTGTAAGTGGATTGGCAAGTTGGCCTGATGGCCTTATATGCTAGTTAAACACCCTGATAATCAGTCAAGTTACTAAAATCTACAAATAAATTTGTTATTATCACAAAACATAACTGTTCTGGCAAGCTTTGTTCTTACCAACATCAGCACGCATTCTTGCAAGAACTGCATAAGATATCATAGTAAAGTAAAGTACTGTGTAACAAACAAGAGTCCCATGACAGGACTGATCCTCTTTCATAAAGAACCTCCAAGAATCGAAGACAAGAACGTTTCTTCTTATAAATAACTGAATGTTAAAATAATCTCTGATATACTTGTGATAAAAAAAAATATGTAAAGATGGCTAGAAAAGATATTTTAAAGATGGATACCATGGTGGCCAGATTAGCATAATTTTATTTAGGACCAACAAGAGGTCATTGGTAAAAGATCCATGTCTGCATTATCATTCAGTTAGAAAAGGAGCAATACCAAGATTTCCAAGATGGCCATCAAGGATCAGTACCAATTTCATTTAGGATTAATTAGATATCATAAGTATTTTGGCGAAGATTTTCAAGATGGCTGCCATGGTAACCATACTGAACATCAGATTCACTCTCCTCAGGGCCAGAAATCTTGCAATGAATGTGTGTGTAAAGATTTATGCAATCCTACAATTATTTAGGAGGAGAAGCAATATAAGGCATTAGCTATTGAACAAATGACAGATGATGGATGATGGACAACTGGCTATACCAAAAGCTATCCTGGTCTATGATCAGTAGCTGAACCAAATTTAATTTTGTGAGTCTTCAACAATTATTTTTAAATCCCCAATGTAATCAAGATATCAAGGTTTGACTGTATTTTAAAAAATGAGAGTCAAATGGAAAAATGCTACATCCACATCATGCAGAAAATATAGTTGTTTCATGGCAACTTAAATTGAAAATGTTGGCTCAAGAATTTTGAAAATGTTTTTTTATCTAACATTTTATTCATTTTACTTTATTATATTATTACCGGTAGCTATACCCTATAGTATTTTTCAAAATATTATTCTTCCTCCCCATCCTCCTGGTATGACTTATGTTTTCATACAAAAAGTTAAAATAATTTAATTCAATTTTAAAAGATCTAAATTATAACAATATAATTTATTATCAACAGAGAAAGTGCACCTTTACACTAGGATCCAATTGATAAGACAACAAGACAAGTACCAAATGCACAGATGCTGTAATAGGATCAATGCAACATTGTTACCCTGTCTCATATATGAATTGAATTGGTGCATTACAACACACCAACAAGGTAACTGGAGTAAAGTGCCTTCCCAAGAACATACCACACAGTAGCTGAAATAGTTTGCTCTGAAGTCAGGATTCAAACTCCCACCACTTCAGTTATGGGGGACCCCCAGTGGCCAAGTGGTCTAAAGCGCTCTTTGTTATGGATCATTGCCATCTCACCTCTGTCTGTGTGGGTTCTAGTCTCAGATTTGGCCAATGTGGGTATGTGAGAAAGCTTGCCAATAGCTTTTTGTGGGTAGGTGCATGGTTCTCTAAGGGGGTTTTCCTTAAATTGGGTTCTTCCTTCACCATTAATACTGGCCACTATATATAGCCTATCATGCTGAAAAATGGCGTTAAACCCTAAATCAACAACAACAACTTTAGTTATGAGTCCAGCCTTCAGGTATAAAAATGAATGGTCAAGTGGACTGGCAGATAGACAAGGCATTATGTTAATTAACACTGCCAGATTTATTGTTGAAGTAACTTTCTATTCAATTCAAGCCAGACTACTAAGTTCTCATTTTTTTTGCTCACTAGACTTCCTTTTGAGTTACAAATATTTTGAACCCTTGTCTTGGCAAAATGGGTTTTAGATACGAGAAATGCAGTTTGATTTTATATGGTTCTATACATGGAACAGTACTATCAATTGATTACTGTTTAATTAAAAGTTCAATCTGTAATAAAATATGTATCAACAACAAAATGTAAATAAAATACAAATGCTACCTGAATGGTCAACAGCACCTGGAAGAGGTACAGGATCTGCACAAACAGCAGCATCCATAGTCAAGACTGGATTTGTGTCCACTCTCCTGTCTCTGAGACATGTATATGGATAGGCTGAGTGGGAGGGGGAGGGGGAAGGAAGAGAAGGGTAGATTTTGTGAAAGGAAAGAAAAAGAAAGCATTTAAAAGTATCATATAAATAAGTTGGAAAGAATGGAATAGGAATATAGCTTGAAGCATAAGAAAATGTATATCATAAAATGAAAACTCTATGAGAGTCAGAAAATTTAATAATATTGAGTATTTAGTATGAAGAAATAATTTTAAAATTATAAAATAAATTTTAATTTTGTTTTAATGATGAATTATAATTAAATCATCTACATATGCATACAAAGATACATTATATTTATACTGAGTTCCAGTTAGTTTCATTATTATTCATGCCAAGTTATCTTTATCCTGAGTTCCAGTTAGTTTCATTATTATTCATGCCAAGTTATCTTTATCCTGAGTTCCAGTTAGTTTCATTATTATTCATGCCAAGTTATCTTTATCCTGAGTTCCAGTTAGTTTCATTATTATTCATGTCAAATTATATTTATCCTGAGCTCCAGTTAGTTTCATTATTATTCATGCCAAGTTATCTTTATCCTGAGTTCCAGTTAGTTTCATTATTATTCATGCCAAGTTATCTTTATCCTGAGTTCCAGTTAGTTTCATTATTATTCATGTCAAATTATATTTATCCTGAGCTCCAGTTAGTTTCATTATTATTCATGCCAAGTTATCTTTATCCGGAGTTCCAGTTAGTTTCATTATTATTCATGCCAAGTTATCTTTATCCTGAGTTCCAGTTAGTTTCATTATTATTCATGCCAAGTTATCTTAATCCTGAGTTCCAGTTAGTTTCATTATTATTCATGCCAAGTTATCTTAATCCTGAGTTCCAGTTAGTTTCATTATTATTCATGCCAAGTTATCTTTATCCTGAGTTCCAGTTAGTTTCATTATTATTCATGTCAAATTATATTTATCCTGAGCTCCAGTTAGTTTCATTATTATTCATGCCAAGTTATCTTTATCCTGAGTTCCAGTTAGTTTCATTATTATTCATGCCAAGTTATCTTTATCCTGAGTTCCAGTTAGTTTCATTATTATTCATGCCAAGTTATCTTAATCCTGAGTTCCAGTTAGTTTCATTATTATTCATGCCAAGTTATCTTAATCCTGAGTTCCAGTTAGTTTCATTATTATTCATGCCAAGTTATCTTTATCCTGAGTTCCAGTTAGTTTCATTATTATTCATGCCAAGTTATCTTTATCCTGAGTTCCAGTTAGTTTCATTATTATTCATGCCAAGTTATCTTTATCCTGAGTTCCAGTTAGTTTCATTATTATTCATGTCAAATTATATTTATACTGAATTCCAATTAGTTTCATTATTCATACAAACAACTTTTAGAACAAAAATATTAAGTCCATAAAGATTCCATACATTAAAAGAGTTAAAAACTTTCTGCACAGTAAGTGTCTTGAAAGTCAATCAGGCCATATAAAAGTAAATAGAAATTAAGTGAACCAAATCTAATTTTTCTACCTCAAGCTGTTTTTGTCTAATCATGCTGAGAACTTCAAGACTGTTGTCAATAAAGTTGAAGTCAATGAATTCAAAAATGTGTTAAAACCCTCATGCTAAAACAGTATAAAGGACAGAAAATTTAATAGTGTCTTCTACCTACAAGCATTAAAACGCTTATACAATTTCATGGGTCTAAAATAATAGGTTTTTGTTTTTGTAAGTGAACAGATTAAGGACAGATGTTTGAATGTACAGCAGTGAAAGAAATGTAACCAGGGCACTATATGTTGTCTTCTGAACATTATACATCTTCCTTGGTGTTTCATCCCTTCTTTCAAGATGTGTAAATGGGGATGGGGAGAGTAATGAAACTACTTTATGTAATTTTGTTTACTTATGACTTCTTTTCCTGTTTTATTGTTCTGTTAAAGAATATTGTTCTATAAAAGTCAAGCTAACTGAATTTTCTGAAAATATTTACAAATTTATTCATAATCTTTTATGATTACAATTCTGTATATTACAGAATTTTATTAACTTACATGTGTTACTGTTAAACATAGTCATACACATTAAATGCAATCCTCAAATGGGGAATATACTGTATTATGTAAACAAGAGAACCAAGCTGACCTGATATTTCTCACCTGGCAGAAATAGGTCTAAAATGCAAATGTAGTTATAAGACTGGTTGAAAATCATTCAACTCATGTCAAGATATCTTTCAACAACTTGATATAAACTGGAGGCATTTGACATGTTATTTAACTGTATTTCTATCTGGAACATCTTAAATAGTTGGTACACTGGTATAATTTGTGTGTATGTGAAAAGTGATAATCCTTACATTCTACCTAATACATTGGGTCTAGTACAGTAATGAAATTTCAGAGTATTCTCAGTGATGTTGTTGTTTTAAATATGAATAACAACATTTATCCTTGATTGGAGAAGAAATCAAATTTGTTGTTTTTCCACCATGTTTGATACAAAAAAATGATTACACTAGTCTATAGATCTTAGATGGGCATTCTGAACTTTGCTATTGAAGCTATGCCACTTCCAGGGAAGCCACTCCTGACAATATTTTAAGAGTACATCATACATGTCCTAATGAATATTCATAGAAGGCTTGATAAAAACTAGATCAGCTGACCAAAGAAGTCATAAATATATTTTCCTTATGGTTGTCACAAGGATTGCATTGCTACAAGGGAAGTCACCCTCAAAAACCTTTGGAATAAGTATGCTGAAAAAAGTCTGATTAATGTGGCCGTGTTTTTCTGGAGAAGAACCTGAAAATATGTTGTTCTATATGGTTGTTATGGAAGCTATATTACTGCTATGGAAATCTGCCTGGAGAATTTTTTTTATTGAAATTGGTTCAGACATTCTACAAAGTCATTCTTACTGCTCAAGTCATTTGTTTTGTAAGGACTTTTCCATAAGTTTCCAACACTTTAAAAAGTGTTAAAGGGTTATTTTTCTCACAGATATTTACAATATTTTACAAGGTCTATCACCGCATAAATGGCCAAAAAAGTAGCAAAGATATAAACAAATAATTGCACTACTAAGGACCACATGACCAAAAGCAAACAATTTTATATGAATAGATCTGTCGAATGTATGCAACTACAGCCAAATGGCACTACTCCCTCTCAGTCCCGGATTACCCATTAGGCAGAGTAGGCAACTGCCTATGGGCCCCGTGACTTTTATGGGCCCCATCATGTGCCCCCAGGGGCCCCCATGAGACCATGACCATGGGTCTGGGGCCCCAAAAGTTTGACTGCCTATGGGCCTCCACGGTGCTTAATCCGGCGCTGCTCCCTCTGTTCATGCGTATCATGTACCATTTAATCCACCCAATTTTATCCAATTCTTTTTTCATCACTTCTTCATTATATTTGTAAATTAGGTATAAAACACAAATTTTGAAATTAAAAAGTGATATTTTTTTTCAGTTTTAACATCATCTATTTTTTCTTTAGATAAGTTCAATGGATTTGAGGGAAAATTTAAGGAGTTGTCAACAAACTCAAGGAACTTTGAAGAATAAAACCAACTTGTTCAAAATTCAAGAAATTTTCAGGGCAACTCCTTAAATTTAATGTTTTTTACATAATGTAAAAGCTATGGGGGTTTGAAAATAGATTTTTCACTTGATAACAAAGGAAGCCACACCTTTTTTCGGAAAGCCAGTTAAACACGATTTCAATACATCAAGTGTGAACAAACATTCACACCAAGTTTTTGAAAAGAATGGACTCAGCTATTGTAGAGAAAATAATAAAAAATAGATTTTCCATTTTAGTTTGAATGGAAACAACACTGTTGCCAGGAGAGCTACCCTAAACATAATTTTGATAGAGCTGTAAGGAAGAACATCCTTAACAGATTTCATCAAAGTTAAGAAGAAAATAGCAATGCTGGCAGCAGACAACAAACAACAGAAGCAGGACAATGCATGCCAGATGCTGAGTCATACCATGAACTCACTTGGCTTAAGGTTAAAGGTCAGCTGAAACTGTGAGATCTACCTTCAAGAATAATTGATTGTGGGAGGAACCTGGAAATGGGGTTGCATGATCCATCATCTGTTATAAACCGTACATGTTTCTTCAAGTAGGGGATGTAAGCAAGATATCTGATAGGCTTGTATACTGGGAAAGCAGACAAAAGAAGATAGAAAAGGAAGATAAAAATGTAAAAAGATTGATGAAAGAAGAAATTTAGAGCTTAGGAAAAGGTCTGTTTGAAAATCAGAAACAAACATTCAAGTTTCCATCATTTTGGTAAATGAAAATATTATGCTAGAATAACATTTATTCTCAGTAAAAATAAGTTTTAAGAAAAACAGTTAAAAGAAAGTGGATATAAATAGGTAAACTTTTTCTACTAAGGAAAGTAAATCTAAAAGCTTTAAAGAAATTGCATTTATATTGTTTATAAGTACCATTTCGTTGTCTCCTCTCTTCTGCAAAACATAGTATGTATATGACTATGAGAGTTAGAAATGATCTTTTAATTTTCATTAAATGTTACAAAATTAGGATGCAATTATACAATTAGCCATTTATCATAGTCCTTTATTAGGTAACTAGTAAGTCAGGACTGACACTGGAGATTCTTGACCAGTGGGTCTCAATGACCTGGACCACATGTCAAAACATTTACAGTCTTGAACCAAAGTTACCATGCAGAAACCATTTATTTCTTATTAGACGTGATCTCAGACTATTGGTCTCCAAAAATCAATAGTTTTTTTTATTTCCCTAAGTGCAAGTCATCTACACATTTTTATTCCCTGGAACTTTTTCTAAAATAAAAGTCATTCTGCAAAAACCACTTATCTTTAACCCAGAATGACCTTGGAATAAGAAATAAATTCCACAGACCTTTTCCATACCTTAAATGAAGCACTTCCATAAACAAATATTGGTCAAAATATATAATTTAAATGTTAAAAAATTTAAAAAAAAAAAATAAAATAAAAAATTCTTCTTTAAATCACAGTAACCTTAACCTTTGACCCAAAAATCATTAGGCTTCATTCTTAACCAACATGAAATTCATCCACAAATTGTGGTGAAACTTCATATTTGAGAACTGAAATTTGTGTGAACCAGCCATTTTTCATCATTCAGGCTCAATGACCTTGACCTTTGATCTTTGGACTAACAAACTGATAGGCTTCTTCCTTACCCCAAGTGCAAGCAATCTTCAAAGGTGTTTGATGAAGTTCTAATGTTATTGTCTAGAAACCATTTTTCTTCTTTCATTCACAAAGTTTTACAAAGGTATGTGCTGTAAAACTGAAGTTATCATGAGAAATGGAAACAGTAAAAGGCTGACCGGCAGAAAGATAGAAAAATGGGATCATAACATACTGTTGCTATGCTAAAAACAGGTGTATAAATTATTTTGACTGATTAATGGTGACATGCATTAGGAAACAGTTTGCTTTAAGTCCTGTATGCAGTACATTTCAGCCATGAAAATACATGTCATGCATTATTAATGAATTCATGCATATTATTAAAAACTTTTGTAAATTCGGAAAATAACTTAAGTATATTGTGTCTTGTTATCTATGTTGTCAAAACACAGTGCATGCACTTTGGTATGGTGATTATGAAAATGTTTTTTTTTGGTGTTAGATAAAAAAAATTCATATTCTACAAAAATATCATTATATTGTTTGAATAGGAAAATAGACTTCTTATAAATGAGTGACAAGCTGTCAGAGTGAAATGTGTCAAACATTGTGAGAATGTAAGCGTAGTGATGAAAGCTTTTAAATAACTGCAGACATTTGTGATCTGAAGCATATGCAGTGGTGTGGTGCAATGGTGCCAAAACAAAGTTTGGTCAAGACAACAAACCTGATCTGGCCCGTTCCTTTTCAAGCTCCACATGTTTCAGCTGGAAAATTTAAAATGAACATATATATATATATATATATATATATATATATATATATATATATATATATATATATATATATATATATATATATATATATATAGTATTAATTATTTTAGAACTTGTTTGTTTGTAAAAATTATCAATTTTCCAAAACTCCACATGGTCATGGCAAAATGACAGAAAAAGAAACCACTATGAGTCTATATATGTGATACATTCTATCATTGTATACATTGCAACAAATAATATAATAAATTATATTTTTTAACTTTTTTGCTAGCAAGAACCTTTCGAAATTGAAATGCTTTTAATTTCTGCCAGAAAGAATTAAATCTGGTAAAACTGTAACCCCATTCAATAATTTTAAAACTAATTTTTTGACAATTTATTGATGATGACGAAATAATGTATTACTTTTAAAATCATGTACTATTAGTGTGATGACAGGCTACATTTATTTGTAAAGAATTGAAAAATGTTTATAAAAGTGGGATTTTGTTGTGCCTAAAGAAAAGGTGATAGATCTTGTCAGGAATTGCCAAAAGCTGTTGTGAATACTGAATTAAAATAATTGCATATTATGATTTTAAAAACTGACACAATCTGATTAGAATACTTTACTTTACACTTTTATAATGCTTGATGTTACTATGGTACAATTGTAATATACATAGCAGTGTTGTTATACATTCAATTACAAGAGAAAGCCAACTGCAATTAAACAAAAGCCACAATCTATTGTTGCAAAATGCACCAGAAGATAAAGGCCTACATTGTGTCTTCTATTGATTACTCTTAAATCAATGCATAGACCCAAATCTGCTGGCACATTAAGCAATCAAAGATCTAGACACGTTTGCAACGTGAGTTTAAGTGAATGTAGGTGGAATATTTTCAACGCTACAGATGTGTCAGTATGAAAACTCGATCAACATGATATATAGCATCTATTGCAAGTTCAAAGTTTATGTATTAATATATATATATATATATATATATATATATATATATATATATATATATATATATATATATATATGGAAACATTTTGCATAGATCAGTGACTTTAAAGAAGGGCATAAGGATGTCATAATAATTTCTTCAATCATGGAGAAAATAGATATGCATATTTTAAAATTGTATAAATTATTTTTAGATCATACAACACATTTGTAGACTTTTCTACAGTCTACTCATGTTTATCTGGTTGAATCCAAAGTTTGTTTGATAACCCCAAGTGTCAGACAAATGAATCTGATTGAGATATGATTATAAAATACAGCTATCCTTTATTCCAATGCCCCTCACTGTAAAATTATTACAGATATAAGGTGATACTGTCATGAACCTCATGACCAAAATGAAACCACTGAACTTAAATTACTCAATTCAATGCATAACAACACTGGTTGGAAAAAAATAACATGAAAGTTAAGATTATATCTTTTATTTCCCTTTAACACATTATTATTTAAAAAAATTAATTACCTAAATACCATGAAGTGAAGAAAAATATATTTAATTGTATAAAATGAAATTATTAATGTTTGTTTGACC
This sequence comes from Unio delphinus, assembly GCA_029339505.1. NCBI lineage: Eukaryota > Metazoa > Mollusca > Bivalvia > Unionida > Unionidae > Unio > Unio delphinus. The sequence continues at coordinate 7,567,672 of JAQISU010000154.1, read as the reverse complement.
AGTGGTTTTGTTGATTTCCTTTCAACACACATAAATGCAATCATCAAATATTCAGCCATTCTCACTATGCTGTATGCAAGTGCATCAAAGTAAAATGCAGTGCATGCAAGCAATTACTAATCTGGATTTATAAGTGATTCACTGTAATTATCATGTGAAACAGAGATAAGGATTCATCAGGTGTTACATCAGAATCACTGTTAGAATGAAGAAGAACATCAGATTTTATTACATGTTCACAGTAAATGTTTGGCATCTGTGTGTGTGTGTGTGTGTGTGTGTGATTAGGATATTTAACACAGCTTTAACAATTTTTCAGTCATATCGCTATGATGTCTGCAGTGAGGCAGTTTATAGTGATGTCTAACACTGGGGCATCATCAGACAAGTAGCATGATGTCCCATCCAGTCACATTATCCTGACACCAGGTCGACCAGTCCTAACATTAACCTATTAATGCTGAGTGCCAAGTGAGGCAGCTGTTAGCACAATTTTTGTAAGTCTTTGGTATGACTCAGCCGGATATGTAACCTATGACCTACCCCTTCTGCGGCGGATGCTCTAACTACCTGGCCACTGAAGCAGTTTTGGCATCTATAAGATGTCAGAGTTGGAACATAAAACTGTCCAATAGACCTGTAGTTTTATAGAATAAGAATAGAATGGTGTTAAGATATTTTGTCACATAAATGAATATAATGGTGTCAAGATATTTTGTCACATAAATGAATAGAATGGTGTCAAGATATTTTGTCACATAAATGAATAGAATGGTGTCAAGATATTTTGTCACATAAATGAATAGAATGGTGGCAAGATATTTTGTCACATAAATGAATAGAATGGTGTCAAGATATTTTGTCACATAAATGAACAGAATGGTGTCAAGATATTTTGTCACATAAATGAATAGAATGGTGTCAAGATATTTTGTCACATAAATGAATAGAATGGTTTAAAGATATTTTGTCACATAAATGAATAGAATGGTGTCAAGATATTTTGTCACATAAATGAATAGAATGGTGTCAAGATATTTTGTCACATAAATGAATAGAATGGTGTCAAGATACTTTGTCACATAAATGAATAGAATGGTGTCAAGATATTTTGTCACATAAATGAATAGAATGGTGTCAAGATACTTTGTCACATAAATGAAGTATTGACATCAAGGTGAAAAGATTGACATTGGTTTGCAACTCAAGTTCAATAACAAAGTTGTTTAAGCTTACCCTATCGATATCTTCTTTCAGCTCTTTGATACGCTTTTCCTGTTCTTGAATGCTAACAACTGAAAGAAATTTATTATAGTTTTACAATAAAAAGATAAAGAACTTTAATTTCATTCAAGAAATACATCATGAAATGTAACATCAATCAAGGAATTCATAATGAAAAGAAACATAATTTTAAAAATACATAATAAATGCACTAACACTTTGAAATTTGAAGCATATATGGAACCAAACTTTTATTTATCTTTTTTACGTTTCACGAGTTTGTTAGAGGCAGACAGTAATGTTTTATACTGAGACATAATAAGTTGTTCAAGTAATGGCTTGAATTAATTTTTAACTCAGGCATGTGTAATTTCTTCCCAGAACATTGCCAGATAGCAGCAACCTTTCAAGCCACACATGTGATGTAAATTCAAAACAACTAGCTAACACTAGTTTGCTGTCTGAATGCAGCGCTAGGGTTGTAGATTGCACATGTTTGGCTTGATTTCTCAGAGTTTTACTGTAATTTCATACATATATTTGCTGAAATCATGAACTCATTAATAAGTTTTAACTATGAAACATACATTTGTAAACCAGATATATGAGACATTTCAGCTATATCTGTTCGACTTATTTACAAATACATGAAATGAACAATATAGATATATTATTTATTTGAATCATGGTAATATCATCAGGTCTGAGCATCCCATTAACTGGTGTGAATTAGTAAAGTTGTAAAATTACATGGCATGAAATCTGTACAAGTCAACATAAGAGAAAGTGTAAAATATTGATACTGCTCCTGCAATAAATGATTATGAATACAATGTACATGACTGGATAAGATCATCATTTTTATGCTGGTTTACTGACAAAAATCTAAAAATTGTTAATGATGCTGATACTATCCACTAAAAATACATAGTATTGTAATGATGCTGATCCTACCCACTAAAAATACATAGTATTGTAATGATGCTGATCCTACCCACTAAAAATACATAGTATTGTAATGATGCTGATCCTACCCACTAAAAATACATAGTATTGTAATGATGCTGATCCTACCCACTAAAAATACACAGTACTGTTAATGATGTTGATCCTACCCACTAAAAATACATAGTATTGTAATGATGTTGATCCTACCCACTAAAAATACATAGTATTGTAATGATGCTGATCCTACCCACTAAAAATACACAGTATTGTTAATGATGTTGATCCTACCCACCAAAATTCCATAGTATTGTTAATGATGCTGATCCTACCAACTAAAAATACATAGTATTGTTAATGATGCTGATCCTACCAACTATATATCCATAGCATTGTTAATGATTTGGATCCTACTGACACAAATTCCATAGCATTATTAATGATTCGGATCCTATCCACTAAAAATCCATTGTATTATTAATTATGCTGATACTACCAACTTGCCAACTAAAAAGTGAAAGCTATACCATACTGTTCAGTAACTGCACAATAACAGACACAAACATTTGTCTCAGATTTCAAAAACTCATTTCAAAAGGTTCAATAAATATATCTCACCACTCAATGGCTCATTCCTATTTCTACCAATTAAGGTTAAAAAACATTCAAAGGATCAAAATTCTATATCTCCCAATTCTAAAACTCATGACAACAGAATATGTATTATGGATTATGGATTGCCCACTCAATATAGGGCAATGGATTAGATGTCCAATGGGTTTCATGGATTTCCACTAGCATGGTGGACATTCACTTAATCTAGTGGAACTTCATCATGGAATTTATTGCACATGTATTTGGGTTTAATGCACACTTCACTGATTTTATTTAATTCACACTGAGACCTGACACACTAAACAGACTGGAGAAATTATGTAAACCTGACCGTGTCACATGTCCATTCATACCTTTATGTGTACAGACTATTGTAAAAATGTCTTTGATATTTATCAATGGCCTAGATTGGAATGTGTAAAGACAAATGTTTGTAATTTAGAAAAAGCTTTGTTTTACTCCTGTATGTACTAATCAGTATGTATTTTACAGTAGTAGTAGATCAATTATCTAGTTTTTGAATAGCTCTGTTGTTTAATGCGTTGTAAAAAGTGTGCATCATTGTTACAACCACCTATACAAAGCCTAATGGAAGATTGATTTGTAAAGCAAATGAGCAGCTTCTTTACATATGGTCATGTATTTTATTGTAACATATGTATCCTGACTAATACATATGCCTTGCTTCTTGTTGTTGTTGTTGTTGTTGTCGTAGGGTTTAACGCTATTTTTCAGCACATGATAGGCTATACATAGCGGCCCATATTAATGATGGAGGAAGAACCCGGGAAAACCTCCCAAAAGAACCACGACCCATAAGAAGCTACTGGCACGCTTTCTCACATACCCACTTTGGCTGAATTTTAGACTTGAACCCACGCATACAGAGGTGAGATGGCAGTGATCCATAATGGAGAGCACTTTAGACCACACTGCCACTCAGGCCCCCCCCCCCCCTGCTTGTAACTAATGCAGATGAAATACTATTTAACCAATTACCTTCTCTGTCTTGATCTTGAAAGTTATCTTGACGTCTTTCATAATCTTCTCGGTTCTGAAATCAGCAAAATGATTTAAATCACTGACAATTTGAGCAGCTTGAAAAATATTGGTATTGGTAAAATCATTCCAGATTTAGTATATTTTACACTTACAAGAAAAATGTTTACAGTATTTGCTTATATTGTGCCAATATGAAAATGTGATTTGCTACTAATTAAATCTTTGCAACCTTTTTTGTCTCACTAAATTTAAGTACAGTTTTGTCTTGATTTAGCTAAAATTCATGTACTGTATTGTCTGAATTTTCTTAAAGTACTGTATTCTTTTGATTTTTTTATACTGTACTATATTGTCCTTTATCTTTTGTACATATTTTAATGCTTAAAAAATTATAGATTAAAGCAATAATCAAATACATAAAATCTATTAGCTTTAAACAAGAAGGTATTTTCCAAAAAAATCAAAGGAATGTACTAAAAATTAATACATAAAATATTCCATACGCATCTTAATTTTATTATACATTACTTATTACTCAAGTATACAACTAAATATCATAAGCTAGTAGGCAAATGTTTGTTATAATATACCATATCTTTTCTTTCAAACATAGATGGCAGCAAAATTTTGATAGAAAAATAACTGTAGATATAATCAGGATTGAAATTAATGTTAAATATGCAAAACATTTAAATATTTGATGACTTTGCCAAAACCTGATTAGCTTTTTGACCACACAATTATTTCTAACTCTAGTTTCATTATACCAGATAAATTTTACATTGCCAGAAAACTATAAAAATATATAATGAGAAAAACGAAAACTGAATTGTATAAGGAAAATTCCATTATAAGAACTCTTTCAATAGCATCGTATCAATTTATTTTGATGTAGCTTAGTGTGTGAAAATGTACCCATACATGCAATTATCATACATGTATTACTAACATGCAAACGCTGATGATCAAAATTAATTTGACCCAAGTTTAGAATGTAAATTAAAGTTATCAACATCATGCAAGTGTTAGGAACTCAAAAGAAGTCCTTTGTCTAAGGAAAATTAAAAAAAGTAACAACAACTAAAAATGGTCAAAGATTTAATGTGATATATATATACATATATATATATATATATATATATATATATATATATATATATATATATATATATATATATATATAACATGAAAGAATTATACATGAAATTATCTGATACAGTATAACATATAATCAACTTTCATTATGCACCAATATATCAAGGCCAATGCTGTAAATTCATCTTAACATTCTAAGCAAATGACCTGGATGGACAACTACCCCACTATAGTGACAGTTAATAGTGCTACACCAGGCTAAAAATAGGGGGTGTTTTGGAACTTACCAGTGAAAACAGAACAGGTGTTTTGGCGCTTAACAATCATCAGGCTTAAAAAACCTGAAGAAACTACAAGAGTCAAGACTTGCTGGATGCTGTCAGGTTTGAAGTCATTTGGTATGTGCTGGTCAATAGATCAGTATGGGTTATAAACATGGGGTCTTTTGAAGCAGTCAATATCGGAAAAAGGTACGATTTGGAGGAACAGCAAGAAATATATTTGGTATGTCTCTGGACCTTGCTCATTATTTTGTATACAAAAAATAACTTGCCAAAGTAATTTTCAATGTTTTGTAAAGATACTTTGGAATAATTTTCTCTTGAATTTGTATTTTAAGACAAAATGGAAAAAGATCTCATGTCTTTTTGTCATGTAAAAGTCTTAATGTGTTTGCTAGGTAATTAAACAGAGATTAAGTTTGCTTCAACTGGCCACAAAAATGTATATAATTATCTCATAAATTACAAAAAATGCTAACTTAGCAATAAATATTTAATGTGATCATGAACTTACTGAAAACAAAAACAGTTTAACAGTTGATATATTTTATGAACTTGTTATGAAAGATTCACCCCACTGTCTTCTTAATATGTCTGCAGGCTATACAGAATGCCACGTTACAGTGTCTCTGTCTATAAGTAAGACCCAGCAAATATTAATATGAAACCGAAAATATGACTTCAGTAGATTATTATGTTGAATTTAATATTTTGTTTCATCATCAAAATTTATTGGACAGTTATTTGACTGTAGACATCATTACAGAAGAGACTTCACTATTCTGCTCTAACATGGGTGTGACATTCATGGTTTTCATTAAATACATAGTTAATGGTAATAACTGTATTAACATTTATGGTTTTCATTCAATACATGGCTAATAGTAATAACTGTATTAACATTTATGGTTTTCATTCAATACATGGCTAATAGTAATATCTGTATTGACATTCATAGTTTTCATTAAATACACAGATAATAGTAATATCTGTATTGACATTCATGGTTTTCATTAAATACACAGATAATAGTAATATCTGTATTAATTTACAGTCATGGTTTTCATTATATACACAGATAATAGTAATATCTGTATTAATTTAAAAGTCATAGTTTTCATTAAATACACAGATAGTAGTAATATCTGTATTGACATTCATGGTTTTCATTAAATACACAGATAATAGTAATATCTGTATTAATTTACAGTCATGGTTTTCATTATATACACAGATAATAGTAATATCTGTATTAATTTAAAAGTCATAGTTTTCATTAAATACACAGATAGTAGTAATATCTGTATTGACATTCATGGTTTTCATTAAATACACAGATAATAGTAATATCTGTATTAATTTACAGTCATGGTTTTCATTAAATACACAGATAATAGTAATATCTGTATTAATTTACAGTCATGGTTTTCATTAAATACACAGATAGTAGTAATATCTGTATTGACATTCATGGTTTTCATTAAATACACAGATAATAGTAATATCTGTATTAATTTAGTCATGGTTTTCATTAAATACACAGATAATAGTAATATCTGTATTAATTTACAGTCATGGTTTTCATTAAATACACAGATAATAGTAATATCTGTATTGACATTCATGGTTTTCATTAAATACACAGATAATAGTAATATCTGTATTAATTTACAGTCATGGTTTTCATTAAATACACAGATAGTAGTAATATCTGTATTGACATTCATGGTTTTCATTAAATACACAGATAATAGTAATATCTGTATTAATTTACAGTCATAGTTTTCATTAAATACACAGATAGTAGTAATATCTGTATTGACATTCATGGTTTTCATTCAATGCACATCTAATTGTAATATCTGTATTGACATTTATGGTTTTCATTAATACACAGCTAATGATAATATCTATACTGTAATTAACAGCCACATTCCTTGATTTTATCTCATTGAACAATAGAGCATCGGTATTGATTAGTAAATTCAGAAATTTTCTTAAATAATTTTGCTTATCCTTGTTGAAAGTTGTATGTACAGTAAATTAAATGTAATTGTATCATGTGGCTAATTAACCAGGATTTTTATTTCATAAATGAATTTTATTAAAAGAAAGAAGAAAAAAAGAAAATAAATACAACTACATGTGTTTGCTAGTAAGTATACTGCTTCCATTTTCATGCAAGTCTGAAAAAGCTGTCTTTCTATTATATTCCATGTTTGCTGTAAACACTGTGCTTAATGCAATAACAGCTTTGACTTGATTTGTGCTTGCTTTTCCAAATCCAATTTTTTTCAAAAGTGACATATTTTCTGAGTCCCATAATCAGTAAACTGTGGGAGCTTGTTTTGCATGACTAACAACTTCATATGATTAAACCACACTCTTGATAGCTGTTCTGTTGTGGACACACTTTAATGCTATTACATAAACTGCAACATGTATTATTTTACTAAAACCCAGGTTACAACAAAATTATTAAGTTTCATAATAGTTTGCAGCCTGTTGTTTACATTTGCCATTTGAATAACATACTTTCGTAAATTGATATGCTTTGATCATTCAAAAATATGGGGAAAAGGAAACATAATGCATACAAAGAGGATGGAATTTGTATCTGATGACATCAGGCAGTGACACTTCTAGGATACTATGCTTTCATTTCTACATTGTGATGAATTTTGTGTGTGTTTGTACTGTAGATTTTGTATGACTACCAGTTATATAGTGGCTACTGGAGGATTAGTAATACAGAATTTCCCTTGGAAAACAAAGTATCTAGCTTTAATCCATGTATGGCTGCATTCTCTGCTGGTGAGATAAAACAACATAAATAATTAATCAACCAATGATTATTTTGCATTCATTGCTATATATGTAAAGACAGACAACTCTGTCTTTTAAATTCACACATGTAACGCTACTATAAGTCCTAATTTTATTGCTGGAGCAATTTTTTTTCTCCCATTTGTTTTCCAATACTGAATCAAAAAATTTAATATATTTTTTGAAGAAGAAAGAAAATAAATTGTATTGCAATCCCTTGGAAAACAGAAAATATGTTATTAATTGAAGGGGGGGGGGGCTTAGCTTGACCATGACACAATCCGTACAATAGTGTTACAAATGTGGCCCCACCCCACCCCAACCCATACATTACTTCCCTCAGTAAACATCACAGGTCCTACACTACTATAGTGCTGTGCACTGATAGATATACTGTTCAGAATTGGCAGTATATTAAACATGGGTAGATATGGTAATAATACACTAATTTCATAAATAACAATGGTAAATTTTGGATGAAGGTAAATCTTGCATTAATGTGGGTAAATATGGTAATAATACATTGATTTAATAAATAATACTGATAGATTTTGGATGATGGAAAATCTTGCATTAAATGTGGGTAATATGATGATTAAATAAATAACACATCTGGTAGACTTTGGATGATGATAAATCGCGCATTAAATGTGGGTAAATATGCCAGTAATACGATGATTAAATAAATAACACATCTGGTAGAGATTGGAATGAGGTAAATAACACTGGTAGATTGGATGATGGTAAATTTTGCATTAAATGTAAGTAAATATGGCAGCAATACACTAATTTAATAAATAAAAAAACACTGGTAAACAAGATGGAGATAAATCACCCATTATAAATGCAGGCACATATGGTAGCAGTTCAATAAATCAATAATTACTATGCAATAAATGTGGGTAAATATGGTAGAAATGCAAACATGTAATTTTTTTAAAAAATGCTGGTGGATTTGAATGGAGGGTAAACCAGGCATGTTCTCCCAATTTTCCTTTTTTGTTTATTTAATGCCATTTTTCAGCACATGATAGGCTACACATGGCCATCAATATCTGGTTGATGAAAAACCTATGAAAAATACTTAAATACCCATGTTTGTCATGTCCGAGTCTTGAACCCATGTGTACAAAGGTGAGATGGCAATGGTCTGTAAAGGCAAGAACCTTGGACTAATCATCCACCTGGGACCCTCCCTTTTCTTTGTCTTGGATATATGTCATTGTCTTCTTCTAGATGCTAAAAAAAGCTTTTTATTCTAGTATCATTTAATTAGCATCCCTTTACTAGACTCTCATGTGTGAATCCAGCTATACAAACAAACAGAAACCATGCCACTGTAGATATAAATACAGGTAACACCTTGTTAACAAATATTTTTTTCTTCTTAATTATTTTAATTTTTTTCAATTGTCTATTCAAATTTACCAAACATGATTTAAAACAAAATCATCTAGGAAAGTTTGTCTTTTTTGTGCCCCTTGTAAATTTTACCCCAAAACAATTTTAAAAATTATCGAGTTACTCATTGGAATTTCATATAATGGGTTGCTCGTAGCAACTTCTGTTAAATCTCTGGTTCATTACTCATTGTAATGTTCACAAGAATAATTATTTTCATTACTCTAGCATTTTTTCAACTTAGTTGTTTTCTTTTTTGAAGTCTTACACTATACTGGCATTAAGGGTGTTTACTTTTCTATGCATCTGTCAGACTTCTTTGATATTTAGCTCCATTTTATTTAACCAATATTTTTGGATCAGATTAAATTGTGGTTAGGACAATTAACTAAACTTGGTTAAGGACTGAATACAAGTCAAATCACTTTAATATTCACATTTAAATACATATTAATGTTAAGATAATATCAAATAAACAGGGTACAGTCGTGTCCACTTCATGCATTGTCAGGTTAAGAAATGAAATGGTTTTATTTGTTCATTATTGTCACCTAACTGTGTACAGTGACAATTAATCTACTTTCAGAAGATCTACAATGAAGATCAGAAACCAAAAAGTAGATTTCACTTTAATTGTAAATTTCATCTGAATATAATATTTTCCCCAACTGAATTTGACAACACATTTTAAGATAAATGACATAAAAGTGCAATCAACTTTTTGGTTTCTGCCATGATTATACTTTTTCACTGCAGACTGTCATACTCGCCATTCTCATTTACTTCAACTTTCTCCAGGCACTGATAATACCACATTTGAATTAAGAGATCATATCCTATATAATTTACTATTTATGATATAATGTCACTGATTAATTTTTGTGTTACAAACTAAAAATCCAAGTATTGGAATAAATGTTCAAATTATTTAAAATTCTAATTAAGTAGTTAGGTTCCATACATGGAAAATAAAACTATTTATCTCTATTATTTCTCTGTAAAGAAAAGTCTCAATCAAAAATATGACAGTATTAGCTGAATGATTAAAAGAATCCCTTATAATTTATATCAACATTTCCATTTTTAAAATACTGTAGTCAGGGTCAATACCTGCAAAGCTTTGTATGAAACAGTGTTATAGCAAGAACTGTGTTGTGTACAGAACCATGATATAATGAGAGCATATTAATATACCTAACAGTGGTATAGAAAGAACTGTGTTGCATACAGAACCATGATATAATGAGAGCATATTAATATACCTAACAGTGGTATAGAAAGAACTGTGTTGCATACAGAACCATGATATAATGAGAGCATATTAATATACCTAACAGTGGTATAGAAAGAACTGTGTTGCACACAGAACCATGATATAATGAGAGCATATTAATATACCTAACAGTGTTATAGCAAGAACTGTGTTGTGTACAGAACCATGATATAATGAGAGCATATTAATATACCTAACTGTGGTATAGCATGAATTAAATATATTTGTTCAATAATGGTGTTTTCAACAAGAATAAAGATATGACACTAAGCTTTACCTTGCCTTCATTTAAAAGCTACATTGTTATACACTGGAATGGCTATGGTCTTGGTGTACATAGTGCTATAGCATTATATACCAAAGCACATTACAATGTATAACAAAACATGTCATGATTAGGGAAAGCTGTACTATTTGTAATTTTGCTCAAATGTTAAACTATTTAAAAATGCATTATAATGCAACCAAAAAAATCTGTAGAGATTGAAGCATTATTTACCATGCAATTTCAGGCATTTCACTACAACTTGTTAATTTAAAACAAAATTCTTCCCGTTGATAAGTGCATGTAGTTCATTAGTGACTTTCTTTAGTGGCCATCTTTGACTCTAGCATGCAGGTAACATTTGTAATCTGCTAATACCTCAAAAATCGATGGCTGATATCCTGGGCTTTGCAATCTCAACCCTCGGTTATGTAACTTAAATCCTCGGCTAGATGTAATACCTTGTTTTCTAGACTCATTGCTAAGTGATCTAACTTCTTGACCAGATACTCTTGACTCATGGATGGATATTTTAGACTCTTGTCTTCTTACTCTAGGTGCCTGACTGGGCAGTCTAGAATTATTTGATTGTTGCTGAGAGGCAAGAGTAAACATTTTAGAATCACGGCTAGGTAGTCTAGAATCTCGGGAAGGTAGTCTAGAATCCTGGTTAGGTAGTCTAGATTCTAGCTTGATGAGTCTTTTCTTCTGATTTGGTGGCTTGTTATCCTGTTTTTGGAGTGTAAGCTCACGAGTTGGAAGTCTAGAGTTCTTTGACATTACTCTTGAATTATCCTGGCTCTGTAAACTTCCCTCCTGATCATGGGAGGGGAAAAATTCTGATTAACACTCTTACTGACTCAAAACTTAGCATCATCTTTGCACAAATTCTATTGGTCATTAAGCACACAATTTTCATCTATGTACAATTTGATTGGTCAGGAAGCATCTCATCTATGTATAAATTTGATTGGTCAATTAGCATACAGTATTCATCTATGTACAAATTTGATTGGTCAGCAATATTAATTTATTTACTAAACTGCAAGCAACATTGACACAAAATGCATCAGTTAATCAAGTGTCAAAGATGTTTGCTTGAAAATAGAGGAAATAGCATAACCTTCTTTTACTAGACTGATCATGTGTTTTTTCTGCAATCTCCACCAAACAAGGAATCTGGTTTTGAAAACTGAGTTTTCCTTGTAATTCTGGAATGAGGCTTTCCCAAAATTTGAAAATGTGAGGTGGCAACATTTATAGTGAAAAAAAGATGTCATATTTTTTGTAATCATTAGCACTTTCATTGTCTGCTTGAACTATGACTACCGTACTGCATTGGCATCCATTAACAATATTATGTATAAATATATCCTTTAACATTACAAAAGAAATTGGCTTCAGTGAACACAGAAATTATATGTAGATGACCTTTAAGAAATTGAGATATGTTTTCTCATATCATCTGATAAAAGTTTACTAAATTTAATAATAAGCACCTTCTATCAGCAACAGGAACCAATGAAGTTGTTTTTACGAGACTCTCATATGGGATCTCATGAAGCCATGTGAGAGTTAAGTTGAATGAGACTACAAAAAGCTTAGACTGGTCTGTTGTTTTCATTATATGACTTCCACAAAGTTATGTCTAATATTAAACACCCACATTTTTGATTCTCTCTGTGTGTCCCAGCTGCCAAACAAGAGGTCACAAGTCTGAATTTTCCTGTTCAAACATTCTTTTAAACTTAATCATCCCAATATTTTTTTAATTTCTTTTTACTTTTATGTTGAGACTTTCTTTTACCTCTCCCATCCCAAGATGAGCTATTAAGCTAGTTCATTAATAATAGTACATTTGTCCTGACCTACAAGGCACATAACATGGTCCCTCATATATCACAGTCATAGTACCAAATTTTGGAAAAAATTTATGGAACTCACTTCAGTATAAAGTGACCCTGCTTATCAAGCAGTTCAGCTTTGAAGGCTCCCCATATCAACATTATAATGAGTGTCCATTGTAACAGTGTAAGACTAGTGCCTGGTGATTTGCCTGTCACAGGGCATTTAATATTGGAAAATATTCATAAATGTGTGATGAGGACTGATAACTTTTTTATGTGTTACATGTATCTGGCATTTGAATTGTAACTCTTGTGATGTTAGTGTCAGGGGTATATCTGTCACACAGCATTTAACATTAGAAAATATTTATAAATGTGTGGTGAGGATTGGTAACTCGCTTTATGTGTTACATGTATCTGGCATTTGATTTTCTTTTTTTTGTTTTAGGGTTTAATGCTATTTTTCAGCACACGATAGGCTATACATGGCGGCCAGTATTATTGGTGGAGGAAGAACCCGGGAAAACCCCCGGAAAGAACCACCGACCCTTGAGAAGCTACTGGCAATCTTTCTCACTTAACTACATTAGCCGAATCTGAGACTCGAACCCACGCAGACAGAGATGAGACGGCAGTGATCCATAATAGAAAGCGCTTTAGACCACTCGGCCACTATGGGCACCTTCTGGCATTTGAATTGTAACTCTTGTGATGAAGGTGTCAGAGGTAGTATCTGTCACACAGCATTTAATATTAGAAAACATTCATAAATGTTTTTGTGAGAATTGTAAACATGTATTATGTGTTAAATGTATCATGGCATTTGAATTATAACTCTTGTGACACTACTGCCAGCTGAAGTGCCTGTCACACGGCATATAACATAAGAAAATATTTATAAATGTGTGGTGAGGATTGTGAACTAATTTCATTTGCTACATATGCTTTGTACCTGACATTTAAATGGTAACTCTTGTGACACTGATGCCAGGTAAATTAAGTGTCACACAGCATTTAACATGAGAAAATCATCATAAATGTGTGATGACTACTGTGAAATCATTTAATGTGTTGGTGTCACATGTTCCTGGCATTTGAATAGTAACTTTTGTGACATTAGTGTTGCACTAGTGTTACTAATAAATGTGTATTGATATATAAAAAAGTCCCTGATCAAAATATAACTAACCATGAATGACATTAAATCACACTATTTTTCTCCTTTTACCAGTTGATGAAACAAGAGAATTTTCCACAGCAAAAATTATGTATTAAAAAAGGCACAATAACAAAAAACAAACATTCTCTCACACAGCAATGACTAAATGGACCTTTATGTTACAGTATAATTAAGTGGTCTAAGAACACAGTCAATGCTAAATGGGCCTTTATGTCAAAATCTGATTAAATGGTCTATGAACACATTCTAATTAAAGGGTCTAGGATCACAGTCTATGCTCAATGGACCTTTATGTCATAATATAATTAAATCGTCTATGAACACATTCTAATTAAAGGGTCTAAGAACACAGTCTATGCTCAATGGGCCTTTATGTCAAAGTCTGATTAAATGGCCTATGAACACAGTCTAATTAAAGGGTCTAAGAACACAGTCTATGCTCAATGGGCCTTTATGTCAAAGTCTGATTAAATGGCCTATGAACACAGTCTAATTAAAGGGTCTAAGAACACAGTCTATGCCTAACAAAACTTCATATCACAATCTAATTAAATGGTCTATCAACAAAGTCTATTTAAATGGTCAAAGAACACAGTACATGCTAAATGGACCTTCATGTCACAATCTAATTAAATGGCCTATGAACACATTCTAATTAAAGGGTCTAGGATCATAGTCTATGCTTAATGGACCATAATGTCACAATCTAATTAAATGGTATATGAACACAGTCCATTTCAATGGTCTATAAACACAGTCTAATTAAATGGTTTATCAACACAGTTGAATTAAATGGTCTAGCAACACAATCTAATTAAATGCTTTATCAACACAATCTAATTAAATGGTTTATCAACACAATCTATTTAAATGGTCTATAAACACAGTCAAATTAAATGGTCTATCAACACAATCTAATTAAATGGTTTATCAACACAATCTAATTAAATGGTTTATCAAAACAATCTATTAAATGGTTTATCAACACAATCTATTTAAATGGTTTATCAACACAATCTATTTAAATGGTCTATCAACACAATCTATTTAAATGGTTTATCAACACAATCTATTTAAATGGTTTATCAACACAATCTAATTAAATGGTTTATCAACACAATCTAATTAAATAGTCTATCAACACATTCAATCAAACTGTCCACTGCCTGAAGTAATAGCACAGTACTGATTTAAAAGAATACAGAAGTGTATTTCTCTGAAATACTTAAAATGGAATAGAATCTGGAAATTGTATGATTGTTTGAACACATTTTTAAACAAAAAGCTTTTGAGACCAATTGAAAATGTGGTCCTTATTAAAAGATACAGTGAAAAAGAATTAAAGTTACTTTATATTTACTGCGAACTTGGTTCAGTGTAAATCCTTCCCAGAAGTGAATTAAGAAAAAAGTTATTTTGCTAGAATGGAAATTTACCTCCACCATTCTAACAGAAAAAATAAATAGATAATGGAAAAAGCAAATCAGTGCTAAATAGGAAAATAAAAGGATTACTAGTCTATAATTTTAGGAGATGTTATGGTTTGTGCAGAAAGAGCCCTGAATGTGCAAGGGTGAGTAAAACTAATCTAAGTTTCAATAAATATAGAAAGCTGCTAAAAGCTTGCAACAAAAAAAAACAAGTCTGTGATATTTACTTATGTTACATAGTATTGTACAAATCAAAAGAATGTCAGCCAAAATTACAGGTCAGGATATATATAGTATGTTACCTGATACCATCAGCTGGTTTCAGATACTGGAAATTAATGTGCCACTTAGAAATGTAGTACAAATGCTCAATCAGGGCTATGTCATTTTGGCAACAGGAGTCTATGTACAAAAGATGATCATGAGACAAGATCTTGTTGCATGTGTATATATATACTTGCATAGCCCTGAACAGTGCATTTGTAGAACTTTTAAAATCTTTTCATGATATCAAATCTATGAAAACTCTCTCTTTAAAAAGTGGACCTTTTTGTCATCTTGAAATAATTAAATCAGTTATATAAGAATACTATGTACAATTTGAAATATTCAAATGTCTGTCTAATCACTCAAGAAACAACTGCTTGGATTTAGTTTCAAAATTGTTCTATCAACTCTGAACCTACACACAGTTCCCAAACACAAGAGTGAGATGCATTGTACTAATGACTCCAACAATACAGCAATCAGCAACGGTCGTTACAACCACAAAACACAACCAAACTCCCCCAAGCCACATATAAACAGAATAAAATCCTAATAAATTGAATAGATTACCATGTTGTATTGTTTATCCTCTGGATTGGATAACTGATGTTCTGTAAATTTCTGCTTTCTGACATCCTGTCCCTGGTAAAACACATAATTCATTCCAAAATTAAGAGTTTCAATGTCCAAAATTTCAAATGTCCACAATTCAAGTTTCATTTTAAGACATGAATCATATCCCTCAAGTGTGAATTGCCTCAGATACACACTAGCTTTGTGAGACACAAGGATTGTGTGGAAGGAAAGGGGTAAAAACTAAGAGGGTTAAATAACATTTTGATCTCACAAAACCAATTTTATCTGCAACAGTTGACACATGATGGTATAATATATTTATTTTCTAACATACTTCTTAATGATTGTATCAAATTAAGCAGTGACAATTATTTATGCACTCAAATCCAAATCATCTTCCCTTCAGGAGCCCCAGAGTTTCAAGTCAAAACAGCCAATCAGAATTGTTCAAGTTTTGAATGTTAGAAATGCAACATCATGCATAAATGCTGACAAGTCCATGTATAAAATAATCTTGGTATCACAAGTTAACATTCTTGTGATTTATTTGGTATCAGTTACAGGTATGGAAACAATTTATGGTAGTCTCAACTAAAATTCTGTTCGAGAAGTTTAGAATGACAGGGAAATCATCGCTTGTATCTTCCATGATTGGCTTTAATATTCAAAGGAATTATGATGATACATGAATCATCTCTGTAGCTAAATCAGGCCATTGTTGATGGGATTTTAAAAGTGTTCTTTGTCTTAATCATAATGCAACAACCATTGTCCATGAAAATATGTGAAATGTGAAAATCTGCCATTTGATTTTACATGGAAATCAATGGACCATCTTTCTCTCTCATTCTCTGAAAACAAAGAATATAAAAAAGCAAGGTTGTGCAATAAATAGGTCAGTTTGTTGTGTGATTCCTGTTGTAGGAAACTGGTATCAATAAATATTTGATTTGGTCTAATACAGAAACACTTTTGAAGTATGGTAGAATAATGCTTTTATACTGGACAAAAAACTACAAATGACTTTCTAATTAAACATCTCAAGGGAGATAATTTGCATTATTTAAAAGTGACAGAATTTATATTTAAGAAGTAATGTGTTGAAGAATAGACTTGTTTATGAAATTTCGGTGCCTTAATCATAAAAGTGTAAATTTCAAGGGACAAGAATTTGTATATCCAACTAGCCCAGAAAACTGAAAAATACAGATTGTTTGTTATATATATCTTTGTCCAACTAGTGAAAGTGTTATATAGAAAAGGGCACAGATTCAAATTCATGAGATCCTTTTCCCACAAGTTATAATTACTGGACTAGATGGTCAGTTCTTCAATTCTTGACCCTTACAATAAATTATTTTGTTGGAAGAGATAATCTGATGTGTAATCATTCTGCATTAATAAAATTATCTCCCTGACCATGTTAATTTTATGTACCAGTGTAATATACCAAACTATTCCATTTATTAGTAAAATTCTTCTTGATATAAGCTGGTAGCCAATGGGTTTTCCTTTATGATGGTTATTTAAGTCTGCTAGCAATTTTCTTTTTTTTAAAAATGTTAAACTCTGTGTATTAATTTTTCTCTACTCCACTGTCTATTCCAAACAATGAGGCACCCTGTGATATGTATTTGATGTTTAAAACAATTATCTACACTCTGAAATAATTATTTCACAAAAGCTAAAATTAATTTATTAATAAGTCGAAATACATGTAATACATATTACATCACACTCAGTGAGGTTTTCTGACTTATGAAATGGTTGATATTACTCACATATATTACGTGGTTCTGTAAAAATACTGAATTCAAACTGTGTTAAAATATAATCTATTATAACATCATAATTACCATATGTGTGTAAACTACAAAATAAGAAATTAATAAAGAGCCAAATTTTATTCAAATTTAATTAGATTACAAAAACACTAAATAGATTTCCATCATCTATGTGACAAAAAGTAAATATTCTACAGACTTACACCAATATAAATATTTTATCTTAATCAAAAGTTATAAGAGTTATTGATCTATAATAAATTAAATTCAGAAATTGCTTTGAAATAATAATATGGACAAAATAATGGAAATAACTTTTACAACATCAGTAGGAGAATTCAAGCTGACAACACCTGCATAGCATAGATTTCTGTGCTAATTATACAATTCCTTCATTTATTAAGATTTGTAAACAGTAGTTACAGGAAGTTTTTAGTGCCAAGGCATTTGGTGACAATAACACATCTGCAGATTCTCCAAGATATGTTACTAGAAGGAGTGATGAAAATCAAAGATGATTTTTAATTACAATTTTATATTTTATTCCATCTGAACAACTTATTACATGCATAGTTTATTGCATCTTTTTTGCATGAAAAGGAACACATTAATGCAACGTTTTTTTGAAACAAAATTAAAATGATTAATGTGTTGGAAATTTTCTAAAGCCACAAAAAGAAAGATGATTAGTTTTAAATTCTGACCAATATTTCACAAAATTCTTGTGTCCAGCTTCACTGTTATTGTTAACTTCTTAAAAAAGTAATGGGCAAAACATTACAAAAATTTTAGTAAAATGTAGATAACTTAAAGCAACACCGCCATAGAAGACTTCTAATTTCTACATCAGCATATTCAATTTTTTGTCTTTATTTATGAAAATTGCAAGTTTGCATATGATGTGGAGTTTAATCTATCAATTTTTAAAAATTCAGCACAATTATTTTATACACTGATATTCAAAGTTACTATATTTTTCATATTAAATAAAGTTAGTTGTGTCTAAAATTTGTGCAGTTAATAAGGTCATGTTAGGAATTATTACTGACATATGATTGGTCACTTCTTAGCTGTGATTGGCCAATGGGGGTATCAACTGATACTCAGATCTTTAGAGGAAAATATATCAGAAGTTTAACATCTGAACAAGATTTTTTTAATAATTATATAGTGTAAAACAATCACCATTAATTAGTTTGATGATAAACACATTCTCTGATGTATATGCTATTACCTATTGACTTAAGTCTGAAAGAAAGTTTATTATTATTATTATTATTATTATTATTATTATTATTATTATTATTATTACATGTGTATTATTATTATTATTATTATTATTATTATTATTATTATTATTATTATTATTATTACATGTGTATTATTATTATTATTATTATTATTATTATTATTATTATTATTATTATTACATGTGTATTATTATTATTATTATTATTATTATTATTATTATTATTACATGTGTATTATTATTATTATTATTATTATTATTATTATTATTACATGTGTATTATTATTATTATTATTATTATTATTATTATTATTATTATTTTAGAACATTTTGCCAATTTTTATTTAAGAAAATCACTGCCAATATAAAAAGCATTCATTGTTTGTTAAAAAAATGGACAAAATGGACATCTGGATTTATTATTGGAGAAAAGTGCTCTTAAACATTAAGTTGTTTTTTATTATGATGATACAAGTCTTGTTAGTACACATTTAATATTAGTATATTTACCCACCAAGAAACAACATTGACCGAACCATATACAACACCATGCAAAAATGCTCTTTAAGAATGTTTTGGCTACAGGTATGTGCAACATAAGCTAGCAGCTTTGATTTTTATGGAAAATGTCAGGAAATCAGGAATTGCCACTAATTTTTGTGCTTCTGTTTTAATTGGTTTTCTCAGCTCTAAAAGTATTTGAATAATTTAAAAGACATAGTAATTTAGTTTTTGTAGATAAAAATAACATAAAAAAGGTCTTTATACATTAGACTACAACAGGTACATTTCTGTCCAACACACCTAAATCACAAACTTTAAATATAAATAATATTTTAAGAACAGAATCACCTTACAAAAGACAAATATATTTGATTCATAACAACTAACCTGTCTATTATAATTGCAGCCAAAACATCCTCAAATGTGAAAGAAACATAAAGAAAATTAAAAGAATCTGAAAGTCCAAGGTGCTTTCTCAATCTGGGGGAAGAAATTGCTTAGTTTGCAACATTTGCAAGATTAGTTTCATGGGGTATAATAATTGGAATATTCTAAATCTCTCAACTTCATAAGAAAATAACAGTATTACCACTAAAAAATCAGTCAATGTCATTGGGAAATAATATTGCCACTGAACATCTGTCAATGTCATGAGGAAATATAATAGTATTACCACTGAACATCAGTCAATGTCATGGTGAAATAACATTATTACCACTGAAAATCAGTCAATGTCATTGGGAAATAATATTACCACTGAACATCTGTCAATGTTATGCGGAAATATAATAGTATTACCACTGAAAATCAGTCAATGTCATGGTGAAATAACATTATTACCACTGAAAATCAGTCAATGTCATTGAGAAATAATATTACCACTGAACATCTGTCAATGTCATGAGGAAATATAATAGTATTACCACTGAACATCAGTCAATATCATTGGGAAATAATATTACCACTGAACATCTGTCAATGTCATGAGGAAATATAATAGTATTACAAATGAACATCAGTCAATGTCATGAGGAAATATAATAGTATTTACCACTGAAAATCAGTCAATGTCATTGGGAAATAATATTACCACTGAACATCTGTCAATGTCATCAGGAAATATAATAGTATTACGACTGAAAATCAGTCAATGTGATGGGGAAATAATAGTACTACCACTGAAAATATGTTGATGTCATGGGGAAATAATAGCATTACAACCATATATCTATCAACAAGAAAACCCAGATTAATGCAAATAATCAATCATATTTTCACATCAATGCTAGACAATATTTTGGAACCTGCAATGAAACTTGCCTATAAAGGACAGATAATGGACCACAACAAGGTGTTGCATGCAGAGAGGTATCCTTATAAACAGAACTTAAATATGAAAGTACAACATGGAACAAGGATGTTGTAGTTTATATGGAGGTGTACACAGAGGCAAGTTTCACTGTACTCAGTTTAAATCACACAGCCCATGATTAATTTAAAATTGAAAACTAACTGTTAATAATGTATGTAAAATAATTTTTATAATAAAAGCATGGGTTTGATTAAAACAATAGCTTATGTAGATTTTGAGAATGTAAAATCAGTACAAGCCAAAACAATGAGTGCTAGGTGATTCCATGATTCCAGATAGCAAATTATTGTGAGGCATACATGCAGCTAGAGACAGTGTTACTACACAGAACCAAGGTCAATGATAAGTCAGGTCAAGGTCATGCATATTAGGTCATCTCCATCAAAACAACTTACTCTTGGAGCCCCATGACCTGGCTGGCCAAACCATTTTTCACCGTATTTTTCAGCCATTTCATAGTTCTAGAATTAAATGAAATTTTAATAAGTGATTCCCTTTGCAATTTAAATAGATAATAAAATGCCAATTATATGTAAAGGATTTTTGGTGTCATAATTCCATGCAATAAAATGCATGCAGTCTTCATGCAGATTACAGAATGCGGCATAAGAAATTTAACATGAATATCTCTTGAACAAAAGTAAAAATACAGAAAGTCCAAAATCTTTAAAAACAGGCCAGGACTGATTTTATTTAATAGGATACAGATTAGAAATGTCAGTAAAATATTTCTGAGCTCAAAAGAAATATAAAGAAAGAAAAAGAAAACCAGAATTTTTTTTGGGAGGACAAACATAATTTAGACAGTTTTAGAAAATGAATAAAATGTTGCAAAGATTTTTGCACTCTACAATCAAAGATA
The DNA here is from genome assembly GCA_029339505.1 of Unio delphinus. Classification (NCBI taxonomy): domain Eukaryota; kingdom Metazoa; phylum Mollusca; class Bivalvia; order Unionida; family Unionidae; genus Unio; species Unio delphinus. The sequence goes on along the minus strand of JAQISU010000154.1, from coordinate 7,545,674 downwards.
AAATGCTGTGAACAAAACAATGAGGGGCCCCGAGTGACAGAGTGGTCTAAAGCGCTTTCCGTTACGAATCACTGCCATCTAACCTCTGTCTGCGTCAGCTCAAGTCTAAGATTTGGCTAATGTAGTTATGTGAGAACGCTTGCCAGGAGCTTCTCATGGGTTGGTGGCTCTTTCCGGGGGTTTTCCCGGGTTCTTTCTCCACCAATAATACTGGCTAATATAGCCTATCGTGTGCTGAAAAATAGCGTTAAACCCTAAAACAAACAAACAAACAAACAATCAAACAAAATAATGCAAATTTAGTCATAATACTGTAGTACAGAGAGGTAATTGTATAAATGTGTATTATAGTTCAAACAGGATACAGTTTTTGCTTGTTTTGTGTGTTAACGTACATTATAGGCCAGTATATTTGGTGGAAGAAGAACCAAGAAAATGCCAGGAAGAACCACCAATCCATGAGAAGCTTCTGGCAAGCTTTACCACATATCCACATTGGCTGAGCTGAGATTTAAGCCATTGTGGTCAAAGGTAAGATGTGTGACATGTAAAAATTAGTGCCCTTAATGCTGGCCACCCAGAGCCCTTAAAACAGGATACAGACCCAACACAATGCAGATGTTTGGTAACTGGATGCCAACTAGGCCATTAAAACATGGTATGGGACCAACGCTGTAGACCATTGATGAAAGGATCTCAATTTCCTATCTGTTCTTTGATATTGTGACTGCTTAAGGCATTGATTTGCTTGTGCTGTTTTTTAATTTTGGCTGTTCAGTTAGATCATAATAATGTTTTATGACATTATTCCACAGAACCTAAAACATGCTAACCATTTGTTTTGGAGACCAAAAGACTGTCTTAAGAGTCATAAAAGAAATGTATGAAATGATAATCTTTAAAAAATACATCTAATTTGTGCAATAGAACTGAAATCTTTATTTTCACAGCTCTATTGCTTTAAAGCGTAAAATGAAAAGCCAAAAATGTACATCATAATTTCCAGCAAAAAATTTTAAATCATAAAAGAGATTGGATGTAGGTATACTAAACAGTTTTAAAAATAATTATTGTTGTAGAATGATGGCCCATAAAACAAAATTTGGGGGAAAATTAGTAATTAATTAGTGGGGGAAAAAAACAATATGCATCTTTTAAAGTCAATAGTCAAGGTCAGTCAAACCACATGATTAATTTACAATTAAACAAAGGTCTGCTTATTTCATGCAATGCTAGTTTTCTTGCCAGCTAAATTCAATTCAATTCAGAAGAAGCAGAATATAAACCCTGCTTCTCTCTCTCTCTCTCTCTCTCTCTCTCTCTCTCTCTCTCTCTCTCTCTCTCTCTCTCTCTCTATAACATTGTTTTTGTCTGTCTATTAATCAACAGAACAGTCTTAGGCACAATCCATGATTCTAGCCTTAAGGAAAAAGATTTGTTTTTACTGCTGACAGCCACTATTGTAAATTTATCTTTTCCTTCTTAGCAGCCTCAGCAATTTAAAGAAACAAAATGAAACGAGTGCCAGGTGATAACGAACAAATATGAGCAATTTAGATACTGCACTGATACTGCTTTATGAGAGCAACACTAAGATCTCAGGATATCAAATTTTTCAAATTACTCCTACCATTTTCCAGTATTGTGTTTAATTTAAGCAGATGTGCAATTGGCCCATATAAAAAATAATACCACTCAATGTTCAAATTGGGGAAGATCACTTAATAATATTAAAAGGGTTAAATCTTCCCAAAAAGGGTCACATATTAAGCAGGAACTCAAAACATTAAATTGATTCTTATTCTTAACTCAGTTACTTCAGACATAATAATCAGAAAAGGAAAGAAAGACCACAACAAAGTTAAGAAATTCAAGCAAGGTAAGAGGATTCTCTGCTTTTGTATTCTGCATCAGCCATATAGCTGGCATCTTGTACTGCTTTTAAAAATAGACAAATATTATATAACAAATGTTATTTCCATGAAAAATATGAGTAATGAAATAAAAGATAAACTGACTGATATCAAAATTGTGAATAACAATAGGGGTTCCCTACCCCAAACACTAATTAAAGAACAGAATGCAATTATATTGATTTTATATATGCAAAAAGTCACATAGTCTGTATAATATATAATTTATACAGAATGTATTGTTGCATAAATAAATGAATAAAAGAACTGTTTACACTATGTGAGCGAATAATAGAATCAGTAGTCCAGTAAATTTAGAGTTTACCTATATAATTTATAATTTATATATGGAATAGTATACACAAAACTAGATCACAGCAACCAAGTTGAAGGGATACGCCTTGATAACAAGATACATCACTTGCTTAAGGTCAGGTCTGAAATGAATGCAGTCCAGACATAGGCTAGTTGGTCTACAAAAATTACACCCAAAATATAGTCTGGATGGTCTAAAAAAAAGTCCAGACATTAGGTTGGGTGGTCTAAAAAACAGTCCAGACATTAGGTTGGGTGGTCTAAAAAAACAATCCAGACATTAGGCTGGGTTGTCTAAAAAAACAGTCCGGACATTAGGCTGGGTGGTCTAAAAAACAGTCCAGACATTAGGCTGGGTGGTCTAAAAGAAACAGTCCAAACATTAGGCTGGGTGGTCTAAAAAAAAACAGTCCAGACATTAGGTTGGGTGGTCTAAAAAAACAGTCCAGACATTAGGCTGGGTGGTCTAAAAAAACAGTCCAGACATTAGGCTGGGTGGTTTAAAAAAACAGTCCAGACATTAGGCTGGGTGGTCTAAAAAAACAGTCCAGACATTTGGTTGGGTGGTCTAAAAAAACAGTCCAGACATTAGGCTGGGTGGTCTAAAAAAAACAGTCCAGACATTAGGCTGGGTGGTCTAAAAAAACAGTCCAGACATTAGGTTGGTTGGTCTAAAAAACAGTCCAGACATTAGGCTGGGTGGTCTAAAAAAACAGTCCAGATAAGAGGCTGGGTGGTTTAAAAAAAACAGTCCAGACATTAGGTTGGGTGGTCTAAAAAAACAGTTCAGACAGTAGGCTGGGTAATCTAAAGAAATAGTCCAGACATTAGGCTGGGTGGTCTAAAAAAAACAGTCCAGACATTAGGCTGGGTGGTTTAAAAAAAACAGTCCAGACATTAGTATGGTGGTCTAAAAAAACAGTCAAGACATTAGGCAGTGTGGTCTAAAAAAAACAGTCCAGACATTAGGCTGGGTGGTCTAAAAAAACAGTCCAGACATTAGGCTGGGTAATCTAAAGAAATAGTCCAGACATTAGGCTGGGTGGTCTACAAAGAATACAGTAAAGATATAGTCTGGGTGGTCTAAAAAAGAATACATCCCAAACATTAGTCTTAAAGGAATACAGCCCAGACATTAGGCTTGGTGGTCTAAAACGAATACAGACTAGATATTAGGCTGGGTGGTCTGATATAATACAGCCCAGACACAGGATGAGTGGTCTAAAAGAGTAGTCTAGACATTAGGTTGTGTGGTCTAAAAAGAATACAACACAGAAATTAGGCTGGGTGGTCTAAACAGAATACAGTCCAGGCATTCCATATTCCTTAAATCATACTTTAGATAGTTTATTTGTCTCATTGTGAACCATTCCATATTCCTGTATGTCATACATCAAACAGGTAAACCCTTCTATATCTAGCATTGCCATCTTGTTTGCAAACTTCAAAACGTGTATATTTATGTTGGCCTCTATGTAGGATTGATACATAAATGTTTAAATTCCTGATACATACCACTATATTTTGTGTTTGCTCTAACTGGCATATATATTCAAGGCAGAATAACATAGATCAGGGATGGAGAAAACTCAATTTGAACAAGAATTGTACATGTTATCTGAGCCAAGTATAAAAACATGGATGACAGGTGTGAAGCATATTACTGTTGGACTATCTTAGTAGTAAGGTACATGTATTATGATTAAAATCAAACTAATGGAATATTTGTTTTAAACTTCAAATGACCAAGTATTTGATGATGATTTTAAAAAATCAAATAGAAATGATGGTATTCTTATTTTAACAGTTCATTCTTTCATTATGAAATATTCACAAGAATGTAAGTGATATTTTAACCCTTTTCCATATTTGGTTATCTATACTAATAAATATGTATTATATTTTACCCCTGCTTTCTAATGGGTTATCTATGCATAACATATTCATAAGTGAGACTTCATCCTTGAACCCTATTTAGTTATCTATACAATAAATATTCATAAGTGAGACTTCACCCCTTATCCATATTCAGGTTTCATTAGGCAGCTTTTTCTTTCTCAAAACTGCTTGCAAAAATATGTATATCAATTGAACAGGTACTAACAAACTTATGCATAACTTTTGGAAGCCAATGGCTAAGTCTAATGCACTGCATAATCCTTTCTTTTCAGCAAAGTACATGTCAAAATCCCTTTTGACAGGAAGCCATGTGGCAATGACCATCAGTTATAGTAAAACCTGTCTTGAGAGACCACTGCTATGAGAGACCACCTGTCTCAAGAGACCAGGTTCTCCATGTACAGATTTATTGATTATATAGTGTTATGACCTGTTATGTGAGACCACCTGTCACGAGAGACCATTATGTTTTGGTAGAAGGGGTGGTCTTTCAAGACAGGTTCCACTGTACAAAGATTCTATCCTGGATTGAATAAAGTGTTAGGCTGCAATGCTCAAGCATAACTTGGTGTCAGCAGAAAATGTTGATGTTTCATCCATAAAGAATGACAAAAGTTATGATAAAGGTGAAATACACATGTATGTAGCAATACAATAAATAAATGTGTGAAAATGAAAACTCCCAAGTTAAATTTATGTGCCTATATACAGCATGGTGTTGCTGTTCATTTATGTGAACAAATATGGTATGTTAATATAAACTATGATTTGGTCTCCGACCTAACAAATTAAAACACTGTTTTCCCATATACATCATAGTCAAGCAGTACACATCATCAATATGAACATGTGCCATGACATTATGATGTCATAAACCATTCTAGATCATGATCATATTCAACTTCCTCAATATATTCATATGAATCAGGTCAAGAAATTTTTTTAAAACAATGTTAAGCAAAGAATAGAACCTATTTATTTCAATATTTGTTCTTTCTTTACCAGAAAATGCTGATTTGTCTGAAATATAAATCACAGAAGAAAACAAATATGTTCTTATATGTGTACTGTCAAGTATCAGGTGGACACATTTTGTAATAGCAAACACCCAAGCTGGCAACTCTGCTAAAACAAATAGTCCAGCAGAGATGTCTGTCAGTACATGTACAAAAACACAGAAGTACTCTCTGTACTTTTCACCAAGAAAGAACTGTTTTATTTTCAAAATGTAATTTTTGGCACCATGATTTCTTGTCAGGTACTTATCCCTTAAGTATCAGCCCATCGTTTTGGCAATGAAAAAACGATGATCGACAAGGAATAGAATTATCATGGGGAGATTACTGTAAGTGGCAAATCTATTGATTTTGAAACATTTTGTTTGATCTTTGAGGTCATTATGTGACTAATGGACCTATTTTTGATCCTGTAGGTCCCCATAACAAAATTGTTCTTTTTCTTGGACTAAGGAATTTTAGACATGTACTGATACTGGCAGAAACCTGAAAGGATAATTAGTAAAGTAAATGGAAAAAAATGACATACCAATTTCTGTTCCTCTTTCTGTCTCTCCTTCTCTAACTCTTTTTTGTACCGATATTCCCTCAAGTCTGCATCTGCTATTTCCTGCTCCTTGATGCGCTTCCCACGTTCTGCAGTCCTGCAGTACAAATTCAACCAAAATTGATTAATTCAAATGTATTATCCTTGTACTTTTAAAAGAAAAAGTGGCCTGTGATGATTCTTCTCATCATTAGGTACTTTCATGCACATGAAATGTAGTTCATTTCCTCATATACCATTTAAGACACAGCCATTCAACTGATGGTAGGGGATGGGGGCATGCTTGGGGACACAAAATGATTTACATACACTTGTATTAGCGATTGGTATATATCTAATAACACACATAGTTCAGCTGCTTTGCTGCAGCTTTACAAACAAGCTTTTTTGTATAACAATTGTATACGATATTATAAATAGAGTTATATCAATAATACAGATGTTGAAGAAAACAATTGTTTCCATGTGTTGACAAAGGAAAAGAGTGAATTTGGTCAAAACAAAATATCATGGTTAGTTTCTTCCAATTGATTTTTCTGATCATCAAACCTGGGTCTGAATTGGCACAATGCAAGTGCAATTCAACTATGATATCAAGGTCACTGAATAATCATCCTAAATAAGTACTGAAGAGCATGAAACTCCCTTAATATGGCACAAATCTGATCTGCAATGTCAGGGGAATGAACGAATATATATATATATATATATATATATATATATATATATATATATATATATATATATATATATATATATATATATATAAGAGTGTGGCATGAGGAATTGTGGGTTACATTTAAGAAGTACAACATGGGTCCAAAGTTGACCAATACAATCAGGCAGCTGTATGTATGCCAAGGCAACCAATGCAGTAATTGCTCAAGGTTCTGTGGGGGTGTGGGGGACTGGTCCCATACAACAGTTGGAGTACATCAAGGCTGTCTCCTGCCACCAATGCTTTTCAACATCTACTTCGAACCCTGGAAAACCACTGTTGGACAGTCAGCATTGGAGGGCATAACAACACCAACCTCCACTTTGCAGATGACATTGATGGGCTGGCATACAGTGAAGACAAGTGTGCCACATTAGTGAAGAACCTGGATGAAACATCTTCCAGATTTGAAATGGAGATAAGTGCTATAATACAAAACTGCTGGAAAGAGTGGCAAACATCTCAGCCAAGATTAAAGTCAGAGGACAAGGACTGGAAACAGTGGGCCAGTTCAAAATATTTTGGTTCCATAATCAAATAAGATAGGTCAAGAACAGAAATTTTGTCATGAGCAGCACAAACAATGACAGCTATGTCAAAGCTAAGACACATCAGAAAAGACAAGAATATCTGTCTGAAAACTAAAATCAGACTACTGAGAGTACTAGTCATCTCCATCTTTCTGTATTCATGTCAGGCCTGGACCCTGAGAGCAGAATTACAAGGAAGAATCCAGGCACTTGAAATGAGATGCTACAGAACCATCCTTGTCATCCTTGCATGGACCAAGTCACAAATGAAGAAGTGTGTAACACCATCAGGTGCAAAGTAGGCCAATATGAAGACCTCCTCACCACCATCAAAAGGAGAAAGCTGAAATGGCATGGCCATGTCACTTGAGCCAACAGTCTATCCAGAACAGTACTGCAGGGCAGTGTCCAGAGTGGCAGAAGGTCAAGAGTATGATGATGATGATGATGATGATGATGATGATGATGATGATGATGATATATGCATGCCCAGGTCAAAACAAGGTCTTTTAACTTCAGTATTGGTGGAATGGTTAAAAATTCAGGCTAGTTATTAATTAGTTGATATAAAGATTGGGGTGTCCAAGTAAAAATAGATTGTGCAATATTGATGGAAAAAAGTTAAAAATCAGACTCACCCTAAAATGTTTGGTCTACAACTGTTATAATAAATTTGACTGAAATCAACAGAATGTATTTTATTTATCGGGTAAAAGAGAAAAACGTGATGTACATACATGTTTACATACTTCTAAGGCAAGAATATCTTAATAGTTTTGAAAGTATTAATGATTTAACATAAATCATTACCAGAGATTTTCCTTAGACACAAGCCAATTACTTTACTGCTATATAAATTTAACTTTTTAAAAATTTCTGTAATACATCAAAACAAACAACAGTTAAAAAAGTTATAAAACTTCCATGGGAATAACGAATTATGTCCCATGTTGCAACTAGATATTTTGACCTATTGTTACATATTGACACTAAGTGCTATCGGTTAATATTATGTTAGTGTGATCAATATTATTTCTGACATACTATTTTATACATAAAGGATCTCAAATGGGTAATGATTTATTATTCAATTTATGAAACAGGTTGAATAATATATAGCTTTTACTCACCATGGCTTGCAAAAGCTGGAAATTATACAATAAATTTAAGATTAAATCATAACCCATTTGAGATTTTTTTATCACACAGTTTTTATTTCAGTAGAAATTACTTAGATAGAAAGAAGAACAAATAATTTTTTTCATCCTGACAGATGGTGCCCATTTCATCTGTTGTGCATAAAATATAGTCCAAAACAAAGTTGAACAGTAAAAGTACAATTACAAACTATAAATCAAAGAAAAAGCTTCTATCCATATAAACAACATTTTATAATGACAAAATAAATTCTCAAAACAGAATGATGAATGCAATATGATGCCAAATTGTCTAATACAGTAAACAGTAAGCATAGAGTACATGTTTACCCTAAAATGTCACTTGAAGAACTTAACATTACATTGTTGCGATTTTCACGTGAAATAAAATTTTTTGATGCAGAAATTACCTGCAAAGAAATTTACTGCAATGCCTTTATGACTGGATGTTTGCAATATTTGACTGGAACAAAAGACTATCACAACTACATGAGAAGCTACTTTCCATTATACTGTACAGAAGACATGAACAAATTTCTCTTGAGATAGCTATGCATCCCATATACTGCATAAAGATTCTATGGTTGGATAAAGTTCTGTCAATTAGGAGATCCATTGATGTCCATATTCTTCTGTGAACAGAGGTGAGTTTATTACTTCTGTAAGTTAACATTTAAACCATGCTTGTATATACAGTGGATTCTATATCTATGTTATAGATATACCACTTCCTCCCCCCACCCTGCCATCAAATAAGCAATACCCTTAGTTTTAATTCTTATTGTTGTTCTTGTCAATAGTTTTATGCCATTTTTTTTACCATGATATTGTTATACATGACATAACAAACCCCTGTGGGGGTAACAAATCTATATTCATTAAGCCGAGAGATAATTTATCCTCTATTTGCTTTCATGAGTTGAGTTCAAAAATGGCTGCCAAAAATGTTCTATCAAAACTAAATATTCTACAAGGCATGGTTAAAATGTTTTCCCACAATCCCACCCAATCACTAAAGAGGATGCTGCACAATAATTTCATGGGCTTATTTGGACCAATCAGAATCACACAATAATTTCATGGGCTTATTTGGACCAATCAGAATCACACAATAATTTCATGGGCTTATTTGGACCAATCAGAATCACACAATAATTTCATGGGCTTATTTGGACCAATCAGAATCACATAAAGTAATATTTTAATGTGTGGTAATATCAAAAATATGAAACTGCACATACTATAGGAAAACTATACATACTATGTAATAATAATATTTAAACTCATTTGTTTGATGCAATATTTTAAGTCTTACGTCAGCTCACGAAGAGGATCTCGCACAACTCGACGAGGAGATCTTGGTGGGGAAAGTGGGGGATTATCACGTTTTGGGGTTTGAAGAGGAGGCAAGTTGCCATCATCAAACTGTTGGCTTGCTGCAATTAGATAAATAAGATTAATGGCATATCAGACAATGGCATATTTTATGCTTGACAACAAAGCTGGTTGAGTACTCAGCTCATAATGGCATATTTTATGCTTGACAACAAAGCTATGTGAGTGCTCAGTATCTAATGGTATATTTTACACTTGACAACAAAGCTAGTTGATTGCTCAGCATCTAATGGCATATTTTACGCTTGACAACAAAGCTGGTTGAGTACTCAGAATTTAATGGCATGTTTTAGACTCAGCAACAAAGCTGGTTCAGTACAAAACACTTAATGGCATATTTTTGACTGAATAATAAGGCTGGTTGAGTATTCAGCATCTAATGACATAGTTTAGACTCAATAACAACAGATGGTTGAGTACATTGTATCTAATGGTGTATTTCAGACTTGATGACAATGCTGGTTGTGTATACAGCCATCTATTTGCCTATTAAAGACTCAACAACAAATCTTGTTGAGTACCCAACATCTAATGGATAAGTTTTTCGACATCTACATCATACTAATAAATAATAAAAGAAATATCCATAGGAACAGCACATACAAATATTCTATTTATAAATTTTACAATTCAATTAGCAATTCAACAACAAGAATAGAAAACATAAGGAATAACATAAGGACAGTGGTTTTTATAGTTGCATTTGCCGATGAGAATTGTTTGACAAATCTTCTATGAGAAAATATACATGCATTTGGTTTCAATAGTGAATAAAATGTATTATCACTGACCTAAGCCTTTCTCATGGAAGCTGATGAAAAAAATTATATTCTAAACGAGACATTTAAATTATAATAATCAATACTTTGATTGATTGAAAACAAAAATGATAAAAGCAAATGTTCTGAATAGAATGTTTACCTATTTTACTCAACAAATTAGAATAGTTCCTTCATTTGCATAATAGCTAGAAAGATACTTTAATTTGTATCCATGCTGGTAATATACTGAGCAAGTTAAATTATTGCTGAAATGTTAAAATCTGACTGACAAGAAAAATGAAGCATGACAATGTTATCTGCCAAAATGAATTTTAAAAGATTTATTTAGCACGTCACACAGGATAATTGACACCCAACTGTGCCATTCTCAAGATAACATAAAAAATTAAAACATTATACCATGAAAGGAGGCTAATGATAACGGATAATTTTATTCAAAATATTTAAAATGCTTTAATAATTTTTGTTGCACTATTAGCAACATTTAATGAATCATGTCACAGTTTTTATATTTCACCTGCAGACCATTATATTAATGCTGTCCTTAGTATGTATTTTCATATACACTATCAATAATTTATATTGTCATTGCTTTGTTCCCTGCAACCCCATCTCTAAAGACACAATCAATTAGTCAGTCTGTATTGCCATTATCAATTAGACTTTATGTATGATAAATACTTTAAAGTTTGTGTATGAAATTATGCATTTAATACAAATACATTTCTCCACATAGTTTTTTAAAAAATCTTGATATGAAAACAAAAACCAAATTACTGCATTGAAGTATGCACACTGAACTATTCCTTTCATCTTTAAGACAGTATGGTGTAATAACAAAATGTCAGCATTCCATGAATACTAAGGGAATCAACTCAGGCTGCCCTGGATGGGTATTGGATTATGAGTCTGAAGCTCCATCAACTGAGCTAAAAAGCTGGATAAAGATTCAATGGACAATTTTCCTTCTGTTGATTAAGAGAACATTTTCATCTTCCCATCAAATTATGAATTGACAAAAATCACACAAAACCATAAAAAGCTGATAGCCATAAAAGAATCAAGTCAATGTAGATTGTGATTTATATGCCAAGTATGTGTGATGCTTTCAGTGGTAGGCAATTTTGCTCTCTTGATTCTCTAGTGACTGAAATACACACAGCACTGTATTTGCTGAGGTGAAGTGTGATGCAAATTCCTTTACATGCCAATGAAAAAGATTTCTACATGTGCTGATGATAATCCCAACAGTGACATTAATGATTATATTTTTTTTATTTTCAGCCAGGACAGGGTCAGTTTTTCTATTATCTTACAAACTTAATGAAGGTATCCCAATTCTGTCACCAAATTACTGACCAAGGAATATAACTTACATGGAAAAAAATCTTGTTTATCCCCTAATGGTGGAAGAGGAGACTGATAAGAGTCATCTACACCTGCAACAAAAAATAAAATTTATTAATAAACCCATTTTTTTTCTTCTAACTTTACAGCATGGTCTAGCTTGCAACTAATAGTTTCAGTTGTAAGCCATAAATTCTCACTTGCAACTAACTCTAAATTGCAGAAAATACAGCTATCCACTGACTTATGTCATTTTGACTTGAACAAACTTTGCATGAATCTGATTTCATATATTTATTTTATTTCATTTGTTTCAGTGAAGATTAAAAAAATAATACAATTATTTGTCAAGAAACAAATAATTAAAATTTTTATAATGCTAAAATTAATAGTATTAAAATTAATGAATTACATATTTTCAAAACGATTCAAAGACAGTCAAACAAAACCTTTTCAATTAAGCAATTTTAGTAAAGTGATATATTATTCAAATACTATTATTGTTTAAGTCAGCGATTAGCTACTGTACTATTCAAGTTGTGATCCATATTATTCTTTGTTGTAAAAAAAATAACTGTTACTCTAGCAGAAACTTCTGGATATAACTACATGTAATCACAAAATTGTATTGTTTAACTTTCAACCAATGTTGTCCATTGTGATGATAAGAAGTTTATTGTCACATTTGTTACCAAAAATGGCTATTGTAACCATGAAATATACAGCTGTCTCATTTGCAACCTCTTTTAAGTCTTGTGACTAGAAAAATGTATTGTTTCTCTTGTAAACACAAACCTACCACCTTCAGTTAAATGAAAATAAGATTACCAAAAGAGACAAAATAGGATTTGGAAACAAAAAACAAGATCAGTGTTTGAGATCATATAGTTACAAAGACTTGACAAAGAAACTGACATCTCTACTGTCTTATGCTGTTTACTTAACATGAAAAATGCATGCTAGAGTCATACAGTGTTAATTCAATTAAAACTAAATATAAAAGATCAAAATGGAAAAATTTATTTTCAGAGGATGACTGTAGAGTATTCCTCATGGAATTTCTGCATGACATTTTCTCTCTTTGCACAGCCATTGTGATTCAAAGGATATTTACCCAGTAATTAAAAATTTTGGACATTTTTACAATTTGGGATTTTGGGGTGATAATTAGAAGAAAACCACAATTTTCTGATTTTTAAACAAGTGGTAGGTCTCAAACTATGTCCATACAAACAACTGAAAAACTAGATTAAAAACCTGGTGCCTGAGACCATATAAATGGAATATTTTGGTTATCACTGATGTTTTCTCTTGTAATCTTAGAATGTGTTTAATTAATACCTAAAAATAACATTGCTGTTTGTGACTTGGATATGGGATTTTAAAAAAAAGTTGATCCCAAATTTCATGCATCTTAGTCAATATATATGCACTTCTAGTAACCTTAAAGTGCGAGGTCAATACAAGTAACTTCTCTGTGGAAAACAATATCTAAATAAAATCCTAATTCAGCTGACCATGGCAGTGTATAATAGATATGCTGTACAGCTCCTATCAATTATTTCTCAAAAAATAAACCAGCCAAAAACATATGAAAACATAGAAGTCATTTTAACAAGTAAATCAGGTCACAGTGACCTCATTTTGGTATAATGGTTGGTTTACTTTTGGTAAGATGCATCCACTTGCCAATTGTCATGAGTGCACATAAAATAGGGTCCAAGATCTTAACAGTGTAATGAACAGAAAGGACTGATAATATATTACAGAAATGACAAAGGTCACAAAAGCAAGTCATACTGACCTCATTTCAGTATGGTTGAGTTACCTTTAATGAATTGCATGCACATAAAAAAAAATATAATTGTAGGTAAAACTGAGTCCAAGAAATTGAAAAAGTTGCAAATAAACAGCTAAAACTACAAGTCATTCAATTGTCAAAATTGGGTTAAAATGATCTAGTTTATGTAAAGCTGAGGTAAAGTTAAGTTACTAAATGTATTCACTTGTCAATTTTCATAAGTAATGGCAAAATGTGAGTCCATTATATTAAGGGCACAACAACAAATGAATGAGCACTTACATATAACACAAATTTGAATATATGTGAATCACCATTTTCTTCCAAATGACTATTTACCAATAATTTCATCCACAATTTAAGTCAACATTAAAAGTAAATACAATAAGGCTAAAATAAGTTTACTGTAAATCAATGTAAGATTCTATTTTCAAACTATAACATTATTTAACTAGATATACTTCATTATAAATTTCTTTCAATGAAAATTTTATACTCCAAGACTCCCTTACACAACATTACTCTGAAGAAATGTAATTGTCTCCCTTTGATAATTAAACAAACATGTATATAAGCTATACACTTTTTAATATTTCAAATTTAATGGTTGCTTGTGTACTTTATCTTCTAGTAGAATAGACTAATCTGAAAAGCTGAAAATATGCAATATGTTAAAAAAATAATGTTTACTAAATTTGAAAAGTATCAGAGTATATCATTAATATTTCATGTTTTAAAGAAATTGAGGAAATCTCATCAATACACTTTAATATAAAGTGCACTGTAAGTTTTCTATTTTGAAAACATTCAGATCAATTAGACAGTGTAAACTTTGTCTCTGTAGGTGAATTCTGTTTAATTAATTAGTAACATTTGAAGTAAAAGTAAAGTAAATAAAATAAATTCCTTTTTTCCAATTATTACTCACAACATGCAAAATGAATACACTTTAAAGGTAAAATGGTGATAAAAATGGTCAAGGAAAATAATGTAATTTATGTTACTGTTAAACTTAACATTCCAAGTTTTAGATGTGAGGTCAAGTTTCATCCATTCTTAATTAATACAGAAAAGTCTTGCAAGAAATAAATTAATGAACATGCACTGTTTTGTTCAAATGCTGCAAATGCTATTGATACATCACCTGAAATGACTAATACATCAGATAAAGGTCTTGGTGACCTACTGTCACAAATAGATGATACAGATTTTGTTTATTTCCACAAAATAATAACAAGAGTCTAAAGGACTAAAAGAAGGAACTAAAGCTCTACTGGGTGCAAAGATTCTGAGGAATTCAAGATCAGACCATTTTTTTTGTATAGCTGCTTCGTGTTGAAACCCTTCCTCTCATATTCTTCAGGGATTCAAGTTTATTTTAAAAGTTAGTTGCAGTAGTGGATCTATCAGATGTCCGATTGGCATCATTTTCATTTAGGACAGCCTCATATCAAATTGACCATCCATTCATAGAGAAAAGATTTTTCATTGCAACAGCCATATTGATGTCAGATTGGCATCATTTTCATTTAGGACAGCCTCATATCAAATTGACCATCCATTCATAGAGAAAAGATTTTTCATTGCAACAGCCATATTGATGTCTGATTGGCACCATTTTCATTTAGGACAGCCTCATATCAAATTGACCATCCATTCATAGAGAAAAGATTTTTCATTGCAACAGTCACATTGATGTCTGATTGGCACCATTTTCATTTAGGACAGCCTCATATCAAATTGACCATCCATTCATAGAGAAAATATTTTTCATTGCAACAGCCATATTGATGTCTGATTGGCACCATTTTCATTTAGGACCAACTAGGTATCATAAGAAGACTATTGATGCAAATCCATGTTGATATAACTATCTATGTGGGAGGATTAGACATAATATTTTCAAGATGGCCACCATGTCAGCCATATTGAGGATCAAATTGTGTCATTTTCATTTAGGACTAAGTAGAACTCTTCTGACAACAACTTCACATCAACTTTCCATTTAAACAAATAGCAATAACAAGATTTTCGAGATGCCCACAATAATAATCTTACTGATGTCAGATCAGCACTAATTTAATTTAATAGCCAGCAAGAGACTGTATGAAGTTTTCTGATAAAAATCCCATGCTGCTATGACTATCCAGTTTGGAGGAGAAACAATAACAAGATTTTCAATATAACTGCCAAAGAGACAATACTGGTGATGTGAACCATTTCATTTAAGCCTAACTAGATATCATAAGAAGATTTCTGGTGACAGCATAATGTTTATATGACCACCCATCTAGAAGAAATAGTGACAACAAAAGTTTCCAGATGGAAACCATGATGGTCATCAGATAAGCACCATTTTTATTTATGACCAACCAGATATCATAAGAAGGCTTTCAGTGAAAATCCCATCCTGATATTAGTATTCATTCAGAAGAAGTAGTGAAAAGAAGATTTTCAAGGCAGCCAATGTAGTGACCAATATTGGATGTCTCCATAGTATCATTTTCATTTTGGACCAACAATACATCACAAGAAGTCTTTTAGTAAAACATCCATTTTGGAGACGTAAGGAAAATAAGATTCTCAAGATGGCAGCAGTGGCAGTCAAAGTAGATGTACTACATGTATTGGCACCATTTGCATGTAGAACTAACTAAACATCACCAGAAGACTTCTTGAGAAATCCCAGTATGACATTTTGTTTAGGAAGTATAGCAACACAATATTTTCCAGATTTTTGCTGTGGCAGCAATTCTAGCCACTGGATCTGCAACATTGTTATTTAGGACCAACTAGGCATCATAAGAAGTCATCTGGTAAACATCACATGCCAATCATTTAATGTTCAGAAGGATTAGCATAAACAAGATTTTCAAGATGGCAGCCACAGTGGCAATACAGGATTTTATATCCTCACCATTTTCATTGGGATAACAAGACTTTTAGTGAAAAACTAATGTTGATATGATGATTCATTCAGGAAGAGAAGTGATAACAATATCTTCAAGATAGCCACAGTGGTTGCCATACTAGGCATCAGACTTTAACCATTTTCATGCAGGACCAACTAGATATTATAAGCAGTATTTTGGTGGAAATCCTTTAATTTCATGCCAATATGACTTTCTCTTCAGTAACATTATGGACAACAAGATTTATAAGACAGCCATGATGACTTCAAATAAGACCATCTTCATTTAGAAGCAACTAGATGTTAGAAGACATCATGCAGTGGACACCCATGCTGATATCAGAATCCATTCAGGGGGAGAAGCAATGATCAAACGTTCAAGATGGCTGCTGTGATGGCCATACTTGGATGTCTGAGCAGCAATTGTTTCATTTTGATTTAACTAGACCTTGGAATGAATGTGTGCATAAAGTTTCATAGCAATCCACCAAGCAGTTTAGGAGGGTAGCAATAACAAAAGCTATGCAAACAGAAAGATGGACAGACAATGGACTGAGAGACAGATGACCTCTTGAGCTAAAAATGATTTTATCAATGTTCTAGTTTCTACACAATGAAAATTTTGTGTAAATTTGAAATGTACTTTAGTGCATGAATAAATCAGGAAGATATTTTAAATAAAGAAATGTAAGGATATTATGCATTACAATCTTGATATAACATTGAAAATTATTTACTCTATTCTTACCTTTTCCAAAGTACTTATCAATATGCCTATCATGTACATCAGCAGAGGGCTGGACCCTGAGGGGATTATGAGCCTCTACCATGTACCCCGCAGGGAAGCCCTTAAATCGGTAGTCAGGGAAGTATTGTGGTGATGCAGGCTTATTGAACTTTCTGGGCAGAGAGTTATTGTAGCCAGCTGGCCGGGCTGTGTGAAAAATGGCAAACGTTTAGCACATGCAAAACATGCAGCATGCAGTGAGACACAATACACACACATGCAATAGAAGCATCATCAATAATTTTCAAATGCTTGATTGTTTCATCAACACATGATAAATTTGATTAAATGTCATTTAAGTAAAGCAAGTAATATTTCACATTAGTGTATAATGTATACAAAAGAATAACATCTCACATTAGTGTATACCATAAACATAAGAAAGGTAACTCACAATAATGTTTACTTGTTGTGTACAAGAGAATGAGATCTCATCTTATTGTATACTGTATACAACACAATTACATCTCACAATAGTGTATACTATATACATTACAATGATATAACATACTATTGTATACTATATACAACATCATCTCACAACATTGTATACTGCATGCAATACAATGACATCTCACAATATTGTACACTGTTTATAACACAATGACATCTCACATCAGTCTATACTGTATACAACACAATGACATCTCACCAGTGTATACTGTATACAATACATTGATATCTCAGGTCAAAATTATAACAATACAATGTCATCTCACAACATTGTATACAATGTACAACACAGTGACATCTTCTTATAACATTGTATACTTATGCACTGCAGTGAGATACAACATTGTCCTCTGTATCAAACACAATAACATTTCACAACATTGTACATGTATACTGTTTACAACACAATGGCATCTTACAACTTTGTATACTGTATACAAAATCCATTTGAATACACACTGTTGCACTAATGCAGAAGTTCACAACCTAAGGTCACAACTCAAATCATGGTTGGGGGGACCTCAGTAGGGTTGGGAAGAGTAATTAGAGAACAAATGTTTCACTTTTTTAATGCTGAAAAGGAGCCTGATCAATGGGAGATTATGTTGGTGGCCAATGTAGGGTTGCAGCAACACACACAAAAAAGATTGAGAACCTCTGCACTAGATGAAATCTTCGTATCTGAGTGATGATGAATCAAAAGTCCCTTTAGGATCGAATGGAACAATCAGATTTAATCTACAACCTCCCAATCTCAAAACTTTTCAAAAAATTTGATGTGAGTTGAACATTTGTTAAATTATAAGTTTCTGGTACTTAAAAATTGGGATCAAAAGAAACACAAATGCTGATAATTCTGTGCAACTAGTTTACATTTAAAGTATGCTTTTTTCAGTCACAAAATGTTTGTAAAGAAATGGATGATGTCTTTATATTTTAAAAGAACAATTACATCATTATGTAAAGTCATACAAAATATATACATTATCACAACAATTTTATATATATGATAGGATTGTAAAGATACATGAGTCCTGAATTTGTCAAATAATAAAATAAAATAAAGACAAACAGTCATACATATAATTATATTGTTATAAGGGATATATCATTTATCAATCTCTAAAAAAAAAATTTATACAATGTTTTATAGTGCATTGGAATTAAGACCATTAGGATACAAAGTATCTAACTCATGAATCCAATAAGTTTATTTTATGAGTCTATTCATGTCACCATGCACAATATCTATCGATAATGAAGATAATTTGAGTCGAGAGTGATTAATGGCATTTAAAATGTGTTGAAATATTAGAGGAAAACTGAACATGTTTTACATGAAAGCAACGATTATTCATTCTCTTAGAAATGTGTTGAAGTGTTTGTCTAATGTATTGCATGTTACATTTTTTTACAGGTTATCAGATAAATCACATTACTTGATATGCAGTTAGTGTATAGAGAAAATGCTTCTTTTGTATTAGCGCTACTGAAAGAAGTACTTTCTCTTATGTTTGCACATTGAGAGCATTGGTGAATGTTAAATGTGTATCAACTGATGTGATTTATCTATTTTCATGCCAATAACTATTGTGCATGTATTTGATCCATTTAAAAGGTATCAAATAACATAAAACATTTTATTGCATTTGTCCAATTATGACTTTTAAAATCTAAGATTACCTTGGTTCATCTAATAATGAACAAAAATACTGTAACAGTAGAATACTGATTAGCTGGATTTTTTACTTGTATGAACCTGCCACCATGTACACCCAAAATATAAATCTCCATAAGATTAAAAATTAAATATCTCCACCCACCAAGTACCTCTAAGTATGATCAATACATAAATATGTCTGTGATAAGTGTTTGAACATGAATATGTTTATTAGTATCAATCAATGCATGCATTTCACAGACAGCTTATCAAATCTGTAAGAATTTATTAAAGTTAATTATATTTATTTATATTGTATGTCTTTTATTTAGTGATAAATATTTTCACAATTTTTACATGTATATTCATTTTACTACACAATCTTAAAATCCTTTTCACAATTAAAAAAATTATATATTTTTCTTTTATAAAAAATTATTTCATGTATTGATAAATATAGTTAGACATTAATTATCCAGACATGAAGAAATATCCTGACTTGAACTTGTCAACATGTTAGTTTTTACTCTGTTTATATCTGTTTACATTGGTCTCCCATTATAATGTTCTTTAGGGGTGAAATAAAGAGATGTTCAAAGATCTGATTGAAAACTTCACACATTTTTCACACTAATTCATTAAAAAGACTGTGGCAACATATTTTTAAAGCCCAACCATTATTTCTTCATTAAATCATTTTTATATTCCAAAGGCTCACCCACCCACCCACCCAAAAAAAATGTTTAGTTCTGGAAAAGACCTTTTTATCATGTTGCAAAAGAGGTGACACATATTTAGGCAGCATCAATATCAAAACAATGGTCATCTATAAAAATGAGATTCATGACCATGCTTTACATGATGGACCATATTATGATGAGACACTTTATAGCAAGGAACCACTGAACAACAATAATTCAACTATAAACAATACATACCCATATTTGCAATAACATAATGAGTTGGTATTCTTAACTATATATGAACAAAACTGATCCAATCAGATTGTTCAAAACATTTAACTAAGACAGATAGGATGGTAATCATATCAAAACTGATCCAATCAGATTGTTCAATACATTTAACTAAGACAGATAGGATGGTAATCATATCAAAACTGATCCAATCAGATTGTTCAATACATTTAACTAAGACAGATAGGATGGTAATCATATCAAAACTGATCCAACCAGAGTGTTCAATATATTAACTATGATAGATAGATCGGTAATTATAGCAACCTCTGCAGAATATGCTGTATGATTGTTTCTCTCATGTGTAAGAAGTTTTATCTTGAATTTGTAGTTTTTCTTCCATGTCTAGCAAGCTAAGGGACATCACAGAAGTAATCTAATAATACATGCACATATTGAGTCCAATGAGTTCCAATAGTGGGTAACTGATTTTGCCTTCTATGGGTAATAACTGCATCATCTGCACAAAGGTACTTCTTCAAAACACTGTTCTGGTTCTCTAAATATGCCAAGAGTTAATTTGGAACCAAATGGATTGACAAGCCTAATGGCTCCTACATATACCAAGAGTCACTCTGGAACCAAATGGATTGGCAAACCTTGGCTCCCTAAATATGCCAAGAGTCAGTGTGGAACAAAGTGGAGTGATAAATCATTCACTCTAAATATTGCAAGGGTCACTCTGGAACCAAATGGATTGACAAACCTTGGCTCCCTAAATATGCCAAGGGTCACTGTAGAATCAAATGAATTGACAAACCTTGTCTCCCTAAATATGACATGAGTCACTGTGGAACAAAGATGGTTGACAAAACTTGGATACCTAAATATGCCAAGAGTCAGTGTGGAACCAAATGGAGCAATAAATTATTCACTCTAAATATTGCAAGGGTCACTCTGGAACCAAGTGTATTGACAAACCTTGGCTCCCTAAATATGACAAAGGTCACTGTAGAATCAAATGAATTGACAAACCTTGGCTCCCTAAATATGACAAGGGTCACTCTGGAACCAAATGGATTGACAAATCATGTCACTCTTAATATGTCAAGTGTCAATGTGCAACCAAATGGATTGAACAACCTTGTCACTCTTAATATGCCAAGGGACAATGTGGAACCAAAGGGATTGAATAACCTTGTCACTCTTAATATGCCAAGATCAATTTGGAACCAAATGGATTGATAACTCTTGTAATTCTTAATATGCCAAGGGTCAATGTGGAACCAACTAGATTGAATAAGCTTGTCACTCTATGCCAAGGGTCAATGTGTAACCAACTAGATTGAATAATCTTGTCATTCTTAATATGTCAAGGGTCAATGTGGAACCAAATTGATTGAATAACCTTGTCACTCTAAATATACCAAAGGTCAATGTGGAACTAAATTGATTGAATAACCTTGTCACTCTAAATATGCCAAGGGTCAATATGGAACTAAACTGATTGAATAACCTTGGCTAGTAAAGATGCTCTTGAAGAAGAATTGATGAATCATAAAGCTCCACCTTTATGATATACAGCACAATAGATGGATACTAAGGGAGAGAAGTCAGCCATATTACTTATATTCAAGTTAAATAACCTTGAATTTCTCTTATGTAATAATGTATCTTTAAAAGCTACAAAAGATTGCAAATGCAAAGATAAATTTCTTGGTTTCAAAATTTATTCAAAAGGATCTACTAATTTTTAATTAGGGACTGCATGGATTTGTGAACAAATTCATGTGTAGAGTATACCATATAATGAACTTTTATAATTTGATGGTAATTCCTCAGGAAATTAAAGTCTCAGAGCTTTGCTCTGAGTACAGTGTACATGATGCCTCATATATTTTTTAATAGTTTTCCTAATGGAGAGAAATTCACAAATATTTATCATCAATTAGGCCAATATGGCAGACTGTTGTCAGCATCAATCAATCATTGATGCCATAATTGATGCCATAATATACACTCCCAGCTATATTAACAACCAGCTAAGCAAAGTGTTTTTCATTTAAAATGCTAATGGGCTAATAAACAATGTCATCATTGGCAATGTTTGAATAATAATATAAGTGTACTGGGGTTGCTAAGCATTTCTAAATCTGCTACAGTGTGGTTCACTAAGAATAACAAACATGTATATCATTCAGTACATCATAACCATACTAACTTTAATTTTTTTTTCATACTTTAATTATGGGACACTATTAATCTATATAAATAATAATTATTTTTTGTCCTCTTTTTAACACTATTACTTTTTTGTATAGTAATTATTTAAATGTATACAACTTATTTTATCCTTTAACTGTTTGTATA
This sequence comes from Unio delphinus, assembly GCA_029339505.1. Lineage (NCBI taxonomy): Eukaryota > Metazoa > Mollusca > Bivalvia > Unionida > Unionidae > Unio > Unio delphinus. The sequence continues at coordinate 7,523,159 of JAQISU010000154.1, read as the reverse complement.
AAGTATATTGTCTGATAAAAGGTATTGAAATTTTCAATACTAAAAAAGATAATAATAAATATTTTTTACCTATATTGTATATATTAATCAGTAATAAAACAATGTATGAAAAATTACAAATAGTCCATTATATGGATGATTAAAACTATTATAACATTATTATATGTGATCCAATTTTAAGAAGTATTCCTGCTAATATAAAAATTTTCATTAATAACAATGTAAAACTGTCCATAACAAAATTTATTTTAAATGTTGACATTTAGAAAATGTCATTTTTAGCTTTGGTAATTCATCAATTACATGTAATATTATCAACAAATGCAATTGACATTAAGATCTAAAATGAGAAAAGAAATATTATCATGAATTAGCTGTGCACCTGTTTGAAAAAATAATATTCATAAAATACAAATTTAGAATATAAAGCCATAAACAATAGAAAAGCATTTAGAATTAATACTGAAAAAAGTGTGCTGCCGTTACATTAACTGAATGGTAATATTTTGATGAATGATTCAACAACAAAGAAAATTCCAAATAAACTTAATTCAATCTATTATATGAAGAGAAACTCATTTTTTTGACCTTTTCAATGAAAACTTACCCCACCAAATAATGACATCAAGATGATACAAAACATTACAGTTGATTTCTATATATTTTGCAAATACATGGCCTATAAAGATATTATCAATATCTATGACAATGCATGATACACATAGCAAGAAAATGCACTCAATTAAAACCAAGTAAAAAAACTAAAAAGCTAATGACAAGGTAACACAGATTATCACAATAATCACAAGCAAGGCTTAGGATGTATATTGTATTTAGGAGTACTAAAGACAATGAAGGACTATTCAGATCTGTCATGGTACTTTATGAGCACAGAAGGCATTGGAGGACCATTGAGATATATCATGGTGCTTTATGAGCACAGAAGGTACTGGAGGACCAATGAGATCTATCATGGTGCTTTATGAGCACAGAAGGCATTGGAGGACCAATGAGATCTATCATGAGCACTAAATGCAATGATGACTATTTAGATGTCATGGTACTTTATGAGCACTAAATGCAATGGTATACTGTTTAGATATGTCATGGTACTTAATGAGCACTAAATGCAATGGTATACTGTTTAGATCTGTCATGGTACTTTATGAGCACTGAATGCAATGGTATACTGTTTAGATATGTCATGGTACTTTATGAGCACTAAATGCAATGGTATATTGTTTAGATGTCATGGTACTTTATGAGCACTAAATGCATTGGTATACTGTTTAGATGTCATGGTACTTTATGAGCACTAAATGCAATGGTATACTGTTTAGATCTGTCATGATACTTTATATCATGGGACAACAAATGACTAAATAAAAGATATATGTGATAAAAATGTGTAAATTTGCTCTAATAGCCAGTATTCTGTTCTTGATCCCTTTCCCAAGGTCAACAACTCCAGCAATAGAGACAACTTTTGCACATATGGGATAATATGTTTATCCAATAAAAAAGTCTATGCTTGGTAATAAGGCATCGCTAAAATTTCCCAATATTCTGGCAATATTTAGCAAGGATATCAGTTTTATGAGAATAAACAAATTTCCTTCTTTTGTCAATTGACAATGCTTACTCCCCAGGGTATCATGTCATCCTACCATGTATTAATTCCTACTGTACATACATATGACTTTGTTACAGATTCACTTCATATATCTAATAAAACCTCATCATAGTGAAGAAAATTTCGAATCCAAATGTTTCCCCCAAAAAATATTAAGTATACTAAAAAGAATAAAATAACAATGGTCTATCTTGATCACCAAGAGAAGCTACTGCAATCCAAAAGTCACATATTCTGATAAAGAAATGTCAAGAAAAATATTGTTAGTAATACTACAAAAATTTGTTATTAATACCATAAAAATATCATTAGAAATACCATGAAAATTTTCAAAGTTGGTAAATTCAACATATTTTTCAACATAAAGTTTTCACAAATTACTGTCAACATGAATACATGCATATCATATATGCTGTATTCCATTATCTACTTTTAACTTAGCAGATTTTGCCTTCTTGCTATATCTGAAAACACTGTATCCTCTCTACATTTAAAAATGTATATTAATGAAAAGGAAGACTTTATCTGGAAAGTAACTACAAGAAAGGATGATTTTTTTTTAAAAGGTCCCCTCCAAAAAAAACATTAGAGCCTAGTTATGGTCTAATTCATACATGGAATACACAATGCTACATAATCAACAAATAATCAGGTCACAGACTGCTTTATTGTCATTCTGGAGAAGAAAATATTTATTTCAATATTTTGGGAAGTTACACAATTTTTTACATGTCCAGAATATCTTTGCAGTACTCAAATATATAAAAGATGGGACACCATGTCCTTTGTATGAGGTCATTGGGCAGTGCTGTATAATTGTTGCCCTATTAATAGTTTAAAATCCAAAAATAAAAAAAATCAGGGACAGCATCTCCTTAGTTTAATGAGTTTATTGGGCAGTGCTGTATAATTGTTGACCTAATAATAGTTTACTGTCCAAAAATAGAGAATCAGGACATCATGCATTTGGTCTAATGAGGTCAATGGGCAGCGCTGTATAATTTCAATATGACACTTGTAGTGTGAAAACTACTAAATTTGGTTATTTGGCAGGACACAAGATTTTTCAACTGCAATGAAAGATCTTAACTTTTCTCCATTGCATTTGTTCTTGTAAACAATTTATCTATGGCTGCCAGATGTGATCAGAAAAAAAAACTTGCTTTATATTGGAATTAATTATGAAATAACATAAAATTCACTTTTGTCTTTTCTAGATTGTGTAAAATTTAGGACAAGAAGTATGAAATTTTACTTGTCCAGCCTAACATGTGACTTTTATATATACCTGGAACTCACTGGGAGTTCATGAATGTAGAATTGGAAATGTATACTCTCTTGTATGTTGTAAGTGGTGCATAATAAAGGCAGGAGCCAATAGTGGCTCAGTGGTAAGAATGCTGGATTCCTGACCAAGTGGACGTGGATTTGAATCTTACCATCAGATTAGCCTTGGTCAGCTGCTATGGTACTGCTTTGGGGCAAAAACAAAGGTACTTTACTTGAATTGTTTGCATTATAAATTAAAATACTGTGCAGTAAAATATTAAACCAATCAGACTGGTTACCTAAATTTTTCCTGAAACATTGCCTTCCTAAGTACATGTACCACAAAACCCACAGGTTACCTAAACCAGCCAAGTTAGTCATTCTCTTTTCTGAGCAGTAACCTAGTCAGGTTTAGTGGCTGAATGCAAAATGTAATAGTGGTACAGTTTACTATTTCCTCGCTAGCCAAGGCTTACTTATTCGCATCATTCTATATTATCCCCACCATTTGATGTAGGCAGCTGAAACAGCATCTACCATTCAACTATCTGAGTAGATGCTGCTGAAAAGAAAAACTCATCCACTTACATTGCTCTTTCTGTTTACAAAGGATAACAGCGGAGAATAATCACTGTGACTTCTACCAATAGTAAGACATGTCTCATCTAAGTTTTGTTAATTCAAACCATTCACAAGCAAGGTTTTCTTCTGAGTCAAGACATAGACATTGTTGAAGTCATCATACTGTTGAACCTAACTGATCAGCTTGCCATGGGTGATAACTCCTCTACCTTTAAAAGGGCAGTTCTTGGAAACACTGTTGTACAGAAAGCTACAATGCGGAATAAAGTGAATTGATGGCATATGACTAACAAAGGCAATTCTACCAGTACAGTATTTAATTGTGACCTAATTAACTGAGGAATGATGTACTATATAGATTTCTTGTCATACCTGCATATACACTGCAGGGCAACCCTAATTACAGAGTACTCTTGATAAATAAATCGGCAATGTTAAAGTATATCATTCCTTTCCAATATTGTATTTACCTGATGAATTACCAATGCTTGATAAAATATTGCTCCCAACCTCTTTTTTATGAAAAATTTAAGCAAATATTTAAAATGGTTGCCTTTATTTGATATTAAGTCTAACAATAATATTCAGGCAAATGTATTAGTCTGACCCCTGGTCTTCTCGTGGAAGAAAAGCTATTTAGATGTATTTTTGAAAATATGTCTGATAACTAACACATCAAACTGAGGAATAAATTATCAGGAAATACAATCAAAATATAAGTACACTGTACATGTAACATAAATATTTCGGTGTCATTTCAACCAATTTTCTAATTACTAGTTTCCTTCAAATGTTGATTGTCTTCATTAACCACAGGCAAACTAAGGATAATATTTTTGCTAAACCTGAATAAATCAGCTTGTGTTATGACTAGAACATTAGGTAAGGGTCCTAAATATAACTTTATTACTGAACATAAAGCATATAATTTTACATAATCCAGCCAGTACTAGCTGATTTGTACAACTGGATTCTGTGCCCTCGGCTAGAATTTTAAATGTCACTTGAATACAGTTCTTGTTTTACTTTATTTCTCCAATGAAGAACCCTAGTATGCCAGTCTCATACATATTTTGATCTGTGCAGGGTGGGCTTAAGATTGGAAACTCCTTAAGCAAATGGTTGCCCAAATTTGTAATAACTGAGATTAGTCTTATCACAAAGCATGGAATAACATGGGAGAATTATGGTACACATCTATCTTTGGGATCATATAACACATGTAAGGCACAAATCTAGATAAAGACAAATGCAGTACAACATAGCCCCACATTCCTGAAACTCCTAAAAACGGTGAAACTCAAATTTTTATACCTGACAATTTAGTAATACAATATTTTAAAAAGAGTTCAAAGAATGTAATGCTTTGAGTTTGAATGTGCACTCCGGTAGAGAATCTTTTGTTAAATGAATATGGGGCATGGGTGCACATGTAAATTGCTATACAGGTATAATATTCAAAGATTTGGATTTGCTCTAAGCTACAGAATGGAACTTTTCTTTTAAAGGTAATTAATGAGTTGATTATGGATACCAATCTTCCAAGAAATAATATTACAGTGAGAGAACCCAGTTGCTCAACCTTTACCTTTTGATTGAAAATCTTTCATTATGTTTGGGAAAAAATGTGAACCTTCAAAATTCATGTACGATTCCTATAGTTTTGACAAAAACTGTGATGCCTAGCAAAAACATAATGACTAGCAAAATTGTATTGCCTAGCAAAGGTGTGATGCCTAGCAAAGTGTGTTGACTACTAAAAGTGTGATGCCTAGCAAAACTTCATTGCCTAATAAAAGTGTGATGCCTAGCAAAACTATGTTGTCCAACAAAAGTGTGATGCCTAACAAAACTACATTGCCTAACAAAAGTATGATGCCTAGAAAAACTACATTGCCTAACAAAAGTGTGATGCGTAGCAAAATTACATTGCCTAACAAAAGTGTGATGCCTAGCAAAACTACATTGCCTAACAAAAGTATGATGCCTAGAAAAACTACATTGCCTAACAAAGGTGTGAAGCATAGCAAAACTACATTGCCTAAAAAAAGTGTGATATATGCCTAGAAAATGCAAAGACAGCTAGAAGCACATCTGTTTTATCCGATTCCACAATTAATCTGACTTGGGGGTTATGCATTATGGTGGTCAAAGGCAATCTTATTTATAAAAATTAAATGGTCATTATATTTAATGTAAAAGATAAATATAAATGGTCATTATTTAATTCAAAAAGGAGTTGCAATGTTTTCTTTATTGCACCAGGAGAAAACTTCATTAACAATGTTTTAAATTAAGTCACTCCTTATTTTTTTTTAACAACCATAAAGAATTCTAAATTCTATTTTATGTTAGAGTTTGCAGATTAAGCTGCATGCATGAGATAAATTCATTTGTCATCTATGGTCCATGAATGATTCAAAGGTCAAAGGTCTTCTTTAAATTCTCCAAATGTGCACTTTGCCTTCAAATTTTCTCCCTATGCTTAATGCTTTGAATATGTTTGTCTTTTAAAAACATAATCTACCTCCTAACTGTTTAGATTATGAAACTTGTATTCACCCACATAAAAAGTTAATCTTTTTGACTGATGGTTTCTATGCTTATCTAAATGGGCTTTTTACAAAGTATCGACTGACCCTTACTGAATTTACTTATCTAACTTCTGATTCAAGATTTCCATTGTAGGATCTGGCCCTGAGGTTACAACAAAATTTTCAATCTCAGACTAAACTAAAAATTCTGATATTTGATTGGTCACAAATTTACAATAATTAGCCAATCAGATATCAGTAGTTTCATAATCTTATGGCCACCACTTAGATATCAGTTTTAATTATTGTACATGTATTTCAGAGTTGAATGAAATTTATATGACTGTTTCAAGTTGAGAGATCTTAATACTTTACCTAAATTTAATTGTAAATGCCAAAAATAAACATATTACACTTTTATAAAATGAACAGTGCCAGGATCTGTGACCATTAAGCAATATAGGCTCTGTATTACAGTGCTGTTAAAAATCTCAGTGTAATACAGGATTTACAAAACTCCCTCACTATAAAGCCCTTCAATTTAGTTCCTATTTATAAACCAAGTACAATTATGAGTCTCATTGCATTGTTGTAATAAATTACTAGTATATATGTCTTGCACTTAATTGTAAAGTGGTCTCACTATTCTAAAGCTCCCATGGACAGAGTTATAATGAGGGAGTACTGTATAACTTACTTCATTATAAGGAAGCTTCAATATAAACTGGTATTTTCTATGAATCTCACAGATTGTTTTATAAGAGTACTGTATCATAAAGTTTATTATAAGAAAATATCATTGTAAAGTGGTAATCCCTAGAATCCCCATGCACAATGTTATAATGAGGAATACTGTATCACGAACTTTATTAAAAGGAAGATGCACTATAAAGATGTATTCTCTATGACTCCCACAGTATTATAATGAAGGAGTACTGTATCATGAGGTGTATTATAAGAAAGCCTCACTGTAAAGTAATCTCTAAAATTCCCAATGTTATAATGAGGAATACTGTATCATGAACTTTATTAAAAGGAAGATGCACTATAAAGATGTATTATTTATGACTCCCACAGTATTCTAATGAGGGAGTACTGTTTCATGAGGTGTATTATAAGAAAGCCTCACTGTAAAGTGGTATTGTCTATGACTTTCATGAACAGTGTCATGATGAATGAGTACTGTATTAGCTTTTTTCTCGTCAATATGAACAGGTGGATATTTTGTTTCATTTTAGCTTTTGTGCATTCTGGGTAAAGCATAAGACATTTAGGAGTTTTAAATTAATAGTCCAAAACAACATGCAACATACTCATGATTGTGTCTAAAGCTATAAACTAGAAGTCCCAGTGACCAAGAATCATCCAATTTCTAAACACAAGACTACATAAACCTGTTGAATTTTCACGCTCCAGACTTCGAAGAAAGAGTTCATGGCTGTTTCCCAGAATTCCCATCATATGAATGTGGCTGTTATTTAGTCGGTGCAAAAGGGCCAAGCGACGGTTTAAATATTCGTCAAATGTCTGTGAATTGTATATACACAACAAACATAATATCACAAATTATTACATAAGCACATTATTGTTACCTGGCTTGAAATAAACTCTTATTGAAATTCTGAGTCACGTTTATTATCTATAATGAGTGACATACCATATTTTATAAATCTATACAGATATTCATGTGCCTGAAAGATTAAAAAATCCTTGTACCAAGTCAGTGAATAAAAACATAACTGTGCAAAAATATTGTATTTACCAAAGCTGTGTAACCAGTGCCCACCTGTAAATGGCATAGACCACTAGATCTGATTTTGCATGAGTTGCATGCAATTGTAAATAAAATAAAATGTGTAAACCGTGAAGTGGTAGAGCTGGGTAGATGCAGTTTGCAATTAGACTTGTCTTAAAGCGAGTATATACAGTAGTCAAATAATGGATTCTTTATAGCCGTATACCCATTACTATGGTTTATGGTCAATATTTATATTTAAATCCTCTTAAACCCCATGGTCTGGACACTTGGGTAAAGTAAACCCCATGGTCTGGACACTTGGGTAAAGTAAACCCCATGTTCTGGACACTTGGGTAAAGTAAACCCCATGGTCTGGACACTTGGGTAAAGTAAGTACAAACTGACTGAGATCTAAGTCACCATCACCTAGATTTCCTGACTTTCAGAACCTAACACCTGGCCAATCAAGCTGAAGAAATTCATCCATTTTTGTGATTAAATGTACCTTATATACCACACTTGTAAGCTGAGTCCAACTGCAAACTGCTCAGACCCTAATCCATCATTACATAATGTGCATACAGATTTGGATCTATGCAGTTTTCCTTCATGTAAGCAGTAGAAAAACTCAGATCCTGATTGGGCAGCATATCATGTGATGGTAGATTAGATTCTATGTTGTCTGGAATTAGACTAGACTCATATGCTGGCATATATGGCACTGAAAGTCTAATATTTAACAGAGGAAAATTGTTTGCAAGATTTTCTGTGAAGATCATATTTAAAAATGATAACATAACTTTAGAAAAATCAATGAAATTCAAATTATTCAGTAATTTAAAAAAATAATAAGTTTAAAAGAACAGGAGAAAAAGATTTTATTTTAGTTATTTATTGGATAAACTTCAGTCAGAACAAATATTGTGTAGTGCAAATGGTTGCACTGGCAGCAAGGGTCAAAGACTATGGAAAAGAACTACAGATATTAACAGAATATAAAGATACAGTCTAATTATAACAGATGCTATGAATATCTGCTGAAAATATACCTAATAATTCTGCAACTTTCAATCTCTTTGATGGTTTACATTTTAATGTATACTGATGTAAACCTTCTCAAATAAACACATAAAAATGTATTGGTAATTATTATTAATCAGTGTTTTATTTACCATAATTAAATCTCAGTACTATATGTGACTTAATACATTGACATCTGACAGATTCTTTGTAATATGAGTCCGAATACAATGACATCTGACAGATTCTTTGTAATATGTGACCGAATACAATGACATCTGACAGATTCTTTGTAATATGTGACCGAATACAATGACATCTGACAGATTCTTAGTAATATGTGACCGAATACAATGACATCTGACAGATTCTTTGTAATATGTGACCGAATACAATGACATCTGACAGATTCTTTGTAATATGTGACCAAATGCAATGACATCTGACAGATTCTTTGTAGTCCTTGATTGAATACAATGACATCTGACAGATTCTTTGTAATCTTTGACCAAATACAATGACATATGACAGATTCTTTGTAATCTTTGACCGAATACAATGACATCTGACAGATTCTTTGTAATCTTTGATTGAATACAATTACATGTGACAGAATCTTTGCAGTGTGGGACTGAATACAATGATTACTGACAGATTCTTTGCAATGTGTGTTTGAAGACAATGATATCTGATTGCAATGTCAGACAACTCATTCTGGAGAAAAGGGGAATTTATAAAATACAATATAGCAGCCATCATCCTGCAAACATATAAATGGTGACTAATGGCTGAGTAGTCTTGACGGAACATAGTGATTATAAATGTGCTACATAGCCTAAATATTATTACATATCCAGCAGTCCAATATAAACTGTCTACAGTAACGGTCAATGGGTTCCCAGGCTGATGTCAAAATAATACTGGGGTTAGAAGTCAATATTTGTATGACTGGTTACTTATATACCTGTACTCCATTCTGTCTGGACTGAATTAAAACCCATTGACTTTAGAAAAGGAAAAAATTTGAAAGAATTATTGATTAATACTGATCATTTTTTTTTTAAAATCAGGCTTATATAAAGAGGACTTCAATTATTAAGTACGTTTGTATATTCAGAAAAATGAAATCTAACATAACTACAGCTGTATTATACAACACTAAAATCAATCATGTAACATTTTATCCCCATGAAAACATACATATATTAAAAATATCAACAAAATGCCATCTCCATGAAAACATAAGTATATTACAAAAATCAAAATAGTGCTATCCCCATGAAAACATAAGTATATTACAAAAATCAAAAAATTATATCCCCATGAAAACATAAGTATATTACAAAAATCAAAAAATTGTATCCCCATGAAAACATAAGTATATTACAAAAATCAAAATACTGTATCCCCATGAAAACATAAGTATATTACAAAAATCAAAAAATTGTATCCCCATGAAAACATAAATATATTACAAAAATCAACAAACTGTATCCACATGAAAACATTAGGTATATTACAAAAATCAACAAATTATATCCCAATGAAAACATAAGCATATTACAAAAATCAAGAAAAAGTTTCCCAATGATAACTTATTATATCAATCAAATTGGTATCTTGGTTTGGTGTTTGAAAAAATTGAAATGTTCTGGCTTAGTAGAAAAATCACTGGCAAACAATCATTGAACAAAACACTGATATCAAAAAAATCAATTTGTGGTTCAAAAATTGAATTGGAATTACATGTACTTGTACAGCACTCCCATTAAGTACACATAATAGAGAAAATAAAAATCAATTCAAACAAATTGTTGTAATTATTCTGATGAAATGGGAGTGCCAGGACAGAAAGCAAAATTCCCCCAACATTGTGTATTTATCTAAAATTTGATTGTTCTTATGAATATATTGTCAAAAATACTAGTGTATATATTGAATTTAATTATCAGATAAATATATGAAACATATAGGTACAGGGATGGGCCAGGGTCAAAAGATGAGACATACAAAATAAATAATACCTGAATATTTAAAAGATGTTAGAATAAATAGTATTTGGACAAAATCAAAGCACACAAGGAGAATAAAAAATGGGGGAAAGAAAGGGCACAAATTAAAATTGCCTCTGTAAGCTCTTATGTGCCAAAATGTGGAAATAAATTTACTTATATAAAGATAAACCAGTACTTAATTATATGCCTATCTCCATTTTTTACATCATTTGTGGTTATTTTGTACCAAGGATTATTCTGTCTGATAATAAACCAAGCCCCGAATATTGGACTATTTTATTAGGCTGTCCCCTGTTGTTAGCATGGAATAAAAACATGTTTTCTCCTTTTTTAACATGTTCATTATATCTATTGTTTTACACCCATTTCAAATGATTCTTATAATACATGTAATAGCAAATATATCGCTTGAAATGATTGGAATCACATGTAATTCAGCAAGTATACATATTTTATTGATGATTTTTTGTTTGTTTCTAAAATTAGATAGACTTGCATTAGTGCAAGACTCCACATCAACAGATGGGCCAAACTTTCTCCAGAAATTAACAGAATGGTGGCAACTGATTTTGATTGTTAGCCTCTGCAATGTTTATAAAATCAGTGTTCTCTAGGTTATCCATTACAATTAAATGTATTGAACATCTCTGCTAGCCAATGTTCCGACAACTTTATCTACCTCTTGGTATATCGAACAGACATTTATGTGTTTCACGTCTGAATTTTGCTAGATGTGGCAGCAAGCCATTACATCCAGTCAAAATTAAGCAAACAACTTGAATGGACTGATAAATAAACAATTTTCCACTGCCGGTCTGTGTTGCACAAATACCTTTCACTCAAATACACCGTTAATGGCTTCCCTCTGGTGCATAGCCAATATACTTTCAAGGTTAAAATACAAAGTATCCCTTTTAGTTCAATTGTCTCCACCGATGTTTAGGCCGATGTACAATACACAAAGCTATTTGTTAGTTGGCATATCATACTAAGGGAGGAAACACATGAATACCAATAGATGTCGCTAGAACAAAACACCAATGATGCTGTTCGATCTGCCAAGGTGTAAAAAGGGTTATCGGAACATTGGCTAGCAAAAATATGTATTGACCAAATTAAAAGATTAGAAATTATCTTACTAAATGAAAAGTGATAAAGTTGATAATCACAAAAATGAACAATAAAGATCTCAAAAAAAGTATCTATAAAATGCATCAATAAATCTATAAATTTTATCAATGACTCAATTAATCAGTATCAATAAATTGAAAAATTTCATCAATAAATCTGTTAAGTAACAGAAAAAAGGTCAGAGTGTAGTCAGAAAGTAGTATTAGTTCCATAAACACTGAAAAGGTTATAAGTTTAAGTGTGATTATGATCAAGAGCAAGGGAAATTCCATTTTCACTTGCCCATTTAAATTGTCACTTGCCCTAGCTGCCTAACTATCTTACAACAATAAATGGATTACCTCTTCATCAAAACTCATCTATATATGGAAATATTCTTGCCCATTTCAATATTTCAACTTCAACAACAAATTTCAAAGGCCTGGAATTTCACATTTAGCATTTTAATGATCAATAGGAACAATCTACTTAAAATAATTGAGAGATTTTTTTTTTAAATTTATCAAACTTAAATTTTGTTGAATTGTATCTGACTGTCATTGTGTTATATTTGCTCTCTCTATTATAATATAACTTTGCATGAGGACAGGGTGAAGTAGCAGGACATATTTTTTTAAACATCATATCAATATATATTATGTACAAAAGTACTGTGTTTTCTTCTGGTTAATAAACCAATTTGTTCTCATAGTCCTCAATGTGGTAATGTAAAAAATGGTTCTGTTTCCATGTATTTAAATAGGTCTTACTCAAACGCTTATGTTAGCATGTCCCAATGCTGAAAAGCAAATAATGACAAGGATGGCCACTTAAGGAGAAGTGAGTATCAGAGAACAGTGTCAATAGCAACAGACTTATAGTCTGTACAGCAGTTATTTACTTGGTCAAGAGCCTCCTTAATTCTTTATTGTAACACAATGTTTCTATGAACTGTGACCAACACAACAGTAGCTAGTAGCAACAGGCTCTGCTTGTGTGTAACTCAGCATGTTCCACGATATACCTATCTAATTAAAAAAAATCCTACTATTGATAAGTTTTTTTTCCTCACAATATAAATTACCATAATTCACTCATAAATCCAACCTTAAAGAAAGACCCGTACAAACCTTTACAAAATTGTAGTTGATTTTTTAGTTAACGAAGCATTTATCTGATTATCAATGCACTTTCAATTTTTTTGACAAGGTTGTCTCTCTGCATTTATCAAAGGACAATACCATTCAGATTGCTATGAACCTAGCATTTTCATAATAACAATACCATAAACAGTGTTATTGCCCTGGACTTATCATTGGAAAAATACTGAACAAATTGTTAAATAAGAAGAATTCTGTACATATTGTTCTGGGTTGTTGTAGGAAAAATATTGTTCACATTATTACAGCCCTGGGTTTATCATATGAAAAATACTGTACCCATTGCCAGTGCCCTGGGTTTATCACAATACAAATACCATACTCTTTGTTACTGTCCTTGGTTAATCATAGGAAATATAATGTATGCATTGTTATTGCCCTGGGTTTATCATAAGAAAAATACTGTACCCATTGCTAGTGCCCTGGGTTTATCACAATAAAAATACCGTACTCATTGTTACTGCCCTTGGTTAATCATAGGAAAAATAATGTACGCATTGTTATTGCCCTGGGTTTATCATATGAAAAATACTGTACCCATTGCTAGTGCCCTGGGTTTATCACAAGAAAAATACCGTACTCAATGTAACTGCCCTTGGTTATTCGTAGGAAACATTGTTACTGCCCTTGGTTTATCATAGGAAAACTACTATACTCAAATTTACTGCTCTTGGTTATTCATAGGAAACATTGTTACTGTCCTGGGTATATCTGAGGTAAAATGTTGTCTAAATTGCTACTGCCATGGATTTCTCAAAGAACCAAAATCTGTACACATTGTTATCATCCAAGTTTAGCATAAGAAAAATAATGTACACATTGTCTTCACACTGAGCTTATCACAAGAAAAAAGCTGCAAATATTGTTATCAGCCTGGATTTTTCTTAGTACAAATAATCAACACATTTTTACTGCCCTGAATTTATCATACAGTAAATTGAAGTACCGGTATACATTCTTATTGCCCTGATTTATTTTTATAAGACAAGAATTGTATGCATTGTTATTGCCCTAAAATTATCAACAGAAAAAAATATTGTTATTGCCAAGAGATTATTGACTTATTGACAGAAAAAAATATGTTGTTATTGTTCTGAAATTATTAACAGAAAAAAAAAAACATTTTTATTGCTCTCAGACTATCAAAAGAAATATACATTGTTATTGCTATGAGATTATTGACAGAAATATACATTGTTATTGCAATGAGATCATTGACAGAAAAATACATTGTTATTGCAATGAGATTATCGACAGAAAAATACATTGTTATTGCAATGAAATTATTGACAGGAAAATACATTGTTATTGCAATGAGATTATTGACAGGAAAATACATTGTTATTGCAATGAGATTATTGACAGAAAAATACATTGTTATTGCAATGAAATTATTGACAGGAAAATACATTATTATTGCCCTGAGATTATCAACAGTAAATAACATTGTTATTGCCCTGAGATTATCAACAGATAAATATATTGTTATTGCCCTGAGATTATCAACAGAAAACATTTATTGTTATTGACCTGGGTCTATTATATGAAAAATACTGTACAAATAATCATATTTTTCCCTTATAAACAGTGACTCCAAAGCTTTCAGTCATTTAAACTTTTATTTGGTATAATAACAAAACAGCTCCAAGTTTAAAGTTTGAGTAAAAAAGAGAAACAGTGTACTGAACCAAAGCTGGTCATGCTAAGCAGGTTAATACAAAGCAATTGTCTTCCATTACATAACTTAACAAGTCAGAGGGCAAAAAAACAAAAAACATTGTACTGAATCAAAGCTGGTCTTGCTGTGTTGTTTAACATGAATAACATGTCTTTGCTTAAATATATATAATTTAATGAAGCCCAAGACAAAATTATGACCTGTGGTAGCTCATTTGGTAAGAAATCAAATTTTTCATCCAAGGATTGCTAGTTCAATACCTGCCCAGGACAGCCTGGTTTAGCTGCCTTAGTATGTTCTTGAGAATGGCATTTACCTCCCATTTCTTTGGAATGATAAAACTAATATTGTTTTAAAAGTGCAATTAATCCAAGAAGGAAAACATTATAATTATCATATTCTGCATTATACAATTATGTAAAATGTTAGATTAGCTGTTTAATAATCATGCCCATACAGCCCTGACAGGCCACAATGATGTGTCTTAGAGCAAACCACCCTGCACAGACCAGGCCAGATTGGCTGGTATGCCTTGAGGCAAATAACCCTGCACAGACCAGGCCAGATTGGATGGTATTCCTTGAGGCAAATCACCCTGCACAGACCAGGCCAGATTGGATGGTATTTCTTGAGGCAAATAACCCTGCACAGACCAGGCCAGATTGGACGGTATTTCTTGAGGCAAATCACCCTGAACAGACCAGGCCAGATTGGACGGTATTCCTTGAGGCAAATCACCCTGCACAGACCAGGCCAGATTGGATGGTATTTCTTGAGGCAAATAACCCTGCACAGACCAGGCCAGATTGGATGGTATTTCTTGAGGCAAATCACCCTGCACAGACCAGGCCAGATTGGACGGTATTCCTTGAGGCAAATAACCCTGCACAGACCAGACCAGATTGGACAGTATTCCTTGAGGCAAATCACCCTGCACAGACCAGGCCAGATTGGCTGGTATTCCTTGAGGTAAATCACCCTGCACAGACCAGGCCAGATTGGACGGTATTCCTTGAGGCAAATCACCCTGCACAGACCAGGCCAGATTGGATGGTATTCCTTGAGACAAACCACCCTGCACAGACCAGGCAAGGATGGCTACTTTGTCATGTTCAAATCTTTCAGCCATTTTCCTCCATTTATCTTAATATGATATAACCTTTCATACTTTAATGTTCCATTTGGCACTGCAGCAAATAAGACAAACAGACTATGGTTAAATACCAATAGTACCTGATTCATCAAGAAGAGGTTTTGATTTGCCATTAGCACTGAAGCAAATAAGACAAACACTGCTTTAACCATAGTACCTTATCAATCTAAAGGGTGTTTTGATATCGGTTTGGATGGTAAGGTTGAGTTATACTGTTCCAATGATACCCATTTCCCTTACCATCATAAACAATGTAGGACATTAATTCAAAACAATTCAATTAAAGAGTCTGCAGATATTCATCTTTCTCAGTATTATTTCTAGAAAGAATTAAATTTGATGGAAGATTTTTTTAGGACCTATCAAACACTTAAAAAAGAAAATTGTATTAATGTGTCTTTCCAACTGATAATGAAAGTAATACATTATCCTCAATTGGTCATTTACACAAATTGTTAGGAAGCAATGTAGATATAGCTCATTTTGAATTGTGTTACATATAAAATATAGCCCAATTGTATGTGCTATCATATATACTCAAATATGTGTACAGTCCAACTTCAGGCTGAATATACTTAGATCTGCTGTAACATAATGTGCCAAAAGATACAGGTCTATGCAATTTCTTTGATATAGTTAGTAAAATAACACAGACCCAAATCTAACACAGACCCAAATCTAACACAGACCCAAATATGTAATTGCAGATCCAGGTCATTAATGTTTGCATTTGGACAAGACCCTTAACTGAGTATATGTGGTACACAAATATAACAGGTATAATAGTTTTGGTTAATAACAACCTTTATCAGTAAATACTGCCACTGTATTGATGGAAAAACATTATAGAGGCAACCACTATTTCAAAAGTACAAAGACTTACAGATGAAAAATCACACAGCTATTAAACTCATTTTTTGACCTTGTTAAGTGAATAAATGCAATAACTATCAAAAAAATGTGTTCAAAAACTAACAATGTTTGTAATTCAAAACATAGAAGAAGAACAGTGACAAATGTTACAATTTTCCATGATACGACATATTTAGTATAAATAATTTTTCTTAACACATCTTTGCAAGCTTTACTGAAGTCTGATATCATAGATACTTTCAAATACATATTTTAATAAATTCAAGCTGCAGCATTCCAGATAATTGGAATATAAAATTTTAAATCTTGAAATGCCAAATTGGAAACTGCAGACATTGCAAAGAATTTTAATTGTGTGTGTGTGATTTGAATTTTTAACGTAGCTTTATTTATTTTTTCTTAGTCATATCGCTTTGATGTTTGCAGTATGGCAGTTTATAGCGATGTCTAGCACTGGCGCATCATGCCATAGACATATAGCATGATGTCCCACCCAGTCAAATTTTCCTGACACCAGACTGACCAGTCCTAACACTAACCTTTTGATGCTGGATGCCTAGCGAGGAAGCAGTCAGTACCATTTGTACAAGTTTTTAGTATGACTTGGCTGGCTTCGAACCCACATTGGCTTACTGTGTAGAATGCCAGACTCATAACAAAGTGGTTGGGATTTTAATCTTACTATGGCATTCTATATAATAAGCCAATGTGACTGCTGGGTGCTGGGTAGTGACACACAATACCTAACACCAAAGAACCGAAAACCTAATGTCATAAAAAGGGAACTTAAGTGAAGACACAACCATATTAGACTCCCTGGCAACATAAGATTACTTACAAGAGAGATTAAAAAATTGAAAGTATCAAAATTTTGTAAAACAAAATATCATTAGGATGCATATGTACATTCTTATTAGTCAAGTCCAACTGTAAACAATGTAGATCATTATCTCCTGTCACAAAATGCACCAGTATATCTGGGTCTATGTTGTTTGTACTACTGATTACTCCTAACAAACTGCATAGATCTGCTAGTGCAGAATTAGATGGCATTTCTCAGTGTGCACTGTTTGAAGTTGAATTTATAAGCAAGTTTGTATTCTATGATGTTATAAAATATACCCTAATACAAAGACTACATACATCAAAGGAATCTAATGACTCCAATAATACTTATAGAACTGCAATATTACTGTATGGATACTAAATGAAAAAAAAAAGCCTACAGTGGGTCAACAAGAAAGTACTCCAACACAAGTAATTGGCAGTGAAACATCTATCAACTTGAGGGAACATTTGCAAATTATAGACTTAGGAAGCTAAAGAGAATATTAATTTACAGTTGATTTGAAAGGTATATTTAAATATCCTGATATCAACTCTTATCCAAAAGGACTGTTTCTTTTTATCTAAATAAAGTAATAAACACTTCAATACTGGGCAGCCCCATTCTATGCCTCAACATTCTGAGATATGCATACAGGTCTATAAATCAGAACAATGAATGAGGTCCAACATCAACTTTAACAAGAAAAAACAAATAAGTAAACCAAAATATTGAGTATAGTACAAACAAGTTTACAGAGATGTTCTCAAAGTCCAATAACAACTGTCATCCTGTTTTTAAAATATAATAATTCCATATAACACATTCTCATTTATTGCTTGCTGTCTACACTCACTTATAAGTCAAGTCAACTGCAAACTGCACACATGTAGATATGCCATTGTTTAATGTGCTAGCAGATCAGGGTCTATCCTATTTGCAGTTAGACTTGACTTATAAGTGGGTATATACGGTAATAAAATATGCTGGTTGGGAGTGTTGATATAATAAAGTCAATGAGCAAGATAAAGCGCATAACTCTTTCAAAAAAACAAAAAAGAAACAACCAAAAAACAACAAAAACAAAAACAGTGAAAAAACTCTCCAGACCAAAAAACACTTCGAAAGTTTCAAGAACAAATATATTAATGTGTTAAACAGTTGCTGAGCTGTGGTTATAAGAAATAGTTGTTGAGCTGTGGCTATATGAAACAGTTGCTGAGCTGTGGTTGCAAGAAATAGTTGTTGAACTGTGGATACAAGAAATAGTTGTTGAGCTGTGGTTATAAGAAATAGTTGTTGAGCTGTGGTTACAAGAAATAGTTGTTGAGCTGTGGTTTTAAGAAATAGTTGTTGAGCTGTGGTTATAAGAAATAGTTGTTGAGCTGTGGGTACAAGAAATAGGTGCTGAGCTGTGGTTATAAGAAACTGTTGTTAAGCTTTGGTTAGATGAACTACAGACATGATTCAAACAAATGAACAATAAATATGTATTGCTCAAGTATCATTTGTAACATAAATCAAAATATACATGTAAAACAGAAAGCAAAAAGCATTTTATATATTTGGCTGTGCCAAACTTTTACTCTCACTTTTAACAAGGGAAATTTATTAAATCTATTTTGTGTTATTAAAGTTTCAAATTCATTAACATTTGTATGGATAAACACAATATTTCTAATTGAAAAGTTGTCTATGGCCATTTTGAAAGTTTCTATACACTTTATGGTAGTCAGCTTAACATTATGTTATCATTGTATTATGACACCATTGTATTATGGCATCACTGTAATTGTCTTATGACATCATTGTATTATGACATCATTTTATTATGTCATCATTGTATTATGACATCATTGTATTATGTCATCATTGTATTATGACATCTTTGTATTATGGCATCATTGTAATTGTATTATGTCATCATTGTATTATGGTTGCCATTTTTTTTTTTGGAAAACTGATCTAATTGTATCATGCAAAAAAAATGTATCTAGCATACCAATACACTTTTTTTCATGTATTCTAAAACTGGAGGCTACATACTTCAGTCTATGGAAATTTGATGCATTTTAATGAAGAAAAAAAAATGTAACAATATGAATAAAAGTCGATGAGGTCTAAATCTCAATAGTAAATGCCTACATTTGTTAACTAACTGTTCTACCAGCTGATAAATGATTCTAACAGATCTTATAATTGGTAAAACACTTGGAAACTTGATCCTTTTCTTGGATAAAACATTTATCTTAGCAATCAAAATTTAGTTAACTTTATGATCTTAACTGACTGTTGTTTTCTTTTATTTCAAAGATATGCCCAAACTTGTCAATCCCTTCCGAAGTCTAGAATATATTATTTGCAATTAACCTAAAGAACGTGTTTAGCCTTTCTGTATAAGAATAACATTAAACCTATTTGCATGATACCAGTCCATACAAAAGCACTGCACATAAAAGTGCATGTAACACTGCAGAGAATTTTGCAATGGATATAAGATGCCTTGTATTAAACCAATTCAATCAAAGTATCCAAGATATTTGTGTGGCTATTATAAGAAAGTAGCCAGATATATACAAGGTAGATGATTAATGTTCAAGAATTTGACAAAATACTGTGTTAAATAATGCTTGATCATTTAATATCATCCATTAATTAAAAAAAAAAGTAACAAATACCATCACATGGACAGTAGGAAGTTCATTCATTCAGATGCATGATCATTTCATCAAAAGCAAACATTTCACTCATAATAAAACTTGTGGATGCCTTGTTATATAATCTAAGGGGGTACTCACCAATTAGTATGTACTTTTGAGAGAGTGACCTATGTAAGATGAAGATGTTTGCATTTGGAACATGCACAGTGGAGAGAATGTTGGCATACCTATATGCTACTTTGATGTAATGAGGCTGACACGTCTTTGGATATTGTACATAAAGGAAATTATACATGATTGAAGCTAAAATAACTAAAATGACTGCTCCCCTGTGCTAAAATAATCAGTCTAAATTAGTCTAAAGTACACTATCCCTACTAAAATATGGAAATTGAATATTGCCCAGCTAGGCAATACCAGTTTCTGACAGTGCAATTCAGTTGATGAATTACTATATATATATATAATTTTAAAAAATGATTGGCTCATTTTTTATATACCTCTAAAGTCCAGGTAGTGAAAATGACCAAGCGGAGCTAACACATTTTGAAAGATGCACATCCAGAGTAAGGCCAAACTGTACACTCCACAATCCATATTACATCCATCAATCATAGACAAAAAAAAAGACAACTGAAGGTTCTTTGAACAAGACCTATGATATAAAAGGTCTTTTTTAAATAGCCAGTATAACCAGTGAGGACCCGGGTAAATTCTTTATCTTCAAATTCTAGCATTATGCAAAATATGAGACTTTACAGAGCCACCATATGTATTATGTTTGTTTAAAAAAAAATCTTAAATGAAAGAGCCAATAACATACTGGCAAGTGCATCCAATCAATCAGATACAAGATAACTTAATTAATATCATAGATCATGCCTATTCATATGAAATCTTCATGATGTAAGTCGACATGTATTTATCAGGTTTAATCAAAATCAGATCAGAAAAGTTTTCATTGGGTCAACAAGTCCAGATAATTTAATGAAAGATCATCTATAAGTTGATCACACTCATTCTAAAACAAATGTGACATTGATATTGATCACATAAGGCAATATTTAAAGCTTAATTGAAAACAGGTCATAAATATGGCTTCCAGAATTATATCAAGGTCAGCAACTCAATGTGCAAGATCACTTTATTAATATGAATGGAGCTTAGACTCATTATCAAACTCATTTATTTTCTAGTTTGATCAAAATCAGATCTAAAAGTTGGCAACCAGGCTTGTAACAATTTCAACCAATCCAATGCAAATCATATCAGATTTGTCTAAAATCATTACAATATAACCAAGATTCCATGTTTGAACAAAGTCAGATCTGAAATTCAGTCTGTCAACTTAGTTACCAGTCAGAAACAAAATCACTTTATTAAGATGCATGGATTTTACTTATTCAGTGGACAATATTTTCTTTGCCACATTAGTCAACAAAACTCAATAGAATAAATCTAATTTTATAATCATTTCCCAACATCATCTTTTTGGTTTAGTAAGTTAAAGTTAGAAATGAGAACCCTTGTTATTAATAAACTTATCCAAGACCCTGTTGAGATAAACCCATTGTTCAAATTTGATAAAAATCAATTATAAAAAAATATGGTCACTAGAGCAGTAGCAAGCTCAGCCAATCAAATCCAAGGCCACTAAGTTAATATGCGGATTTTGCAAATAGTTGAACTATGTTTATAATCCAATGAAATAAACTCATATACAGTATTAATTTACCCCACCCCCCATAAAATGGATCAGAAATATGTATTATGTTAATTTTAAATAAATAACAAACCTATTAGTGTTTTCTGTGGAAGGTATACTAGCGTGATGTGATACAGCAGTGAACATTGCTGTAACTCTTTGATGATGTTTATAAATGAGTTTCAAATTATGGGTGGGACTCCTGGGAATGAGCTCACATGCAATATAAGTATTTTTGTAACAAGTTTAAAGTCAAGGTAACACTATAAAAGTCAAATTATAGCCTCCCTGGTTTCATTCAGTCATTAGTCCATGTTTAGGTGAGATTGCTTTTTTTAAAATCTGATTTGTTGTTTAAAGGTAATTATTCTTTCAGCTAATAATGACAATTTTGAGACAAGTTACATATGACTTGAAAAAATATCTGGTCAGCAGCTTGATCACTGGCAAATACTTATTAACTGTGAGAAGTTCTGTCAATTAGCATGCAGTGCTAATTAACACAATATGATACAGTAACTAGATATATGAATTTAACGTCTAATTTTCTTAGCAACAGAATAAAATTACACCTGTTAATCAGTCATGCATACGCAAATATGAGGCTCACCCATCCATATTTTGGTTAGCAGTTGTACGTGAATTTTCACTTTTAACAGTTTGACCACTATCAAGTTTTTGCTTTATACAAATCCTATGATGTATGTGTTTGTTTTACAAATGACATCTTCAAACTACCATTAATGTATGTATATTGACAGAGAGAGTTGATTTGATCTGACTCAAACTTCATTTTATAATGATTCATCTTTTTTTGTGTTGGGGAAATATGTCACACACCCCACCCCTCAGAAGCAAACATCCCGAACATCTATCTATAAATGAACCTCAGAAGCAAACATCTACTGTAATGTGTGTCTAGTGGGTTAATGGGGGGTGGTTAAGTTCTTTAACAAATACAGTGTACAAAAACTGTCCTCATTACCCCACCACCATGTTAAATCCATGAAAAGAAACCATCTGGTTTGAATTCTAATTCCTAGCCCAAATTTGATGTCCTGAAACAAGCACTCTCTATTATTTAAAAGAAACTTATCAGTCATTGTAAAGTTGGAAACTATATGCAATCTATAATTGTATCTGTTCAACAAGACTTTTCTTTGAAACCTAGTAAGATAACAAAAACACAATCTTTCAGTACTTAAATTATAAAATTAAAAATTAAAAATTAAAAAGTTTTTAAATTATATTCTTATTTGAATCCTACCTGTTTTAATTGATACAGTTACAATCACATTTGGAGAAAATAGAAGATTGAAAATTTCCAGCTTAACATGATTCTTCAATATTGTAACAGTTACTCAATTTTCTATTTGCATTTATCAAAAGCTATCAAAGTTGTTCAAAGCAGAGACTGGTTCACAAATATGCCCAGGTTTTATCAAATTTAGGACTGTCAATCACAATGAATTTGTCCTAGGATACAAGGGCACAGTCTGAACCTCCCACAAAGACATAGGCACTATGGGGCAAAATAATTACTGTTCTTTCACTTATAAATCTATCCAGGTAACTGTAACTGTATATTTTTTATATCTAATCTACTTCTATTTAACATATTATCACAGGAAAATAAATTTTCTTAATCTTTCTAAACTTGAAATGAACTTGAGACTAATCAAACCCATGTCAAAGTGATAGTCCTTACCTAATTAATGAGTCACCCTCTATAATAAAGCAATATTATTATTATTATTATTATTATTATTATTATTATTATTATTATTATTATTATTATTATTGTTATTATTATTATTATTATTATTATTATTATTATTATTATTATTATTATTATCATTATTATTATTCACTATTATTATTATTATTATTATTATTATTATTATTATTATTATTATTATTATTATTTTACTACTGATACTACTACTACTACTACTACTATTATTATTATTATTATTATTATTATTATTATTATTATTATTATTATTACAAGACAAGTTATATTCTTGGTTTGGTGCATTATGACACAGAAACACAGGTAGGTTATCAAGTGCCACAACAACTGAAGTAAAATATCGTGCCTAAGGACACACCTTGTTATAGCAATCCAAGGCTGAATCATTGGTATAATTTGAACCCACTCCCTTCAGTTTTAAGTCAGGCTGGCTAATGGCTGTGACATCATTACTAAGAGATTGAATTTTGCATATGGGATGACATTATATTATTTATTTTGTGATGATTTGCACATATAAATGAGATAAAAATGTGTTGATGGAACTATAATGTCCCTTAGTAGTGACCCAAAATTAATGGACAGACAGGGATAGACAAAAGATAGTATAGATTCCCTTTCAATATCCATGGAAGGAGTTTAGTATTGTTTTTAAAAAAATGTGATCTTTCTTTTTTTTGTGTGTGTAACTATATAGTAGTTTTGTCATCTGACTCATTATAGACTGAGCATATGGCTACCAAAGTATCATTGGGAATTAATTATGGACTTTTCATATGGCTGCCAAAGTATCATTGGGAATTAATTATGGACTTTTCATATGGCTGCCAAAGTATCATTGGGAATTAATTATAGACTTTTCATATGGCTGCCAGAGCATAACTTCATTATAAACCCAGCCAATGGTTATCAGAGTATCATTGCAAATTCATTATGGACTGGCCATATGGCTGCCAGATGGTTGCAAGAGTAAATGGTTGCCAGAGTATCATTGCAAATTCATTATGGACTGGCCATATGGCTGCCAGATGGTTGCAAGAGTAAATGGTTGCCAGAGTATCATTGCAAATTCATTATGGAAGGGCCATAGGGCTGCCAGAGTATCAATGCAAATTCATTATGGACTGGCCATATGGCTGCCAGATAGTTGCAAGAATAAATGGTTGCCAGAGTATCATTATGAATTCATTATGGACTCGCCATATGGCTGCCAGAGCATTATAAAAACTTCATTATAATCCCAGAAAATGGTTGCCAGTGTTATCATTGTTAATTCATTATATAGACTGGCCATATGGCTGCCAGAGTATCATTGTGAATTCATTATGGACTGGCCATTTGGCTGCCAGAAATCCATTAATGACTTCATCAGTCAGCAACCATTTATAAAAGATTTACAAACTGTCATATCGAATGCTAACCCTCCTAATCCCTGAAATCTTCAAGTTTGGGGATCATGACACTTCAGAGTGGATCAAACAAAACTATCAAGAAATAGATGCACAATCTACACATATCTTCACCATAAGTGTTGCCCCCTTGAGATGACATTTTTGTGTAAACAACCTCCAGCAGATACATTAGTCTAAACATGCCTGGGAACTCTTCTACCATTATACAAGAATAAAATGTGTCATAAACATATATGTTCTAGTGGGGTTTACCATCACACAAGAATAAAATGTGTTGTGGATGCATATATTCTGGGGGAGGGGATGAAGTTGATGGGATTTATATTTGACACATTAGACACTTCCACTGCCTCCCATTAGGTCATTTTTGGTATGATTGATGATAACACTTCTAGGTCTAATGCCATGGTGACCACAAGGACTGAACAAAATGTCTGCAACTTTCTATCCAAACATAGTCCATACAAATTTCAATCAAAAAGACCCTTCAACTTTTAATTGGGTTTTTGTCTACAGTAAAGAGTACATAGCATGTTTTTCTCTTTCATGTGTCATAACACATAATACATTATATGCAATCTATGTTCCGCATACACTTTAATATCACAACCAACAAGAACCTGAATGTAACTTTATACAGATTTTAAACTGAAATATTTCCTTGATTAAAATTTTTGAAGCTGGAAAACAGCATACACATCATGAAGCAAAGAAAATATTTTCTTTGGACATCTGCTTTAAAGGCTTCAAAAGTCAGTTTTACTTAAGGGTAGATGAATGATTAAATTAGGCCATCAAAATGAATATAAGATGACAGTACATAAAAAAAATTAAATAACAATATTTGCAATGTGAAATAAAAAATTTAATAAATATATAAAAAAATAAATGGAACAATGCATTTTCTATGCAGATAAAAAGTGACTATCATGTCATTGTTGTTATTGTAGGGTTTGACACCATTTTTCAGCAAAAGATAGGCTATACATGATTGCAAGTATTAATGGTGGAGGAAGAACTAGAGAAAACCCCAGAAAGAACCACCAACCCATGAGAAGCTACTGGCAAGCTTTTTTACATACCCACATTGACTAACTCTGAGACTCTGACACAAGTAACTATCATTAAGATTTGTTAGTAACTATCAGGGTCTCTTCTTTGAGCTTAAAAGTTTTGTGGAAAATTCTTTCCTCATTTTGAAATGGGGAACATTTTTTGGATGTCTGAGGGATTCACTGAAGAAATAAAGTTTCAGCTTTCAAAAAGGATGCCTAATTTTCATGCATAAAGTTTTAGTTACAAATTTATAAAACTTAGCATGACTCCCATGTCAATGTTTCTCAGAATAGATCCTAATTACAGTAGTTATGAATTTAAGTCCTAAACACTGTTTTAGTGAATTAAGCATGGATGATATATTCCATCGGGGGGGGGGGGGGGGGGGGGTAAAAATGACATCTGAGTATATAACAATTATTTGTAAAAATTTCATGTCACCAAACATTTTAAATTGATCTACATATTTGTGAATATTTAATTGTGCTAAATATGATAATTTACAGGTAATGTGGCAGCAGTATAACTTTACGTTGCTGTCAATGGGATCCTTCAGATTTGTTTTGTTACAATTGTAATACATTACTATATAATCCATCCTTCAACATATTGACCTGAAATTTTGTTTGAAGTTTTCCATGCTTCTGCTGCCAAAAGGTGTCATCTTAATATAGAGGAAGATAGAACACATATGCATGGTGATAATTTTATTGATTTTGCAACCTTGCTGTTTCTCAATTCAAGTCTCTTATGCGATGATCTTATAGCTGGTACCATATATGCTCACTTATAAGCTGCAAACTGCACAGATTCAGATCTGCCTACACATAATTTACATGCAGATTAATGGGTCTATGCAGTTTGTTAGGAGTAATCAGTAGAAAATCCTGGTTTGCAGGTACATTAAGCTTTGTCAGACTGGGATGTTTGTTGTTTGCAGTTTTACTCAACTTTTAAGCGAAGATATATGATATAATGATTTCACCACTAGAATGTGTTGTACATAAACCTCTGTATTAATTGTATCACAGTGACAACTTATATAGGTGTAAGAATTAGACATAATGGATTCTCCAGCATCAAACAATGCTTCCATGGAAACAACAAGAAA
This sequence comes from Unio delphinus, assembly GCA_029339505.1. Classification (NCBI taxonomy): domain Eukaryota; kingdom Metazoa; phylum Mollusca; class Bivalvia; order Unionida; family Unionidae; genus Unio; species Unio delphinus. The sequence continues at coordinate 7,495,871 of JAQISU010000154.1, read as the reverse complement.
TATCCCACACACAGCTTGTTGCTAAGTATGAAATACCCATATTAAACTTGTTACTCAGTATGACATACCCTACATACAACTTGTTCTTAAGTATGATATACACCATATACAATTTGTTATTAAGTATGAAATGCCCTATATACAATATGTTATTAACTATATGATATCTATGTAGGGCAATAATATGCATCTATGTAAACTTCATAATCTATTAGGCATTCAAAATTATTGCAGAGCCAACTTGAAAAAAAGTTTTCTGGAACCAAGATGAAGATGAATTCCCAAAACAGCTTGGATGAGTTACGAGAACAGAACAAGTGCTTTAAACAAGCATTTAGACATCACTAGGCATAAAAGAATTCCATCAAAAAACATCATGGAACTTCTGAATGGCTCTATGACCCTTTCCCACCACCCAGCATATATAATATATAAAGTTTACTTCCAACAGGCTCTAGACATATATGTAAGTGTTATCATTGGTCCATACACAGACCCAGATCTCGAAAGTGACTCTGACCAGTCCCAATTGACACTGACACATGAAAAGACAAATCTAATTCTATGTTAATATGACATTGGCGACCCAAGCATGACAGGTAAAGCAGAAACAGATATGAATAATACAGTGTGGAAGATACTGACTACATAATCATGCACCAATTGCTTCATTGAACTAAATTATCTACTCATGTTGCTGTGATGTAAAACACCAAACCAGTCCAAACTCTGTGCAACATAAGTCAACCACTTGAATCTACATCCAGTGCTCCCTCAAGGGAGCTTGTGCATCGATGGTTTATCATAATAATAAGGTTCCCTCATATTAGGGTACATTAAATAAAAAACTATAATCTGGCATAAAATTAGATAATTAGAGAAAAATTGGAATCTGTTAAACATGGCCCAAATTCCATTTTATACTATAATTATGCATACTTCTGAAGCTTTTCTTGATCAAATTAGCTGGACATTTTCCTGTCTGTACAATTTAGTCACCTATTATGACATGTTGGAGAGAGAACAGACCCATTCTACATCACTGAGTATACAGGGCATTTTTGGCATCATTTTTGGTTTCTTAAAGCCAAAGACAAAGTATTGTTCAGAAAATATGGGCATATCAACAGGAAGCGGAAGCTTGATGATACTATTCCATTTTCAGCAGGATTTTCATAATTAAACTTATTCACGATATCCTAGCAACATTAGATTTGTGGAGATTTTATAATCATTGAATATTAGGGTGCATCAAATGCCCCATATTTTTTTTAACTTCAATGGATCATTTTGTCCCTTGTCTAGATTTTTTTTATATAAAAAAAGAAAATTTATGGCAAAGTTTGGTGAAGTTTGAAGTACATTTAGGTGGTCCACCATTCAAATGAATTTTTTGTCAAAATATCGAAAACTCGCCATTTGGCGCATATTTCCAGTTTTTCCACTCATTATATTATATAATATTGCATGCAGAGTTGTATATAGATATTGCAATAGTACATGCTCAGTTTTTATCTGATTATATTCAATAGTATGATACTAAATTTATACAACAGGTGTTAGAAGTATTTATTATATAACAAATTAACCATTCACTACATCTTTTAATATTTGTCAACTCATCGGAGACAATAGTTTCATCGCAATGAATTCAGACAGTATATGTTGTTTTCAACATTTTTCTAAATGATTTATTCAATGTTTAAAATGTTAAATATAGTTAAATATATTCTACATTCAGCAATGTTTTAAAGTCAATGTTTGTTATTTGGTAGATTCTTCAGTTAGTCGCTATGTCCTTTGCGTTTTCGCAAGTTGGGCTGTTCTTTACGGTCCTTCTCAACAACTTGCAGCACGTTCAAGTAATGTTCTTTACCCCTTGCTGATGCCAAAATATCTGAGCTGAGCTTAACACCTCTCTCAGCACAGTCATTGACAACGTTCAGCGATTGAAGGTTGCCGAGAGAAGCTTGGTACGCAGCAGAATTTGGCCAGTTCGCAACTTCTTCAGTTATGAACTCGGCGTTCAGCTGAAGAAGAGTGAATGTGTACCAAGAATCAGTACTAGCAAAATCAGCAAGAGTTGTGGTCAGAGTAACAGTTGCTGGAAACATTGGCTTGCCAATGCCTGTTCCAAACCGGTTCTGTGGTGCCAAGAGGGCCGTTTCAGCCAGCAGACTGTCTGCAAGGGCTCGCCGTTCAGCATCAGGCACCTTACTGCTCCACAGAGCAAGAGGAATCATCTCTGCAGTCAGGTACCAGAGATGCAGTTTGAAGGCATGCAGTGCACTCTGAGAGACATCTGGATTCACGACCTTGTACTGCAATAAAGACTTGTACAACTGCAGGTCGTTCCACGGCGCATCTACCGCTGAATTGCACGTCATCCACCAGCTGCTGTAGACCAGTGTTGCGAAGTTCACAAACGCCCTCACCTTTAAAATTTGATGCAGTGTAGTAATAGTGTTACGTGGTAGTTGTTGAATTTGCAGCTCATACAGGCATATCTTAATCGAATAGATGAGTTTAGCCATCCATCTGGCTTTGAGTAAGGCTCCTGGTCGCTTGAAGGTGACAGGATGATCTTCAGTTTCTCCATCAAGGAACACTGTGCACAGCTCAGCAAATTCTTGATAATCATCTCGGCGTAGCGAAAGCTCTGATTTGGCAAGCTGGAGAACACTGGTTCGACATGTATCTACAATCAGAAGTGCCTCGTGGTTGAATGATGTCAAGTTCAATCGAGATAGCTGTTCATCATTGCTTTTAGATGGCACCGTCAACATTTGGAAGCTCTTAAGAAATCATGTAAACAAGGTGACTTCTGAAGACTTGGATGCTCAATCTTCAGATCATCGAAAACATGAGACAGGACAATCTCACCAACATGGTGAAGACAGACTGACAAAAGGAGAGCTCGTCCAAGCTGCTTTTGGACTGTCACACAGGCTACAGTTACGTGACCTGTTTTTGATGCTGTGGTATCGAATGTTATATTCACAACAGACTCGGTACATTGCCATGATGAGAGCAAAACCATTGTCAGATCAGCAATTATATCTCCGGACTTTCTGTCTGTTCCAGGTTGGTATGATGGGACTCCAAGAAGCTTCAATTCTGTGGCATTTCCGACGACGACAGTGAGACGTTTTTCTGTGATATTCTGGTTTGCCAGTGATGGCATCAGCTTTGAGTCCCAATGCAGGGATATCAATTCTGGCAGGATCCATTGGTCCTTACAATTATTTGCTATCAATCTTCCTATCTGACGCCTGGACTTGTCTGCGGTTGATTATGATGGGGATATCTTTAAAGTATCACCACCTGCCCATGCCACTAATGCCTCCGTGTATGCAGCTTGTTGCACTGGAGTCATCTTCAGACGTGTGGCTAGTTGAACAAGTTTGGGTCGTTGAATGATGTCATGAGGGATGAAAGCAGGTGTTCCTGTGCGAGCAGTTCGCTTGTGACTTCTCGAAGTTCTTGGTGTGATGGATTGACCAGCAGCCAATGAGCCAACTTCTCCATCACTAACAATATCCTCATCACTGCTGCTACTGTCGCTGTTATGGAGTATTTTAGGTGCAGTCATCGACTTCAGGTGACTCTGCATTCTCTCGCGTCGCCGTGCTTCCATGTTGTCCCTTTGTTCGCGACGCTGGACTTTGGCTGCAAGAACTTTGTCACGTGGTCTGAATGTTGCCAGACGGTCGTTCTTCATTGACTGCAGGAGAGCGACATCTTCCAGATTTTTTATGAGTTGTTCTGCATTTGCAGGCCACAATGTGGGAATGTCTCAGCTAGCATTTCTTCCATCTTTTTTTAGCTTGTTCAGGGAGTTCGGGGCTGATCGGCGGTTGATTGGAATTGCTCTCACTTTAGCATTGTCGTCAAGCAGATTAATTAATCGTTCGCATGCCCTGCGTTCTGTAATCATCGGAATATGGGCTTTCTCATAAAACACAGATACCTTTGACAGGACAATTTTAGCTGCTTCCCATCTGGTACAGTTTTAATGCGCACCATCAGCTAGATGATGCATCAAACACCGCAAGACTTGCAGTCATGTAGGGCTTGTAGGCATACGCGAACTAGTAATTGTTGAGTCTTCTGCCGTTATCTTGCTGCCAAGACCGAATATTGTAGATGACTGTCTTGTTGGAGAAATTTTCTGGGACAGGGTAGCCGAACGAGGAGTTGATTGCAGACCTGGAACGGTACTCTCTTCACTGCCTTCCAGTATTCAACTGGCGTCTGGCAACAACATGAATATAACAATAGTGATTAACACTTAACAGTCAACATGAGCTAAATCTAACAGCCCTGTAATGACTAAAAACAGTTTGCATATAACATTTGTAAAACAGGCTATAGAATTGCAACAACATGAAAGTATAATATAATAAGTTCAATAAAAAATAAAAATGTTTAATACAAAATTAGATAAAATTGAAATATTTTGTAAAATCTCACTTTCAAAGATTGCAGACTTCACAAACAACTTGAATAAACAAGCAAAGAATAGTTATTTAATCAAATTCAATACAATTGTAAATAAGTAAAGAGCTCAACAGCAAATAACATTCAGCTAAATGAATATCGCAATATAATGCTTCATAATACAAATCTTGCTAATTGAGGTGGACCCCCTAAACAATGTTGGAATTAGACAAAAATTGGCAGAAATTCTTTTTATGACTAAAGGAATGTTCTAAAACTAGGGACATCATAATTGGTTGACATTGGGGCGTTTGATGCACCCTATTGAATATTAAAATTTTATTTTGTAATTGTATGCCTGTACAGTAACTTTTTGTAATATTCTTATTGATACTTATATGGTTTATTACAAAATAACTATAGCAAAAATATACATGACTATTTCAAACAGATTCTTAACCCTTTGAACCCTAATCTCCCCCATATTTCGGCACCCTAACCCGAGCCTCTCCTGCAAATTTTGACAATTCTATAGTGAATCTAGCAAATAACATAACACAGGCCAGGCGGGTTATGACGGTAGATAGCAAGGCCGGTATACTGGTCTTTCGGGTATATACATCATTACAATAGGCCGGTAAACTGGCCTGTCGGGTTCAAAGGGTTAAGTACAATTATTTGCAAAATTTCAATAAAATTGAAATGTTTCCTGGACAAAACACATAAAAAAATATAGGTATGATTTTTATAAAATTCTGGTAAAAAAAGAAGAGAAATCCTTATATCGCTTACTTGGCTACATAACATAACAGCTGACTATGTCACTAAGCAGATTTATGTCATAGTGTAAAAATACATTTTAAGTAAACTATCCCCCAAACTTTATATCTCATGGTTTTACCTATTTTACCATGTCATGATGTAAATTCTGTCTTAAAAATAATGGTGTAATTAATAAAGATGAACACTTTTTCCCACTTATAGTCAAAATCATCTGAGATGATGGTGATAATTCCCGACAAATCAAATATTTGGCCTCGAGAGTTGTAAGAAACTAGTCAATCAGCTGCAAGATAACCTCATTAATATGGATCAATCTATCTCATTCTGAAACACTCTATGATCTTGATGATTGAAACATACATTCCAAGTTTGATCAAAATCAGATTTCAAATATGACTTCCTGAGCAGTAACAAGGCCAGCAAATCAGATGCAACATTACATCGTTAATATGTGTGGATCATTTTCAAACTCAACAAAGATCTCAACGATATAAACCAATTTTTAAATTTTTGATCAATATCAAAGAATTCCACAAGTTGAACCAATTTGGACATAAGATCAACCTCATTAATAGGCACATATCAAGCCCATTATCAAACTCATCATATAAGCACTTTGATCAAAATCATATTAGAAATAAGGCCTACAGGGTACTAACAAGAAATTGTTGATGGACAAATGCATAATTTGAGAGTAGTGATGAACAACAATAAACACATGATGAAAGCACGACTATACCATAAGATCACCTTGGCTGTATGGCCAGGTAGGCTAATAAGGATTGGATATAAAATACAAAACATCTTTATTATGACAACTGTCTTGCTTAATCCAGTTTTGTACTAAATTAATTTTTTTTATAGAAATTTGTGATTTGCAGTTGAGACTTGAGTGCATCTGACATTGACATTAAACCACAATAACAGATTGCACTGAAGGGAATCAAGCCATTAGCTTGTGAAAGGAAAATTAAGTTTTATAAATCTTGTGGTACTTTCCAAGACTGAAAAGAATTAATCTTGGCACTCTAGGGAACATTATCAAAGTAGGTAATGTAATTTACAAATACTTTTGGGCAAAATTAAAACTATGGCTGACTACACACAGAAGCTAGGTTTGATGATTTATTCTGTATTCAGTATAGAAACATCATGAAATCCTATCAATGTAAATTTTACTACCTTGCATGCAGCGTTCTCATTAATTGAATTGCACAAAAAAAACTCATATAAAGACATTAATTGGAGCAATACTATATTTCTAGATGTTGATTTGACACTGTTTCATCAATACAAGTACATGTTTGCTTTTAATGTATGAGATGCATCCATCAGCTTTAAGGTAGCTGATGTAATGAAAAAAGATCAATATTTTACACATTGATACAGTAATACATGTTTAGAAGTGGTTTGCTTGTGTCTTTAGGTTTTGTTTCTTGATGAGTCAGCTTAACCTCAAAACTGCATTCTAGTATTAATTTAATAACTAATTATATAGTTAGACTAATCAGAGTAACTTCCTAGCAGCCCTTCACTTCAAGTTACTGATAAGAGTAACTTCCTAGCAGCCCTTTTTTTCAAGTTACTAATCAGAGTATCTTCCTAGCAGCCCTTCACTTTAATTTTTCTTTTTAAATTTGCTAAATATCAAACACTAACATTTGTGAATACAAAATGTGTGTTTTGTAAGTTTGCATATTTAAATACCACCATCTCACATCAGAGACATGTGGATTACTTCTGGCTTCTTTGCATTAGCTTTTAATCTCAGCACCTCTGTGCCATCAGAATTTTAATTCCCTCCTTCATATGTATGTGTGATTGATTGCCATCTGAGAAAGGTATGGGGAATGAATGCACTCACTGACACCTTTGATGAGATCATTATCCTTATGAGATAATACAAGCCATTGACATTTCCAGCATGTGAGCAAAAAGAAACATTTTGCCAGCTTAATCAGTAATCATTTGCTTTACAAAAAAAAATCATTGACACAAATTACATATATTAGCTGCCCTATCCAAAGATATGCCCTCATCTTTCCCAGCAGTTTTTTGGCCAGTGAAAAAGAATGATAAACATTAGCTTCCGGATACACTGACATAAGATACAGAAATCCCAAGTCTGAATGCAGATGACACATAAATTATTCTGTCACAAATGACGACAGTTTTTACTGCATGTAAATGTACTAGCTCGCAAACAGAGTGGACCCAGATATTATGTCATATTATGTTCCAACTAACAGGGTCTACACTGCCTTCTCCATTCACTACCTATATACATGACCTTTTAAGTGGCTGTGACATTACAGATAATTAATCACCATTTTTGGACAAAGTAAAATTACTTTCTACCCAAAACGCATAATCACTGTAATTCATGGTGGGGTTGGGGTGTCCACACAAGCTTTTACAGGAATGATCCCACTGTTAAACAAATAACATCAATGATTAACCAGTCAGGTGGCATGTTTGATTTCAGTTTCTAATACTACCATATTTTGGACCAATTAGATATTTCTAATAAGTGTTTTTAGTGAAAAGCCTATGTCAACTATTGCTTTAAAGGAGAAGCAAGAACAACATTTCGAAGATGACCACCATTTTGGTCATATTGGATATCTGGGAGGCACAGTTTTCATGACAACTTTTCTAGTAGTTTGTGTTAATGGATGGACATATACCAGAAAAATAAAAGATTTTTTTGTTTAGTCTTTTATGATACAGCATTACAAGGAGGGTACTTAGGGTCTATGCATAAAAAAAGGAAAAGTGCCTTGCCCAAGGACACACCATGCCAACTGGCTTGGCCTGATCCAATGGTAGGATTTTTTTTTTTTTTTTTGGAGAGGTCTTCCTTCCTCTGATCTTCGCAGACCATTTAAAGGAAAGGCTCTCCCTCTTTTTTTATCTAAGTGTTTGCTATATTGTTTGTTTTTATTCATTATATTTTTGTAATTAAATATATATAATGTATATATATATTTTTTTTCTTCAAAAATTACATCAGGCATTCATCAAAATACAGTTCCTTTTTTCTTTCCATATGTTCTTTCCTTTCTCTTCTTCTCTTTTCTGTCCTTCTTTGACTCCTTTCTTCTAAATATATTTCCTCTGCTGATTTTTCCTCCACTGTGTTTTCGTCATTATAGAGATAATCCATTTGCTCATCGTAATTATGTAATTCTTCTATATGTCCTATGACTCTTAAAGGTTGTTCTATTGCAGCCATTTGTACTATTTGTTGTTTCTCTAGTTCCAGTGGTTTATTAGTGTTTACTTCTCTGTTTTTTTTTCTGTTCAGTTTCCCTCTCTTTTTCAGTTGTTTGGTTGTTTGTTGTTGTTGTATTTCTTCTTTATCCGGTTGTATTGTTACTTGTTGTTTTGGTTGTTCTTCCTTTTGAGTCTCCGGTTCTAATATTGCTTGTTGTTTTTGTTGTTCTTGTTGTTCTGTTTCTTTTGTAGTATTGTCATTTACCTTTAGTTGTGATTTTCTTGGCCTTGGTTGTGGTTTACTGGGCATTTGGGATTTCATGTGCTCTTTATCCGTTTCTTTTATTGTCCTGTTGTTCATTACTTGAGAGTTTGTTGTTTGTTTGTTCAGGATTGGTCTTGTTTCTTCAATGTTCCTCTTTTCTTTTTTTGTTTGTTCTATTTCTTGTCCATTTTTGGTTTCATCTCTCGTCCCTTCCATCGTACATTTTCTGGGTATATGTCCTACTGTCCCACATTTGCTGCATTTCCTGTAGTATATACAGCCTTTGTACCATGTTGTAATCAGAAACCCACGTAGGAAACATTTTCTTTTTATCGTCCTGAGTTTGGTTCTTTCTATCTCTAGTATTCTTGTCTCATTTAAGATATTGAAACCTGGTACTTTCCCTAAACAAAATTTTTCCACCTTGATTCCAAATTTTTCTTCCACCCATGATACTACCGTTTCAATTGGTACTTCCATTGGTACTCCATTTATATGCCATTCTCCCGTTTGTTTCTTAATCTTTCTTATAATTGGTTGCGGACTTTGGATGATTGCTCTGTGACCACATATAGTGGTTTCTCCATATTTCAGTGCTGGTGTGTTCCCTCTGTATCTGATGTCATATCCATTTTTAGTGTAGTTTATGGAGTCAATTTTTGGTATTATCTCCTCATCTATAATTTTTAGATGTACCAGTACAGATGTTGTTCCTGGTAGCGCTGCACCGTTAAGGTCTGGAAATATTACTTGTTGTGTCCCTTCTTTGTATCTACACTCAATGTAATCTCCATCTTCTAGTTCTACCCTCTTCGTTCTGAAATATTTTTGTAGTTCAGTCATTGTTCTTCTAGCAGAAGCCATTTTTTCTCGTGCTGTCCGTATGTTATGTCTGAGCTCAACTCACTTCTCTCCTTGATGATTTTCTTCTTCTTTAGTTATTTATCCTTTAGTATTTTGTTTTCCATCAAATTGTTTCTATTTTGTTGCAAGCAAACTGCAATTACATCTTACCAGGGTAATTTCTCCCACCGGTAGATTTACGCGCTGTCTGCTTGGTCCTTGCCATTTTTTTCTGATTGTGTTAGACACTAAGTCCACTTCTCAACTATCCAATGGTAGGATTTAACCTAAAACCCTTTCAATTAAACACATCCAGCATTTGGCATTATAGCCAGTAACAAGGGCTTGTAGACCAGGTTTACCTATCTGGGTCAGCACCTATACCCATGACTTTTACCTTTTCTTGTTCATAAGGGCATCTTTGTGGTGATCACACAAGGAAACACCATCCAACAGTGCTGGATTAAATTTGTGTCAATTAAACACATCTGGCATTGGCATTATAGCCAGTAACAAGGGCTTGTAGACCAGGTTTACCTATCTGGGTCAGCACCTTCTATACCCATGGCTTTTACCTTTTCTCATTCATAAGTGCATCTTTGTGGTGATCACACAAGGAAACACCATCCAGCAAGTGCAAACAAATGCCATATATTTCCTTTTCTATGACTGCATGGCAGTGTAAGTGGTTAGAAGTGTGTGTGTATGTTGCAGCTGGCCACAATGTGTCTGGGCAAGGTCTTCCTGATGAACAATTGCATTTCATGGTAATGTTATTTTAAACAGAAGAGCTGTGATGGACCTTCAAGGCTAGCAAAATGAAGCGACAAAGCAGAACAGAAATGAGTAGATGAAATCCTCAGGAGAACCACATGGTAAAGTGAGTACACACAAAATAAATGCACATGTCTTATCACAGATGCAATATGTGAACTTGCTGCCATGACCTTTGGCTTTGTTGTTGCTAAAATTGCAGTAGCAGCCACAATTAAGTATGCCATTAAACAAAATAATTATATTCATTGACCAACTAGGAACACGTTAATCATAGAAAGTGTCATTTATGATAAAGTCTAAACTTATGTGCAAGATTTCAACTAAGGTGGTCTTGTGTATCTTCTTACAATGGTCAAATCACAAAAGAAAATCTAAATAAACCATTTTACAATCTTCATCAAGTAATAATTACAAAATACAAAATACAGGATAATGTGACTGTGTGAAACATCATGCTACCTGTCTGTGGCATTATGCCCCAGTGCTAGACATCACTATAAACTGTCCCACCACATACATGATGTATGATATGACTGAAAAATTATTTAGCTACCTTAAAAAGCCTAATCACACACATCACACTTTTGCAAACTAATAAGATTACACTCTAGAAACAAAGACTTGCTTATTGTTTGTTATTATGATAGTAAATATTTGATCCTACATTATGTGTACATCAAGCAGGCAGAAGTTCAAGACTTCTCACTTTTCTACTGCACTGATATACACCATACATAATTCCACATTCTATTGTGTACTGACAAAAACAGAAATTCTATAATTCTTTGCTACACTTTATAGAAAACTTTTCAAGGGTAAATTCTTTGTGAAAACATTTCCTAAATAGGAGTTATTTTGTATTCAATCACCTTGAATACCTGAAAAGCAATGGAATGAAGTACAAAAGTGACATGAATTGGGAGCACATACAATTTGGGGACATAACACAGTGTTATAATCTGCCATATATACTTGTTGATAAATCAAATCCATCTGCATAGAACTCGATCTGCCAATGCATAAAGTGCTAGCACATCTAGGTCTATGCAGTTTGTTGACAGAAATTAGGAAAAACAACAACAGAGATCCTGATCTGCCAGTTCATTATTTGACTGTAAATCTGGGTCCAAGCTGCTTGCAGTTGGACTCAACTTAAGGGCATGAGTATATATGAGTATATATGGTAAAATGTATAGATACCATATATACTTGCTTATAAGATGAGTCCAACTACAAACAACACAGATCCAGATCTGCTGTCACATAATGTACAGGCAGATCTAGGTCCATGGAGTTTGTCAGGAATAAGATGTAAAACAAACATCACAGACCCAAATCTGTAGGTGCATTATGCCAAGGCAGATCAGGCTCTTTTTTGTTTCTAATTTGACTTACATAATTATACGAAACATATTTTTTTTTAAATACTTGCTACGAAACACCATCATATTTTCATTCTCAAAATCCACCCTGTGACCCTGTCAAAATTTGCGCAGAAATGTTTATATGAAACTGCAATCTCACCTAAAATGTCAAATTGTTGTGATGAAAATGCTAAGGATTTATTAAATAAAACGATGAAACATCCATGGCAGTTGGGGGGTGTCAGGCAACCTGCTGTTTCATAGCTTTAAAACTGAAAAAGTCTTCATAATTATTTTGCTTGTGAGATTAACTCGCAAAAATTAAAAATTCTTCCTTATTATTAGCTGCTTCATTAAAATGTGAATGTTGATATAATGCTGTACCACTATAACCAAACAAATATAGTGTATATAGGTTGAAAGAAAACAATGTACAGCTTTAGTGTTAAATCTTTATATCCTTTTACAAAACACCATTAATTAGAAAAATTGACCATAACTGCTACACCACAGTTTTGATCTAAAATGATGTTCTCATTATATCACAATTTGTATATAGCGAGGTACTTGCTATAACATGGTTTGCTACATAATGCTGAATGTAGTCATCAACTGCAAGTAATGCATTATAACAAGGCAAAGCTGCATAAGGGAGACAAAGGTGCAACAAGGTATAATTATGCAATAAGGTGAATGGATATCTTATGGGTTATTGCTTATTCTTATATAACTGACAGAAAATAATGAAATCTTCTAAGTGACATATGCAATACACAAAACAAGTAAGACATTCAACATGATACTTTTTTATAACAGGAAAGCCAGTAATAGGTTAGAAGTGCCATCAAAAACCAACAAAGCCAAACTATTACAGAAGGTCATCTCAGGTCAATTTTTACTATTGATCAATTCAGCAGTATAAATAAACCAATAACCACATGCTCTGCGTGATATATCTCAATTTCAATAGAGAAGCAAACATTACACTTTCTGACAGTAAGTAAATTGTTTGGGACAGTTTACCTAGATAGTAAGAACACACATTGAAAAGCTCGCTATCTCAACACCGATTCAAATTAAAGTGATACCTGAAATTTTTATCTGAACTACAAATCAATGGCCAGGTAATCAATGGTTATCATGTCTGTCAATAAGAAATTTGTCTGTTGATGCTCTAATAAATGATTTTATTTGGGGGGGGGGATTTTATTTTTAATGTAGCTTTAATAATTTTTCAGTAATATTACTACAATATCTGCAGTGTGGCAGTTTATAGTGATGTCTAGCACTGAGGCATCATACCACAGACATGTAGCATCATGTCCCACCCAGGTACACTATTCTGGCACTAGGTTTACCAATCCTAACACTAACCTCTTAATCCCTTGTCTTTAAGACTTACTTTTCCAATTTAAAATACAAAACCTAGAGCAAACTGTAAAGTGTTCCCGAATTCCATGCTTTTCCAATTCCCCCAACCTCCAATACTTTCTTCAACTCCCAGACAGTGACCCAGGGTTCATAAAGGAAAATATATTATATATTTAATGCATAAAAATGTTTAGCAATGACTTCTGTTATGAAGCTAATGGCAAGTAAATACTTGGAAATATCATTGTTATTGACAAATTTATTGTACATCTGGCCCATGAACCCCACATTTGACCTATGAACCCATTCTAGGTACGCATGGCAAAGGAATAATATATGACAACCCTCTCAGACATAGTTATTAATGGTGGTAACACAACTAAAGATCTTCATGAATTTCCTGCCAGCAGTTTAGGAGACATGGTAATGGACAGAATGAGGAAGGGATGGAGAGAGAGAGAAAGTATGGATACTGCATTTATTACAATCTTTAAAGAGAAAAACAAGAAAATTAGTTGTTGTACATACTTGCTTGTAAGTCTAAGTCCAACTTCAAACAACATAGACCATGATCAGCTGCTACATAATGTGCTGGCAGATCTGGGTTCATGCAGTTTATAGTTGACTCAACTTATAATTGAGTAGATATGGTACTTCTGTTAGACCTGATACTATCATTGACATATTTAAAATAAAAAAAAATATATTTAAATCAATCAGAGGTTTTATTCACTCCAATTATAACTGTATTTTTTTATATTTAAAATCAAGATTGGACTGTTCCAAATAAATGATCAATTTGATATTCAAGGATTAGCATTCTTAAGTTCAAGACATACACAAAGAATATGATTGTATCAAGGTGAAGACTTTTATGTTTGCTGATCAGACTGATAAAAAAAAACAAATGTACACAGATTACTTAGGTTGGAAGAGGGTGGGGACTGGGGATACACTCCCTTTACTTTGTGGCTTAGCCAAAAGAAAAATGCTACAGTTCATTCACAAAAATGGCAAAACTGTAGGATGAACAAGTATCATAATTACAGAAAGCAAAATTGTCTGTTTTTTAGAACCACCATCATTGTGTGCAATTTATATTTAACCATGTCAAATCGTTATTTTATGATAGACAAATAAAGTTTGAAATAAAGTCTTAAAACTACATTATAATCTTTTTTTGTTAATTGTGTCTTTGCTTAATTGTAACAAAATTAAACAAGTCTATAATTACAAAGAAAATACATTCATTTTATGGAAATATCCTATTGATGTTGCCATGTTGTTGTAAATTTCAAATCAATACAAATATCACATTTTAAAAAGTATCTTCAATTGTTTATATATATATATATATATATATATATATATATATATATATATATATATATATATATATATACATATATATAAAATCTCATGATGTGATATATCAATATAACTGCTCTTTATTAGTGACCTGGTTTAATTCTGTTACATATATTTTATACCTGAAATTTGATATAATCACATATCAATACATACAGGTGTCTATTGTTATATAATCATTCCATCAAAATATCTCATTTCAAACCTAAAGCTAAATAAAACATTGTAATTATTAAACTCTACTTTAATAATAACTGCAGCACACCCATTAAAAGCCCCAGTGGGCATTCACTTACTCTTTCAATATATATTAGCGTCTAATTAAACTCATTTAAATATTTCTACCTAGATAAAAAAACATTATCAACAGATCAATAACAAAATGAAGAAATGATGTACTTACTCCAATCTAATGCTTCTTGTGCCATTTTCCTGTCACCTTAGAAAGTTATTTCCATACTATAAGACTAGCTGTAAGGTCTGTTTTAATACAAATTCGGTCTCCAAGGTGGTTCACTATTGGCAGCATGTGTTGTAAACCTGATATATCCCATAGTTCCCTTGGCTTGTAGCACTAACGTGATTGACACTGTGTAGTGGGGGATCTACTGATACAACTTGCCATGAATGGTTGAATGGTTATTATCTAAATCCTACTGAAAAACCAATACCTGAGACAGCCCACTACAGTTAAAGCATAATTACTTATACCAGGAGCATAATAGAGAGAGACCAACTAATACTAAGCTGTTATAAGAAACACTGTTGTTTTGAGTTTCTTGTTTCAAAAACTTTAAAAACTTTCTGGTAGTATTACTATTGGAAAAACAGTTTCTTTTAGAGAATAACAATTATCAAATTTCTCATACCATCACACATTTGAAAGGGCTCTTGTACATAATGATATGAAACAATCAAATAAGCAAACCAACAAAACTTTGTAGAGTAATGTTTACTGTAGTCATATCACTTTTCTCTTTGTTCATGGCATGTAACTAAGGTTAGTAGGTGTAGTAAGGTTTAGTAATAATTTAGATTGACAGAATGTCAACCCTTTACAGAGTGTTGTCTAACTTTCATACTCAGCCCTTATAAGTTATATGTAATAGCCAATTTAGAAAATTCAATGCCAGAAGAACTCTAAATTAATATCTTTATTAATTATTTACATAATTCGCATCATCTATGTGTTACAGATCATCTTAGCATAATTACTATTTCAACGAGATTTGTCTCAGTTATGAATTTGACTAATGCGGCATGGCAACTGATATCAAGTGAAGTAATTTTTTATTACTGTTAAGCAAATATGTATGAGATGAATGGCATGATTAAAATGCTTACATTTAATTCTTTAATATTAATGAAGGTGTCTACTAATGAACATAGAACTCACTTGCCAATAGAAGCCCATATGTGGAGTTGAAAACATTGATTCTGGTATCAGGCCCGTACCTAGGAAATTCTGGGCCCCAGGCAGCTGACAGAGTTTGGGCCCCTTTCATGTTTCAAATATGTGCGTATATATGCCTATCTAGCTCGGGCCCCTGACAAGTGCCATGGTTGTCCCCCCCCCCCTAGGTGCGGGCCTGCTGGTATGTTCCAGGATTGATGCCAATAATAAACTGACTCATGTAAGGAGGTTCTGAGGATTGATGCCACCAATACACAAGTCTGTATTGTAAGGAGTTACTCATGTTTGTTGCCACCAAGACACAGACTCAAGTAAGGAGTTACTCAGGTTTGATGCCACCAACACACAGACTCGTGTAAGGAGCTACTCAGGTTTGATACCACCAATACACAGACTCATGTAAGGAGTTACTCAGGTTTGATGCCACCAATACACAGACTCATGTAAGGAGTTACTCAGCTTTGATGTCACCAGCACACAGACTAATGTAAGGGTTTACTCAGGTTTGATGCCACCAACACACAGACTCATGTAAGGAGTTACACAGGTTTGATACCACCAATACACAGACTCATGTAAGGAGTTACTCAGGTTTGATGCCACCAACACACAGACTCATGTAAGGAGTTACACAGGTTTGATACCACCAATACACAGACTCATGTAAGGAGTTACTCAGGTTTGATGCCACCAACACACAGACTCATGTAAGGAGTTACTCAAGTTTGATACCACCAATACAAAGACTCATGTAAGGAGTTACTCAGGTTTGATGCCACCAATACACAGACTCATGTAAGGAGTTACTCAGCTTTGATGTCACCAACACACAGACTAATGTAAGGAGTTACTCAGGTTTGATGCCACCAATACACAGACTCATGTAAGGAGCTACTCAGGATTGATACCACCAACACAGAGACTAATGTAAGGGGTTACTCAGGTTTGATGCCACCAACACACAGACTCATGTAAGGAGTTACACAGGTTTGATACCACCAATACACAGACTCATGTAAGGAGTTACTCAGGTTTGATGCCACCAACACACAGACTCATGTAAGGAGCTACTCAGGTTTGATACCACCAATACACAGACTCATGTAAGGAGTTACACAGGTTTGATACCACCAACACACAGACTCATGTAAGGAGCTACTCTGGTTTGATAACACCAACACACAGACTCATGTAAGGGGTTACTCAGGTTTGATGCCACCATCACACAGACTCATGTAAGGAGTTACTTAGGTTTGATGCCACCAACACACAGACTCATGTAAGGAGCTACTCGGGTTTGATACCACCAATACACAGACTCATGTAAGGAGTTACTCAGGTTTGATGCCACCAACACACAGACTCATGCAAAGAGTTACACAGGTTTGATTCCACCAATACACAGACTCATGTAAGGAGTTACTCAGGTTTGATACCACCAATACACAGACTCATGTAAGGAGTTACTCAGGTTTGATGCCACCAATACACAGACTTGTATGATGAGGACTGATGTGAAGGCAATGATAAAAGAGACACTAGTAATGAGTTATGACAGCCATTTTTTGGTTGGGCTATTTTTTTTATTCATGATATGCATCCACTTATCAATTGTCATGGTTCAGTAGATAAAATGGGGTCACACGCTTTGAAGACAGAACAAACAATAACAAATGAACCAACAGACATATTAATCAACGACAAAATGTTCCATCCTCTCCCAATTTCTTTGAGAAGGGGATAACATGTATGTATGTATGTATGTATGTGTGTGTGTGTGTGTGTGTGTGTGTGTGTGTGTGTGTGTGTGTGTGTGTGTGTGTGTGTGTGTGTGTGTGTGTTTGTGTGTGTGTGTGTGTGTGTATGTATGTATGTATGTATGTATGTATGTATGTATGTATGTATGTATGTATGTATGTATGTATGTATGTATGTATGTATGTATGTATGTATGTATTTGTGTAATGTGTATGTATGTATGTATGTATGTATGTATGTATGTATGTATGTATGTATGTATGTATGTATGTATGTATGTATGTATGTATGTATGTATGTATGTATGTATGAGTTTGGAAGGCCAGGATTAGTTGATAATGAAAGTTATTTTGTAGAAGAAAGATTCTTTTGAGAGTTTATTTAAGTTGTAACTTTAAAAAAGTAGACACATTGTTTTCTTAATGCAATTTCAGACCTTTAATAGTCTTGAGTTTTGAATACTCATAACTGAAATAAGCACCTGACTCTTTGATGCAGACTTGAAATCACATGTAGATCCAGAAAAGGCTGTTGTTCATATCCTTTTCTATACACAAAAGCCGTCATCCATGATGCATCTATACTGATAAATATAAGTTTGCTCATGATCACTCAGAAATTTAAAGTTATTGAATTTTTATTATCATGGTGTTTGCATAGGTTTACTATGGCAACTGAATTAGTACTGTGAGTCCTATAATAAATTTTATTACACATGATTCAGATATAATTTTCAATGCAATGTATCAAGGAACCCAAATTATACAATATTTTTTTTAGCTTTTATACACCTTAATCAAATCTAGAACACATCATTTTTTTATTTTATAAATCAGCTTTAATTAATGGTACTTCTCTTATGAACATAAGTTGAGAAAAAAAATTTACTAATCAAAGTCACAAAGGCCAAAAAAATGACACTAACAGATAAAGAGCAAAGGTGAAATTTTTCCATTTCAGATGTAGTTAATGACCATACAGGAAAACACCTGATGAGAACATTGTTATATAAACATAGGGAACACTCTACATGACAGAAAACATTTGCAGATTGTTATATAAAGTTTAATGTGATAAAGAATTTATTATGTTGGATCTTAAAAGATATGGCCGACTTTTAAAGGTGGTTGTCTCACCATTGTGGCTATAAAAGCAGGTTTGATTATATGTTATTTAACAAATAAATTAATGTTTGAATCCCAGGAATGTTTTAAAATTTTTATAATAATAGAGCATCTAATAAAAGTTGTGTCAGTGTTTTTATTGGCATTATTTCTGCTCATTTTGTCTCTGTAGGGCTTGTTAAAAGAAAAGAGATAAAACTTGCTTTAAATTTAAAGGAGCACCTGCCAGCTTGTTGTTGACAATGATAAATTTATGACTACCTTGTCTAAAATGAATTTAGTGAACTTACTTGAAAAAATCCTTTGGTGGACCTGAAACAGGAGTTCACTTACAATGGAATTTGATATAGGTTGTAATGGGTGATTATGAATAGGTTGTAGTGAGTGATTCTCAATAGGTTGTAGCATAATTCTCAACAGGTTGCAATGGTGATTCTCAATAGGTTACAATGGGTGAGAATCTCAATAGGTTGTAATGGTGATTCTCAATAGGTTTTAATGGGTGAGAATCTCAATAGGTTGTAGCATGATTCTCAATAGGTTGTAATCGTGATTCTCAATAGGTTGTAATGGGTGAGAATCTCAACAGGTTGTAATGGGTGAGAATCTCAATAGGTTGTAATGGGTGATTCTCAATATATTTTGGTCAAGCAATACCAGGAAATTGTGTTAATAATATGATATATGCAAATTACACACATTTCCAGTGAAAATGGGAAAGGTCAAACTGTCAAAAGTTTGCTACATGGTAATAAAATACTTTTTGCTTATGCGTAAAATGTACCTTAAATACTTACCAAACTTCCAGTACTAAGTGCAGTATTCATTCAATCATATATCCAGGTTCATTAATAAAATCTCACTATATAAATCATATTCACAAAGGATTATTTTGAAATGGCTGATTTTTTGTGCCTACACTTATAGTTGAAACAAAATCATAAACTGATTGATTGAAAACTTATTATTTCCCACTAATGCAATTACCAGTTAAGTCTAGAGTACAAACAGTGATAAAAATATATCTAATAAACACATTCTTTTGGCAAAATTCATTTGCTTGAAAGATTTCTTAAAATAAATATGGTATGAGAGTTAATCATTAGATGCATCATGTGTGTCATGGTGGGGTCTGTGTGTGTTGTTTGTGCTCACAATTTGCCACAAAAATAATGGTGGCTATTGGCACACATCTGGTAGCTCAGGTTAACTCAAACTCTATTTCATATGATCTAAAAGATAAAACTGTTTCCTTCAACTTGACACTTTGAGAAATCACTCATTTTTCCATATATACACATCATCTGCAGATAAAGAAGGAAAATTATAAATATTATATTTCACTGTAATCAATTTTGTGTATGAGTAGCATTAACCAATTTTCTGTGTTTGTAATAGCAACTGTACTTGAACTATCACATCCAGTGTATTTTAAATAGTCATGTTGAAAATTGTGAAGATATATGGGTTATTGTTTCCGTCAAGGTTTGTAATTATCACAGGTATCTATATTTTTTGTTCATGGACTGAGTATTAACTTGAGTAGAATGGTGCTGAATCAAGTGTATCTCTCCAATCACACTTATGTGGTAGAATACACACCGTATATATTCGACTATAGGCCTGTGCTCGGTGATAAGCCTACCTGCATCTTTACACAGTTGAGGTAAATATCAATTAGGATCTCTTTGTCTGATAGACACACAAAGCTATATATATATACATGTGTGTGTGTCTATATATATATATCTATTATGTTTCAAGTCAACAAAAAAAAATGATTTTATAATGATGTTGATATACAGTGACAATGTTATGCCAAGATATAGTTATATTTTAAATGCCATATCAAATTTCAGTTGTTTCCTAAACTCAGGACAAAACATTAAAGTTGTTTTGTATTCCTTATATACCCCCCTCCCTTTTTAAGTATTCTAAATATATTTACATTTACAGTGTGAAGGAAATTAAAATAAAGTGGGATTGTTAAATGGATATGAGCATCAAAATGCAGAAAAACACCTAAATAGTTCCAACTGAGGTATGTGACACAAAAATACAAACATTTTTATTGACTGTATTATGTCCTGTATGTACCTGCATATAACTGGAATCCAATTATAAATAACATAGCAGATATATAGCAGGATTTTTAACATAGCTTAAATTTAACCCTTAAAGTGCTGCATTGCTTTGCAGTAAAAGGTCCCTCAGTGCTGAATTGTTTCAGGGGAGAAAAGAAGAAAACTGCACAGTCTTCAGCCCTTTGAACCCTAATCTCCCCCATATTTTGACACATTAACCTGAGCCTCCCCGGCAATTTTTGACAATTTTATAAAAAGTAAAATTTTGCAAAATAAAATTAATATTATGCCTTAGAATGATAATCCACTATGATATAACAGCAAATATCAAATTGTCTCTTTTCAAATATGCTTATAAAATGCTTTTTATTACTATGACTATGTAACAAACCGTCTCGAAATTTTGTTCATGTTGTACCATTCATGCAAGATCTATATTTCACTGACCATCTAGTGAATAACATAACACAGGCCAGGATACCAGCCAGTCGGGTTATGACGGTAGATAGCTAGGCCAGTATACTGGCCTGTTGGGTTATGATGGTAGATATCTAGGCCGGTATACTGGCCTTTTGCGTATATACACCGTTACAACCAGCCAGTAAACCGGCCTATCAGGTTCAAAGGGTTAAATTGCATGTATTTCATTAAATATACACTATTGATAGACAAACCCTATATTTTTGTTTGTTTGTTTGATTAGGATTTTTAACGTAGCTTTAACAATTTTTCAGTCATATCGCTATGATGTCTGCTGTGAGGCAGTTTATAGTGATGTCTAGCACTGAGGCATCATGCCGCAGACATGTAGCATGATGTCCCACCCAGTCACATTATCCTGACACCAGGTCGACCAGTCCTAACACTAACCTCTTAATGCTGAGCGCCAAGCGAGGCAGCTGTTAGTACCATTTTTGTAAGTCTTTGGTATGACTCGGCCGGGGATCGAAGCCACGACCTCCCGCTTCCGCGGCGAACGCTCTAACCACTAGGCCACCGGAGCGCTTACAAACCCTATATAAAAAATGTCTGCAGTGAGGCAGTTTATAGTGATGTCTAGCACATGGGCATCATGCCGCAGACAGGTAGCATGATGTCCCACCCAGACACATTATCCTGACATCAGTCCGACCAGTCCTAAAACTAACCTTTTAATGATGAGTACCAAGCAAGGCAGCTGTTAGTACCATTTTTGTAAGACTTTGGTATGACTCGGCTGGGATTGAACCTAAGACCTCCCACTTTCGCGACGGATGCTCTAATCATTAGGTCACCAAAGCTGTCAGATCTGGGTTGATGCTGTTTATTCTACTGATTGCACCTAGCAAATTGCATAGACCCATTTCTGCCAATGCATTAAGTATTGACAGATCTTTGTCTGTGCAGTTTGAGGTTAGACTTAACTTAAAAGTGAGCATGTCAATATATAAAATTAGATGGGTATGTATTATTCAGCTGCCAGCCCACCCGACCCCAACCCACCACAGATGTAACATGGTAGAAATATTGTACTACTTAATAACTGTGGTCTTAAATTACATTTTACTGTAAATAAGATAAACCAAGATTTACTACCACAAAATGTATGGTAGATCAGTGACTATGTATATTTTGAGGTTCAAATTGACACAAGCCTTTATTATTTTCTTTCCAGTAATATACATATGATGCAAGAGACCCGGAATGGCCGAGTGGTCTAAAGTGTTCAATGTTACGGATTACTGCCATCTCACCTGTCTGCATGGGTTCAAGTCTCAGATTCGGCAAATGTGGGTATGTTTTCCTGGGTTCTTCCTCCACCATTACTACTGGCCACCATATATAGCCTATCATGTGCTGAAAAATGACATTAAACCCTACAACAACAACAACAACATATGATGCATGTATTCCCAAAATATCAGTGCCACGGGTGTCCAAGTGGTCAGGTACTGATTCTAATTTGCACAATCATCAAAGATCCGGTGGGTAGGCAGTGCTTTGCAGAGTTTTCTTTAGGTTTTTCTTTAGGTTCCTACTCTACCAGGTATAAGGCTGCTAATTATTCTCTATCATGTGATTAAAAATGGCATTATGCCCACAGCAACAACAGTAACTGCCCTAAATGTCATCAAAACTGGGTCAAGGTGTAGATTTCAAAAACAAAACTGAAGTCCACACTTTGAGCTATGACCCTGATAAGCAAATTTGATTGGATACAATTTAAGACATTTAGTTGTAGCCAATCAAATGGTTAAATTATATCCTAAAATTTTAATGCATGCAAGTGTATGTAAATATCTATAGAGAGGGTTGAAAGGCACATCAGTACAATCCTGACTATACAGAAAGGTTAAGTATTCCAAAAATGGCATTAAAACAAGGATGAAGGTACAAATTTTCAAAGAAAACTATTTTTTTTTTAGGTGAACCAGCATGTTGTTTTAAAGAGCCCAGGACCTTCTTAATGAGTTATCTGATCATGGGAAACACACAATGGAAAAACACAGCCTACATTAGTCACCTGGAATGGCGCATGGGAACTTTTATACATCCTTAAGACTGCAGACGGCAGGGGTCTAGCAATCATAGATACCCATAAACTATCTTTTCACACTAAAGACTAGGCAGCTTTGCGAAGTGGCCTGCACAGGGTAACAACTACCCAAGCTATGCCACTGGCAGATGGGATATGTATAGGTAAAATTGGAGAACGGTCCAACTGTAATGACTCCTATTACAACCATCGTTGTCAATATGCCTAATGTCACCAAATTGTAACTTTATGTCACTATTTAATGATTCATCTCTCTTTTCTATATATACTCCTCACTAGTTTATTACTGTGTCTTAATGGTGTGATGTGAAGAACAATATTTGTTTTAAAAGGAATAACCCAAAAGTTAGGAATTAAAACAAAAAACAAAAAAAGTATTAAAAACTGCAGATGTCTCAAAAGAATCTACCGTACACATATTTCAATGGACATCAATGTTTAGCAATGATTTTGGCAACATTTATGTGTAATCACATTTAGCAATTACCCAGGGCCTGACTCAGATCACATTTAGTAATTACCCAGGGCCTGACTCGGATCACATTTAGTAATTACCCAGGGCCTGACTCGGATCACATTTAGTAATTACCCAGGTCCTGACTCGGATCACATTTAGTAATTACCCAGGTCCTGACTCAGATCACATTTAGTAATTACCCAGGGCCTGACTTGGATCACATTTAGTAATTACCCAGGGCCTGACTCGGATCACAGTAGTAATAAGGACAAACAACAATTAAGCACAATCCATATTTAAGAATGCAGCAATACAGCTGAATAAATAGAACTTTCTTGCAGTAATGCTGTTCTGCAGATCTATAATTGCATTATTTGTGAAAACAAGTATATATATATATATATATATATATATATATATATATTTTCCACATTTTTCAATCTAAATACATGTATTGCTAAAACCGATTTTCCTAGAAGACCAAGTGAAATGCCTATCATACTGAGCCTTACTACACAGCATTTGACCGTGTGAATATAAAAAACCCATCATTTATTAACCACCTTTCCAAAGCAAAGGTGAAAGGAGGTGTAGTTGCTCATTAATTTGAATGGCACTTTTAACAAATTATTGAATATATCATGCCAAAGAAATTTTGGAATATTAAACAAATCATTATTTATTTATTTTTTGCTGTCTGGACGTTTTATGTGCAAACAAATATCATCATTTGTCCTGAATATCTTGTTTGAATTTTTAATACCTGTATTGTGTACTGGCATACCTGGCATGTTTTCAGTGCTGACTGAATCCTACTAGCCGGCATTATATCATTGCATTCAAATATTCAACACTTACATGGTAATGTTTGGTGTCTTCTTTTACAAAGAAGGAATACTGATAGCAGTTATGGAGTGCCACTGTAAAAGTTAATTAAAGTCTTGTTGTGTTAGAGAAATACATCCTGCATAATTATCTTTTTCAATATGTGACAGCTTTTTATGAATGCACCTGTTGAGTCAAAACAATGAGGTCAGTAAACAGAACTGATGGACCTCAGTCTAAAAGGTGAATGGCATCTACATAGACAAGGAAGCATAGTTTGAGTTTTAATGTGTAGTATGTATTGAAATGTTTACTTTGACTATCTATACTAGTGTAAGCATTACTAAGAATTGTTCAAGTAAGGAGAGTGTGTGGCAAGAACATGGTGACCCTCTGTAAAAAAATCTTCAGATATGGTTACCTACTGTTTTCTGACCTTCTTGGCCATTAAAAACATTACAAAAAACTGCAAGGACTTCATGCTATAATAAAGGTAATTAAAGAGGTTTCAAGGTTAGGATGTTGCCTATTTCATTCACTTAATTACTTTCGAGAATGCCAACATTCCTTAATTTTATGTTACAACTTATTTTTGCCAATTAATTTGGCTTTAAAACCATACTTGGTTTACAAAAATTTACTACAATTGAAATCACATGTATTGAAAATTGGAAAAATGTAGTGTCTGGAAACTACATGGTTCCAGATAGTCTGAATTAAGGATGAAAAACTGTCTTTTCCAGGTCACATAAAGGTATCCAACCGAGAAGCTCTACCAAATGAGCACCATGGCTTCCACTAAAAAAGGTACAACTTTCAACCTGAGTAAATTTGAGATTACTGCAAAAGATTGTTAATAAACCCCAACCCAAAATTTGTATTTGTAGAACAGTATATATCCACTGCAATCAATATTAAATTTGAATTGTAGAACACAGTGCTGATATAGAAGACTGCAGATGAAAACAATACAAGATTCAATAAATTTAGAAATGTAGCAAATTTTGAAAAATTGTTGTGATCAACACTAGACAACAGTCATATAAATATGCATACAGACATGTATATTGAATTTCATTTGTGTACCTTCAGTGCTTCTTGCATAACCATGCTTCAAGTTTTAGTATTAATTTTTTTTTCTTCAAATCACTTAAACATTTTAAATTTACAGAACAAAGAAAAATGGTTATAATGACCTAAATATTTCATCTGGTCACCAACATATACGCACAAAAACATGACTAACAAAGGACAAGGTGAACCTCAATGAGAAAATATCATTGAAAGGGCTCTTTGCCTGAATGAACTACTAAGCCAACATCTTTATACTATTTAGAGAACTGCTACCTGAGCGTAAATCATGTATGAGCCTGCAAATACTGACTTATCCGATGAAAAATTCCTACTATATATAGCAATATTTTCTTAAGATTATTTTAGCTATTATAAAACAATATACTGACAAGTGTAATATATTAGCCATGAAAATGGTAAAACTACTCAACTTGATTTGGATATTAAAAGTTAGTGAAAGAGAAAAGTATTGACTAATCATTCATTAGGGTCATAAAATATGGAGATCAAGGCATTATTTATGCAAAGTGACCTTAGGTCAGCCATCGGCTGCAAATATTAAAGCAAATGCTCAGTATGGAAATTTACACAATTTTATAAATTGCTGGTTAGTTTTCACTTATCGTAATTATTTATGACATTTATATAGATTTTAAAACAAAATCAAACGTTGTACATAGCAATGGCTATGAATTAAAAAGCTCCACTGCACTTGTGAAGCAACCATTATATTCACATTCCATGGTCACCCCAAATTTTTCACAAACCATTAATTTATATCATAATGATGATGATGATAATGTGGAGAGGAGGAAATGGAGGACAAGATGGATGCCAGAAACATTTGACAATATTCCCCTGCCTCTCAAATATCTGCCATTAGTAAGAAAATAATAACACTCCCTGATTGTTAATGTTATATACTATAACTGCCCAAACATACAAACCTCAATTTTGCCAACATGTTTTTATGCCTTAGACTTAACACATGTATATGCAGTCAACTTATTTCAAAAGAAAAATTGGATCTTTGTAGCATGGTAATCAGGCTCCACTTCCACCATAATAAATCCTAACATTATGTCTAGACTACATCTGATTGGTCCATTTTAAAACTGGCTTAATTTTTCACCAATTAGACACTTTATCCTAGACTTAAAGATATAGATCAAGTCAAGACTCAAATTCTAAGTGTAGACCAGGGGTCTCAAACTCAATGGTGTGCTATTTTTGATGCCCCAAGGGCCTCACCACCATTGTTATCTCTAGTGACACATAATCTGTGAGGCCAATCATTTTGTGAGTCACATCTTATAGCTTGGCAGTGGGCTTATTGTTTGAGATCTCTGGTCTAGACTTTATAAAACATTTGTGAAATCCAGGACCACATTTCCTATTTGCAAGATTTGACAAGTACGTGAATGTTAAAATCTATTAAGTGATCAGACTTCATATAAACATAAATATGATATTTAAAATGGATTGTTGGAATTCAGATTGAAGAAAAACTTAAATATTGTCCAATTTGGACTGTTAGAATTCTGAATTGCAATAAAATCTTAAATAGATCAAAAAGAGACAGTTGAAATTCATACTTGAGTTTAAATCCAAACTTAAGTTTTGTTGGCGAAATCTATGTCAGAGACCAGTATTCTAGTTTATATGACATAATGACACAAATGTTGTAAACTACATAGAAACAAAAAATTCGTAAAGAATCCTTATGTTTTGACATAAGCAACTCATGTCTTCATAAAGAAAAGAGAGTTTTGTATCTGTCCAACACTTTCCCATGTAATGTAAGTATATTCACATAATTGATACTACATATAGTATGTAGTGTTAGAAGTGAAAAATATTTACACTACTTCAGATGGTGCCCTAATTTTAGGTCATGCCTGCAGTATAGGGCGATAGTGCATCCAAACTGCTCACAATACTTATAGATACCAGGCTGTTTTCTAGACAGCTTTTTCCTTATTAGTTTATATCTTTTGATAATTGTTCTGGATCGTTTAGATTCTACTGGCCATAATGTAAATATTAATAGATCTACTTATATTACTCTTCATGTGTCTGTGTTGTTCTTTATTTTCCCATGAGGAAGGCCTTGCTTTAGGTTGAAACACAATAGGTAAACTTTTTTTTGTTCCTATAATGTTTTCCAACATTTGCGTCAATATATAATATTTGTGCTCATGATTTGCATTCCCATATTGTTTCTTTTGAACTTGTTAGGAATCCAGCACCAACCAAAGCCTAGATAATTTGGCTTTGTTGGTGTCTCTTTATTATGAGAATAATATCAGACGATTAGTTTGCTAAATCTGCCCCTTTCTCCTCAACATGCAATGCAGAGTGATGGCTCTGTTTAATTTTTATCCACAGAACAAATAACTCTGTTTAGATATTTCAGAAGAAAGGACACCACTCTCCAATAACACCTCACTATTCTGTCATGTTACCTAGACAGAGACGTAGCTATGATATTTTGCGCCCGGGGACGAACTATAAAATTGGCGCCCCAGCCCCCTCCCTGTTTAATCACATTTTTCTATTACATTGAATAAGGAAAACAAGTGGTTGGCAGGCAGCAGCATCACTGTGGATGGCAAACGTATCAGATGACACGTCTGCTGAGCAGCTGCAGTGATCTTGTGACCGATTTATTACTCTTGTTTACTTATTATAATGTAACGTTGTAAGCCTCATTTTGGCACCCCTGTACCTTGGCGCCCGGGGACATATGTACCCCCCTGCCCCCCTCCCCAGCTACGCCTCTGTACCTAGATCCAAACAGAGAGCACAATCTTAACCTTAATAACTCCTCCTGAAACTACTTCAAATTTTTAAATACAAACTTCTTCAATCTTTCTATGTGATGACATCTATGAGTCTTGTGAGAGGTCCTGGTGATGTTAAGTAGTAAATATAGTTTCATTAGTTCTTTAGATCATATCAGCAGAACTGAAGTGCAATAACAAAAGTCATTGAGAAGTCTTAGGTAAATAATGCATAGCTCTTCACGGGTCTTTTGTTCAACTCATGTACCAGCATGGAGTCTTTTATAGATCTTCATGTGAATTTAGTACACATCACTTGTTCAATGCACTTTCCTGCATATCATGCATGAGTCTACTGGTACAGAGTTGTCATGGGTAGTTAGGTGTCAGGAGTCATGGGCTTGGGATTAAACCATGGTATGGGGTCAGGGAGCAGATACTCCCTTCCCTCCACTAGTCAATCGATTACAGTTACATCAGAAGCCAACAAATTTACTGAAGATATTTATAAACCATGAAGTTATTAGGTGAATAATACATCTTCTAAGAATGCATAAGAAAATTCAGGAGGTACATGTTGCTTGACATGTATGCTAATTGACCGAATCATTCTGCACTAGGACATATCCCATGTCAATATTCCAGTTGAAAAAGTCTAATTCATAACAGAATGTGGTTTATAAAATTTGAATCTGTTTTTTATGTCTTTTTTACTTTTGTCTTTCTTTTTATGTTTTTCTTAAAACCTAAACTTATTCTGCACTATATGGACTGGGATGTGCTGATGTGCTATTAAGACCTATATGCACTTATGTACCTAAGAATTAATTTAAGACTTAAAGTATGTCTATTCCCTTACGAAATCATAGGCGTACTTTAGGTGTATTCTTTACATAAAAAATGGGTTATCTTTGGTTTATGAGAAAAGTGTAATACATGTGCTAGCAAATCTCTGGCATAATACTAGCGTACATTAGGCATAAACAGAGGTGAATTATTTAAATTAGTACGCCTGTATTTAAATACATCAATGTTATAATCTGTATTACAGATGTACATCATCGGGGCCCTGAGTGGCCGAGTGGTCTAAAGCGCTTTCTGTTACGGATCACTGCCGTCTCACCTCTGTCTGCATGGGTTCGAGTCTAAGATTCAGCTAATGTAGTTATGTGAGAAAGCTTGCCAGTAGCTTCTCGTGGGTCGGTGGTTCTTTCCAGGGATTTTCCTGGTTTCTTTCTCCACCATTAATGCTGGCCGCCATGTATAACCTATCATGTGCTGAAAAATGGCATTAAACCCTAAAAACAAACAAACAAAACAGGTGAAAATCACAGGCATAAAACATATTGAAGTAAAGGTGTATATTACAGATGTAGAACCATACCAAAATATACGCATATATTTTAATATGTCTTTATTTCATACTAGTAATATGCCAGTAAAAGTTGCTTTACGCCTTTAAATTGAGCGTATTATGGATTTAATACTTCTCCTGTACAGACACAATATGAACAATCTTATTGTCATGAAAGTTTTATTTATGTTTTATAAAAGAATAAAGTACCATGGGAGTACATTTTCATTTTACCACTAAAAAGAACTTTAGATTTTGTTGGTACTAAGTTTATGGATTATATGACTGGGTTAATTGTTACACTTTAGCTAATTCATTGTGAAGCAATGGTAAGCCCAACAAGGCCTTGGAAAAAAATGAATGTTGATCAACTTTTTGGGATTCAATACAGTGCTGTGAGCACTCATAAAAGGCTGATTAAAATAATGATGAAAACAAAAGTATTCAAAGTTACACATTTAAAGAAAAATAAAATTTAGATCAGTAAAGGCAGTTTTATGAAGATCCATGTATGTTAGTATTTGATTCCATGCACATTATTACATGATAATCCTGATGATGGCAACATTTACCTGAGGGATGGGATTGAAATGTACCTGAGCTATACAACCTGTGTAAGGTATACATTACTGTATATCTGCAAACCTTTTTATGCATTTGAAGTCTGAACTGTGTGAGACTAGTGTGAGGATTTATGAAGTGGGTCCAGATGTTTCTCCATGTAGGTTATTGTTGGTTTGGTCTAAACTTAATAGTTTTGATGGTAATGACAATCCACTATGAAATGGTGGATTCAGCCAAGGAAATCAATGAAGCCCCTAAGAGGAAGTAAATATCTGTTTTTATCCTTCCCTTGCACTTAAGAAGCACTGAGATAGAAACACAGTGCCTGAACAGATGATCTCTAGCACAGATTTAACTGAGACTGGAGATCTCAGTAAGTAATGGAGCTACTGAAAGTAACTTATCTTTAGCTAAAATCTCCAACTGACAAAAAAGTGAGATGGATTTGTAACTGCCTTAAAACCAAAGACAGCTAGTTTCCAAAGACAAAGCATGAAGCTTGAGTTTCATCTTCCTGCAAATGCAAAGACAAGTAAAACCAATGTGTGTAAAGTCTGCGAAGGAAGCCTCAGTCAATGGTTAATAGGAGATTTCGTTAAAGACTTATAAAACACAACTTAGAGACAGATTTGATCTGGACATAACAGTGTAGGAGACAGGTCTCTAAAGTACAGAATACTAATTAGACTGATAGAAATCTGAACCAATTGTTGTGCCTAAGAGAATTTCAAGTGAGTTGGAAATAGCAGCTTTATAGCCATTGATAGCTGATATTGAAACTATTCTGTTCTCTAAAAGAAATAACATAAAATCAACAACGGAAATTATAAAGAACCAGCACAGCTGGGATCGATGTATTTCCAATCACAGAAGATTCTCCACCTGGCACCATACACCTTTGATGTAGAATTTCTTCTGAATTGAATGATTCAACTGGCCACCCAACCTGCAAAACTGGTTATGGAATATAGACCACTTGAGATGAGCCAAGGGTTAAGGATATTGTGAGAGTACATGTGAAGAAGGGAACCCCCAAGTTGTGACAAAAGAACCCTCCTATATGTGATAGGAGCCTGGGTTGGTCTATCAGCAACTCTAAACAATGAGGTATTTCTGATGAGGAAGAAATAATGAGATGTGTAAATAAGCATCCTTAGAACCCATCTGATGGACACTTTGCATTTTGGATGTAGGATATGGTCCTCATGTTAAAATATTCCTCCAGAAGAAACCAGTGAGGGGCGAAAGGAATGATGAAATGAAATTTCTCACTTTTCTTGATGACCTGAGACATATGGGATTATATGGTGGGAGACAATGTTCGGAACCCTCTCAATTGTCCCTTTTGCTATAAGGGTGTCCATTAATTCCTTTCATATCACCATATTGGAATGGTTCTAAATAATATGGGGATCTTTGACAGAGGGGATTGTCTATGAAAAACTATAATCAGTAACTCTAATTCACCGGGGAAAGGCCAACTCAGTGTTTCTAAAAAGAGGCCTAGAGAAGAACCTATGAGGACACTGGAAGGGGAATGCATGACAGGACAGGAGTTTATATCATAGGGGTCTCCAGTGGTGGCACTTGGACCAGATGGTTACAGTGGAGCTAGGTTTAACTGAGGCTGCAGATTGGAAGCAGCTACATCTGTTGAATGTACTTTGCAGATGGCCACTGAGGGCTACTTGTATTACAACGCTTCCAGGTGAATTGTGATGGGGCATTGAGCAGTTGTAAAGTATATATACTAGTAACCCTTCACATCTTAGAAAGCCTCAGTAGGAATGAGTCCTCCAAAAAGGTCTTAGCTTCTAAAGAAGGAGTCCTGAGAAGGTCTTTACTAAGGCTGAGTAAGGCCCTTGAGGAGTCAGCATCAGAGTGAATATGCTGAGGATAAAGCTATTAACAGTGCATGCCATGAGTTTCTAAGCCATGACTTCCAGCACACATTGCAACACAGCTAGGTTCAGAAAGGTCTCCTTCAGCATACTAAATGAAGAAACTGGAAAACAGCTGGTGTGAAAAGTTATTGTAACAAACAATTGTGCTTTTGTCTGTTCAATAGCTTTGATACTTTGGATAGGAAGGTGAGCTCTGGCTCTGTGAGAAATATCCACTTGAGATGATCTGGTATGTAATTGGAGAGGTTTAATAGGTCACTTTGTGGAATGTACCCAGTAACTAGATGGTAAGGTCATAGAGGAATCACTGCCTAACTATGCTGAGCAATATCATAGCCGTCAGAAACCTCTGAAAGATTTACTCAATTGTAACTAAATGAAGAAGTAGCAGGAGATATGACTGAGTTTGGATCCATGAGCTCATTTCCAAACTGGAATCATCATAGACTAAACATAAGTCTGCAGGCAGTATATGAAAATTTAAAAGACCTTATCAAAGGATCAGATCTCAGTTGTTCACCATGTTGAGAGGAAATACATGGCAAAATAGCTCATATCAATGCAAGAAAGGAACCTGAGATGTATGAGGTGGGAAGGGAAGTTTCCTCCACTCTCTGTATGTCTGGAATCAGTGAGATTCCAGACTTCAGATTGCCATAGTTTACAAAATTCACAGATGTTTTTCCATGTACGCTTTAACAAATGGTTTCATTCCCAATAGACTGTCTCTACATTCTTCTCTGAAATACATTTTCCTACAAGACAGCAATGAATAATGAAAGTATATGAACTCACCTGTTGATATATGGTGTGTGCTATATACACCAGTATATTCACAAGGTCAACAATGAAAACCACACCTCATATTTTCTTCTGTAGTAACCGCTCTGGTGGCTTAGTGGTTAGAGTGTCCGCCTCAGATGATGAAGGTCTTGGATTCGAACCACAGCTGAGTCATACCAAAGACTTATAAAAATGGTTTCAACAGCTGCCTTGCTAGATCATGCAGGTGCTCAGAATTAAGAGATTAATGTTAGGACTGGTTGGCTTGGTGTCAGGATAATATGACTGGATGAGAAATAATGATACATATCTGCGGCATGATGCCCCGAGTGCTAGACATCACTATAAACTGCATCACTGCAGACATCATAGGGATATGACTGATAATGTTTTAAAGCTATGTTTAAAATTCAAATCACACACCTCTTCTGTATAGTAGAAATAAGACATTCACTTTTTAAACTCTATTAAAGAAGCATGTTGCAAAAACAGACATAATAATACTATTATGCTGGTCACAGAAATAACACTAATATAAAAAGGAATTAATGTAGCACTGAGATGTAAAACTATGTTGAAGTAAAGACACCAATTGAATAAAACACCAGCAATAACAATTTTATCTGCTAACCACTTTGGCACCCAATTTCATTACTGTAGCATCATTAAAAAAACTTTTGCACATGGGAATGCAAAATACATGAATGGACCACACTGACAATTCTCCACTATATGGGAAGATGTATTAACATCAAATGGATGAGGCGTTTGTCACAAAAATGAATAAGCTATGCAATAGTAATGGGTTACTACTATCAAAATTAATATTTAATATTCTGTTGCACTGCATCCAACCTAGGTTTATACTAAAGTAGAATTAGATCACAATTTAGTCACTATTAACATTTAGTTCCTACTAATTCAAATGTTGAAAGCATTTACCTATGTATGGGGAATATTTGTTTAAAAATCAATTACAAATTCGCTACCTTTTACTGTATAAAAAAAGTTTCAGTGATGCAGTAATTGACCCAATGTACTAGTCAAATTTTGCCCTAATGGGGACTCGAGTTTGAGACCCTGCAGTAAACTATTATAAGCACTGACATGCATACAGATATTCCAGAAATATTCATGTTTTCTCATTCCAGTTCTTGAAAATGTCCAAAAAGAAGGACTCTACAAATATAAACTTATTAGAAGATCTAATGTGGAAACAAAATGCATAATTTATGAAAAGCTAACAATTCATTTTTGAACTTGTTGAAATAAAGACATCATTGAATAAAGGGAATCATTTATATATTTGTACCTTACAAATATTCATATTTCAAATTTAACATAATTCAGACAATATTAAATTATAATAAATCAAATACCATCACTGAATGGTTCTATATAAAATATATACAAATCATTTTTAAATAAAAGGAAAGAAATAACAATAAAAGAAAAAATACAATCAATCACACACAGTTCAAGAATTACCATCTGTTGACAATCCATTTTTGACATTTCCCATAATAAAATCTCCCTCTCTGACACTTTAATGACTGTATAATATGCTCACTTGGAAGGACATTCTGTTGAATGGTGACGTATCCTTTTCCTCCCTCACTTTCAGTCCCAATGCATTTTTAAACAGTAAATACCATTATCTGTCTGTTTTAAATACCAGCATCTATCTGTTTTAAATACCAGTATCTGTCTGTTTTGATAGCTGTGTTCCAAAATTTAACACTAAAATTAACTTTTACTAAGTTTCACAATTTGATATCCAGTAGAAATTTAAGCTGAAAATCTTATGGAGTGCTTTAAACGTTAGGACAACCTTTTGAAACAAACTGGAAAAATTAAAAAAATTAAAAAACAAGACACAAGTTTTTAGTAATTAAGTTAATTGGCAACTCTGCAGGAACAGTAAGGTACCATTTTCTTTAGGTGTTACAGAAGAACCTATTTTATGTATATCTGTAGAAAAGTAAATACATATCAATAATTGTAATATTTTAATTGAAATTCATAATTATATTCCTTCTGAAACACTTTACAGACATATGGCAGTGAAAAGGAGCAAAATGTTTTATTCACTATTCAATCTTTACATTGTATAGTTCATCATAAAGCATTAAAAAGATCATGTATACTTTCAATTTATGACATGTAAATTGTCCAGTTAGTTTAAAGAGTTTGGATAATGCACTGGCAATAAATGATTCAATCTTATCTAAACAGTGTTAGAATCATGGACACTGAATAAAGAAAACTTTTTTCAGAGGATAGATATGAAAGCAATGCAAGATAAACCTTTTAGTGATAAAAAGATCTCACTAAAGAATGAATGGATTTTAAAAATAGCAGCTATTATATATGCAGTAAATTTGAGCAAGTACAGTACATACGA
This sequence comes from Unio delphinus, assembly GCA_029339505.1. NCBI lineage: Eukaryota > Metazoa > Mollusca > Bivalvia > Unionida > Unionidae > Unio > Unio delphinus. The sequence continues at coordinate 7,460,380 of JAQISU010000154.1, read as the reverse complement.
ATATAAATTATATGTTGACAACTGTATTGATAGTTCAAAAAATGTACACTCAATAAAAAATCTACCATATTTCTCGTTTTTGTCAGATCATTTAAAATCAGAACTGAAGAGAAGACCAAGGTTCTGTTTTAATATAACACCAAATCCTTGCATAAAAATATCTGTTAAAATTTTGCACACTGTACTAATTATTGTTAAGTACAACAAGATTATTACATTAAACTTCTGTTTTAAAACAAGCTTTTGTATTTTTAACATTAAGATAATTTCAAGTAAATTTTACAGAAAGATAAAATTTTGAGTTTGAGATTACCAGTAACTCAAGTTAAGAAATTTTATGAAAGTTAGACCAGGCCTGCAGTTCATAAATGCTCTTCAGCTTGCGATATATTGTAACCAATCAAACAGAAATTTACTTTCACAAAGACTGATTTCTGATTGGCTGATAACAGAAACTTCATCTCAGATTCTGTGTTTTATAATCTTCAGACCTGATCTACCAGTACATTATGTGCCAGATGAGTATGGTCTATGATATGTTAGCATAAAGCCTAAAGTCTTATGGGATTTAACATTATAAAACATGAAGCCTCAGCACATTATTACATTACCGCAAGTCCTCATACACTACACACTCACTATAACATGACCTTGTAAAGTACACACTCACTATAACATGACCTCATACAGTACACACTCACTAAAACATGACCTTGTACATTACATACTCACTAAAACATGACATTGTACAGTAAGTAAACTCACTATATCATGACTTGTACAGTACACACTCACTATAACATAATCTTGTACAGTACACACTCACTATAACATGACCTTGTACATTACACACTCACTAAAACGTGACTTGTACAGTACACACACTATAACATGACTTGTACAGTACACACTCACTAAAACATGACCTTGTACAGTACACTCACTATAACATGACCTTGTACAGTACACTCACTATAGCATGACTTGTACAGTACACACTCACTATAACATGACCTCATACAATACACACTCACTATAACATTACCTTGTACAGTACACTCACTATCACAATGTGCATTGGAGGCATAAAACAACCATCTTAATAGGCAAAATCACTTATTACTGATGGATTATATACATAATATTAATATTCAATAATTAAATGGGATTCATTTCCATACCTGCTTTATAAAAGGTACTGTCAGGGATGCCTTATAGTCAAGATGTATACCATACATAAACAATACAGTATTATATAATATATGTAGCTACCTTTACTAATAATAACATCCTTTCCAAATTTTCTTTCTTGCATTTTTGTCAAGAAATTCTTACTAAACGTTTGACATTGGAGATTAATTAATTTACCATGCTTAAAAGCTATTAAATTATTCTTCAAACTATTGGTTCAAACCTGTATTCAGCATCATTATACATTATGTGAGAAGTGAAGTGCTTGAATATAAAAGTTCTTTTCTGTGTGTTTTAGGTGTGTTCTACCAATAAACAGAAAAGGAAGGAATGTTCAAGATGACTAAAGTAAAAGTTATCGCTCCCTTTATATCTCCCTCTCTCTCATCTTTTATTTACACCACTGAACTAGACTAAATGATATATTAATATTACTGTTGCAATAAAATCTAGTCTGGTGATTTACAATAACTCTACTTATGATGAAAATCAATTAGTGTCATAACATATCATATATTTTGCAACAGAAACAATAAAGTATTTTGAATGAGTTATTTAATATTTAATGTTTCATCACAAGTCCTGTATGAAATTTGATTAAAATACTTGCTACATTTTTTCAATTACTGTTGTTTACAAAATACAAAACAATCAACACATATCTCACAAAATAAAATCAAACATTTTTTTAAACTTTTGATCAGTTCTACAATTAATTTAAAGTAAGACAACATACTATGTTGGTTTAATGTTATCAACAAAGTAACGGTACTTTTATTGAACATTATTTATTTTATATTTAATTAAACCTTATAGTATCAATGATCAAAAGTAGCTTTGCATGGCTATAACTACATTAAAGTATTAACAAAATTGGTGTGTGTAACTTGAAGACACTGCTGTCAATAACAACAAAAAATGTGTTTCTGGAACTACAGCACCAGAAACCTGAACTACTACAAAACTGAACCACATTATGATGGTCAAAAAGATGGACCATCAGATATCTAGATGGATGGATCCACCCTAACATGGACAGATAACTGGACAAGAGGACTACTACATGGTGTACCACATTCATATTGGAAAAATAATATGCAGTGCAGTGCTAAATATTATACATTTCTCAAAGACGCTATTAGTTGTTTATGTCAAATTTTAAACTGGCACCCACAATGTGAACTCATTAGATTGCAGAACCTCTCACAAGCAATGTATATAAATTATATAAAGTCAAGCAACACAGACCCAAATTATATATACAGAGTAAAATTAATTGAGCATGCAAACACTTTTGCAAGTTGTTTTTTTTTGGGGGGTTGGGTTTTGGGGGGGACATTCATTTTAGTAACATGTGAGTCATATGTATGATAGAAAAAATATAAATTAGGAATATATACATCCTTGAGAATTATGAATCAGTGACTTCTAATCAAACCAACATTTCTGCCTCAAATTTGCACAAATTACTAGAATTTTACATTTGACATATAGCAGAATAATTAGCATGTGTTATTGTCTGGATTTCTGGTTAAATTATGCCCAATACAATGAGTTTTAAAAACAAGATAAAATAATTAAGTTACATTAGGTAGAAACAATACATATATTGGGGTAGTGGTGTATCACTATCACCATTAACTTATAGGGTATTTTCCTTACAAAGGCATATATTCAACATCCAAAAAGAATGAATCACCAGCAATCATAACATTTCTTTCATCGCAAAACAGCTTTCTAATTAGAAGAACCAAAATAATGAAATATAAAATTGTAAATTCATTTGAAATATAATTTTAAAAAATTCAAAACAAGGTCGCGACTTGGAGGTTTTATGAAATTATGTACACATTTTTTAAGCATGAAATAATTGAATGGACTTGATTATCTCCCATTATGACTTTCATGCTGTTATCCTCCTGCACAGCATCAACAGAGTTACCTTTCTTTTAAATAGTCAAAACATTTATTTCACATGTAAGTTGAAAATATAATGCTGCAATGAAAAATGTCTTGTGACCAGAAATACTGAATGATTTCAATCTTATTTCATTCCCTATTAAACACTGAAAAAATAATTAAACAGTAGGCACAGAAACCTTAATTACAAGTAAGCACTAACATTTCGTAGAGACAATTCAAATTTAAAACCCAATAGGTAACATGTATAAGTATACTCTTCAATTTCAATTCCTCTGAAATATTTAGAATAATATAAATAACTTCTCTAAATGGTTATTAATATAAGAAAGACAAAACTAAGGTAATTAATCTGTAGTATTAAAAATCACAAATTTAAATAGGCTGTATTGATGATAAAAAATAAATATAAAAGAAAACTGATCACTTGCTGCACACTGAACTAGGCACCTATATAATTTCTAATGAGGAATTTGCATAATATTATTTGCAGACTTGCTAACAAGATGGATGGATGGATGGATGGACGGACGGACAGACAGACAGACAGACAGACAGACAGACAGACAGACAGACAGATAGATAGATAGATATATAGATAGATAGATAGATTCTGGCTCAAATTTGTCACAGAATAATAAATATTTTCTGATAACTCCCCTACCCCTATCATTGATTATAAATAGTTTTCTTGAATAGTCAAGACTTATTAAAGATTGAATCAGATTTTGTTGTGTTTGTATTTTATATCACACATCCACACTTAGATACGATGTCGTTACTTCAACTTGATTTGTTGTGGTTGAGGAGGTAGGAGTACTAGGGGTACTAATATTAGTACTAATCCACACAGGAATGAAAAACGTATATTTTTTGTTATGTATAAAAAAATCAAATTAGCGTCAAAACAAACGTTTGCATTCGTATATATGCGTTAAGTATTCATTAGTAAATAAAGTATGAATTATGTTTTTTTATCAGCTTTGGTGGATTTCTGTAAATCGCATTTAGCTCATTAAATTTGTTGACATCAAATATATTTGACATTGCCTCCTACGTAGGTGATATATAGATCATGTTGCAAATTTATATTTAGGTCTACATACTGTCATATTCGAAAGACAATAGTCCGTCATTCATTCCACGGCTCATTTTTGGCTCTACCAAAGCGTCTTAGGATTGACAGCTCCAATCGGGTATGCAGAAAATGTAAACATTTCACTTGACACTTGCCCCGGCGATTTGTTGAAGTTATTGTCATGGAGCGTACAATGAGGTCACATGTGAAACAGGAAGTTCGTATGGGAGAAAATGTTTAACTTGTAATTGTTCAAGCTTGTTTTTCTCAAGTAATGCATCAATTAAAATAGCCATATTAGTAGCATAATAAGTTATAATAGAAAAGATTGATATGATTTTGTCCAAAAATTATAGCCATGAACGTAAAGACATTTTTAAATAAATTGATAATATCTTCCCTTTCGATGCTAAAAGATTGACCTACCGGAAGCAATTACTTTTACAATCATGCGCGAAAAGAAATACCTATCAGTTTGAGGGATATATATTCGCTGGTATAAGAAACAACTGAAGAAACAGGAAAAATGGCAGAAACAGATGCAGTGATATTGGTAACATTGCATTTCATTTCAGAAAAATGCAATAGAATATTCTGAGAAATATTATTTCAAAGTTGACATTACACTATCGATAATTATCATCGGTCCCTCATCCTGAAGGCTTCGTGCAGAGCAGTAACGTTAACTTGTTTCCGAGAAAGAATAAATTATACACCTTTTTCAAAATGTGACCCCATTAAAAGATCTATATCATCTTAAAATGTATATCAATGTAACGAACTAGTTAACGAGTTGGTCGCCTGATAATGCCAACCAAAGTATGCAGAATGAGATCATACAAGTACATCTTTGTCACGAAGCAAGAGGTTGAATACGTTTTAGTACAAATCACATTGGTCATGTATGCACATTTACTCATTTTTTGACTGAAATATAAATTGTGCTTTTAAAATTTAACACTAATTTTCTTTAACCAAAGTTAATTCAATTCAGATTATTGAACGCTCTGCACCATAATTGTCATAATGAAGAAACTTCCAGACCATTATTATCGGTCGCTATGGGCTTTTGGTGGCTATGTAGTAAACTTGGATCAAAATAAGAGCATGTCTAGTGGAACCATCACAATCGAGGGTGGTGCAGATTTGTTTGATCAATATGCATCAATTTCATTGTGACATCACAACGCGCAACATTCATTCAGGATTGTACTCGATCCCACTGTTAGGTTCATTTCATCTAAAAATGTCTATGTTCTTTAACATCAATTTTCCTGTGTGCAACCCTCAGGGTGTTTAAATAATGACCTTCATAAGGAATATGGATGTATTTGAGTCCAAATTAACTGAATACTTGCCACTTAAAGGTATGTAGAATCAAATTCTAAAAAATTACACCCATGACTGAAATAGTCGGTGTTTAATGCCTGCATGACCCATGTGACTTGTACTATAGCACAAACTCAGTAAGAATCAAACTTAGAAGGACATTAATGTTGTTGTTTTCTGGTTGCTTTTGCAGTTGACATGTGTTGACTAATAAACTTTGTTGTAAACAATTTATTACTTTTCACTCTCAACACCTGGTTTTGTTTAAACAGTCTGGTTGATTTGTACCTCTATGCTGATGTTGGTGTGCCCATTCTCACAGACAGTCCTGGCTCCCTACAACAGCACCAGTGGTTACATGTCATATGCATTGGTTTTATTCTCTCATTAAGTTTTTTGTTGTTGGATAGTACAGGTGACAGAATGAGAGCCAGTGAAGTATCATCCAATTTTCAAACTGATTTACAATTTGTGTGGCAAATACATCAAGATTCTAACATTATGACAAGTAACTGCCATTGTTGCTTGTTCTATTGTATTCATGTAACATTATCCATCATAAATATCTACTAATTAACACTTTTAAACCTTTTGAACATTTACAGCAATATTTGTCAATCATCGGTGTGGCCATTTTTATAGGGAATGGATGTCATTATTCACTGGTCAGCTGATTGCATCTATTAGCGCTGCCAAGCCATGCGAACATGTTGGCAGCTTTTTTTTTTTTTTTTTTATGTTTTTGTAAATTGTTGCCCCATAATTTGAACAAATTTTAGCTCTGCAATTTATATGAAAGATTAGCAATGTATTTATATTAATTGATTTATAAATTCAGGTGAGAGTCGTTTATAAACCACGACATTGTTGGTGCTTTTTTGTTGTATACAGTTTAAAGCATTGTATGTAGATTTTTTTTTTTTTTTGGAGAGGTCTCTTTCACCTGATCTTTGCAGACCATTTGTAAGGAAAAGGTTATCCCTTGATCTTAGTAGGATTGTGTGCTATATATATTTTGTATCATTATATTTTTTTTTTTTTTTTTTAATTTTTTTTTTTTTTTTTTTTTTTTAATATATGATTTTAATTTGTTTTAGAATTTTTTTTTTTTTTTTGATAATATAATATTTATTCCAACATTTCATCATTTTCAAGTGTACAATTTCTTTGTTCTATTCTGTCTTTCCTTCTTTTCTCTCTCCTCTTCATGATTCTGTCTATTTCCTCCTGACGTCGCTGAGCGTATGTACGTGTTATTTCTTCTTGCTGAAGTTTTTGCACTTGTAAGATTTGTTCTTCAAGTGTCATTTCTCCTGTTGTTTGTTCTTTTTTCTTTGTTTCCTCTCTCCTTTTCATGATTCTGTCTATTTCCTCCTGACGTTGCTGTGCGTATTGACGTGTTATTTCTTCTTGCTGAAGTTTTTGCACTTGTAAGATTTGTTCTTCAAGTGTCATTTCTCCTGTTTTTATTTCTTGTTTATTTGTTTCCTCTCCTGTTCTCTGTTGTTCTAATTGCTGTCAAGTGTTATTATTCCCTTCTTGATGATCTTGATTTTGATTGCCGATCATATTATCCGCTTTTTGTTTCTTTTTTGGTTGTTTCGTAGTTTCTTTTTTGTCCGTTTGTTTTTTTTGTTGTTGTTTTAGTCTTGTATCTTGGGGAATTATTTGGTTTTCGTCTCTTTGATCTGGAAGGGTTGGTAGTTTCTTTGTGGGTAAAACCGTGGTTCTCTTGTCTGATTTTGATTGTTCTGCCAGTTCTTGGTTATTTTGTCTTTGTTTCGAGGTTGAAGTTGATATTTGTTTAGCTCGAGTTTGAAGGTCTGGTGTTTCTAAGATTATGTTTGTCCCAAAAGTATTTTGCTGGTCTGATGTTGAATGTTCTGCCATTTGTTGGTTATTTTGTTTTGGTTTCGGGGTTGGAGTTGAGATTTGTTTAGCTCGAGTTTGGAGTTCTGGTGCTTCCATAGTTATAATTGTGTCTCTATTACATTTATTGGGAGTATGGCCCTTTTCTCCACATTTGTTGCATTTCCTGTGGTGTATGCATCCCTTGTACCACGTTGTTATCAGGAAGCCATGTAGAAAACATGCCCTTTTGATTGTAGGTAGCTTTGTTCTTTCTATCTCTAGAATTCTTACCTCGTTAAGGACATTAAATCCTGGTATTTGTCCCACAATGTCTATTGGTATCTCTATTGGTATTCCTGTTATGTGGAGTTCTGCCGTTTGCTTTTTTATTCTCCTTAAAATTGGATCTGGACTCTTTATTATGGCTCTCTGTCCACATATCGATGTTTCTCCATGTGGTAGCACTGGTGTTTCTTCTCTATATCTTAAGAGATATCCATTTTTTGCATAGTTGATAGAGTATACATTTTTCAGTAATTTTTCATCCTGTATTTGTAGGTGTACTAGGATTGATGTTGAACTTGGTCTTCCTTGTCTATTTAAGTCTGGGAATAAGATTGCATGTGTTCCTTTCTTGTATTTACATTCTATAAATTCTTCATTGTCTATTTCAATTCGTCTTGTCCTAAAATACTTTTGCAGTTGTAGCATAGTTCTCTTTGCAGCCATTTTTTCCCGTGCTGTTTCGTGCTTCTCGATTACCTAGAGTCTGAGTTCAGCTCACGTTGTATGCTTTCCGTTCCTTTTTTCTTTATATATTTATTTTATTTCACTGTAGTTTTCATCAAATTGTCGCTAGATTTTTGCAAAGGGCTGCACCTACATTTTTTCTGTGGTGGTGCTTGATCCTGTAAATTTTCCGGTGGATTTCCTAGCCGTTTGCTTGGTCCTTGCCATTTTGGATTTCTTTGAGAGCGCACAAAACACGTCCGCTCTGTTCAACGTCCTTTTTTTGTAGATTAAGCATAGTCAGTAGATCAAATGAGAAGCCATTTAATTTTATAATGGATCATGCCATATCAAGTTCACATTGTATGTAGACTAAGCATGGGCAATAGATCAAATGAGGGAACAAGAAGCCATTTAATGTGTACAAATGCATGTTCATCCTGTGTTTTTCATGTATGCTGTTTGAACTTTGGACAGAATATTAGATGGATTAAATCGCAGCAAATTTATTGCATTCCAGCATACATTAAGTTGTTGTTAGACAGAGTTAACTACACTTTCTGGCATATTAAAGCAAACTGTGGAATCACTTTGATTTTTTTTCTGCATGACTTCCCAAAGTGTGTTAGATGAAATATTGGGTGTTTTCATTTTTTTCTTCTTCAGGCCAAGGTGAATTACTACTGCAGAGAGAAGTATTTCTGTCATATGGAAGCAGCGGCAGAAGAGGGCTTAAAGAAGTTTGGGAATGATCTGGTACTGAAATTCTTCAGGGGTTATGCCATGATTCTTCAAAGTGAGTATTTGCAATAGTTTTTTATATTCCTTTTTCAAATAAATATCTGATAGCTTAAATAGACACGGAGTGCCCAGATAACTTTTTGACCTATTTCGTATTTTACTCATTAAACTAGAACTAATTGAGAGAAGATAGATTTTAAGAAACAAATCACTCATTTAAAGTTGAAACTGAAATATGCCCGGTGATTTTTGTTTATATTTACAAGCAAACTCAGTTATTCTGCACTTACATTAAGCTTAGAGACACTTTAAAGTACATTAGCTGTACCATCATTGGACCAGATATTTTTCATTTTGTATTTGGTACAGGGCATACATTTCAGCCTTTCTCTGCATCACTAACATCAATTACTTTCAACCATCATAATGATTGTCGTGACAAATCACATTTCTTATGAAACCATGTTTCCATTACATTTTTGGTATGCAGTAAAATCTCGGTAATAAGATGGAAAAAACACAACAAAGAAAAATGTTAGCATGTTTTCTTCCTTCATCTTAATTGCAATGGTTAGAATAAAACACATTTGTGCAAGTGGTTTTGGAGCTTGATGAAGTAATTTCAATGCACCAGTAGTACATGTTACAAGTTCTTTTGAAAAATAACCTGTACATAGGAACAAGTGTTTTAAAACATTAAAATAAACTAATAAATATTTAGTTCAGGGTTCTAATTAAACAAAAGTTTAATAAAATTTAAAGATTCTGTCAAGTAGTGAAATGTTTGAAAATTACACATTTTTTTTAATTTGATGTCACTTGATTGTTTTGTTGAGAAAAGGTGTTTTATTAGATTGTTATGTCAAAATTGTGCAAGATATTCTTAACCTTTTAGATCGTCCCCAAGAAGGTATTCGAGAGTTGGAGGTGCTGAAGGACAAGAGAGATGTTAACCTTTGTTCCCTCATGGGCCTTATGTTGGCTCACAAAATGAGTCAGAACATTGGTATGTAATAGACATCAATGCAGACCATTGTAGAATTTATTCATGTGTAACTGGAGTTCAAGTATGGATCATCAAAGCATTTTTTACTCACCTGGCCTTAAAGCCAAGTGTTTATGGTACAGTCAGGCATCTCTTTAATGCTGTCCGTTGACAACCCAGTATTTTAAGCTTCTAATTAAACAACATTGTGACTCCGCTATAATGCGGTAGATGGGTAGTTTCTTTTAATTGTTTTTTTTTTACATTTGTGGTAGTGGAGTGATGCTGCCTTGCACTCATGCATCAGAAATTTAACAAAGGGTCAGTATATGATAGAGACACATTTTTTCTGGTCTGATGACACGGATTATTTTTAAAAAATGTGGGTGTTCTGAAGGATTTAATTCTGAATGAAAAGAAGAGGAATTTTACCTACCATTCACATACAAATATTAGTCTAAGTAAATATATTAATATTACTAGTAAGTGGCCGAAAATCAGACAAGACAATGCTTCATCAGATTGATATACCAGAAATGTCACCACAAAAAAAAGCAGATATTTCAAAATATACAGTACTCATGCTCGATGTCAGCATAAGCGGATTATGATGTAACAATACACTGTTAAGATGGTTTGTCAGTAAAGACAAAGAAATTGTTTATGTAACAAATGATAAATTTCAGTGCATTTTATATCAAGTTTGCGGTTACCTTTCATGTGGCCTCTGAATTTCTCCACTCGAAACCAATGGTTGTATATACAAGTTTAAACAGCAAACAGTGTCACCAATAAAAAAGTAGCCAGATGGTATATTTTGCTCCCAATAAGGAAAATAAAATCGCAGTTTGCAAAATTGGCAAAGCCCTACACGATCCTAGAATAAACATTTTGCAGTTTAGTTTTCGTACTTTCTGTGTGTCTTTCAGCCACTGAATTTTCTGAATGAAAGTATCAGCACAGCTAAAAGGATCAGTTGATCAACACAATTTCCCACTCAACAGGTGGTCGAAGCAGGACTAGCAAGCCCTTAGATTTGCCGTCCAGGAAATTGATGCGAACAGAGGACTCCTGTATACATGATTTTCTGAATCCCAGATATATAAAAATTTGTGTAAAAATACGGATTATGCGTTTCCGAGACCTTTGAAAGTGATCGGTGATTAAAACAACTTAACAAGTTTATTTTGCTGTGAAAGTTTCATTTTTAACTGTATTTACATTTACAATGGCTACTAACATCAGTATAAAATGCAAATTAAATTTACAGTCTCTGGAAACTAAATATTTGGCTGTTAAGAAAGTTGAGAAATGAACATCTCACAAAGAGGTCTGTGAAATTTTTTCACTTAAAAATAACACCCGTTCAGGAAGGATGAAAGCTGCTGAGTCTATAAAGAAATACTATGTCGAAGGTAACTGCGCTTCGCAATGGAAAAATCAAAAGACTGCTACATTTGAAGACATGAAGGAAGCATCAAAATGGTTCAATGAAGCATTGGCGAAAAAAACTTAGTGTGGAGAACTTCACTGCAACAAATGGTTGGTTCAGTCGCTTTAATGTTCGTCATAGCATCTGATACAAAAGTATTTGTGGAGAATAAATGTACTATTGACAGCTTTTCATTTCCCTGTGAATAGCACCATCCCCTTGGTAGCCTCAATAAGATGGGAAGAGACTGACCAAAACGAAGACCAATTTAAATACATGAACTTGAAGCATGTAAATAACAACTATCCAACCATGTGCTAATGCTGACATTGAATATCATACTGTTTTTCGTATCAGGATGTGAACGATGCAATATTTTGTGGATTTTATTACACAAAGGTAACCAGAACGTAATTTGTCAATATACAAGTGTATTTCGCACTGATTCTGTCTTCATGTACTCAAAATTTCCATTTTTTCTCAAAGTTTAAATGACGTCACTGACGATGGGTCACCCTTTGCAGAAGAAAATTAACTTTTATCTTTTTTCAGCCTCCCCCCCCCCCCCCCCACTTATCTCGACATCCGCCTATGTCGACAATATTTTCTTGGGCCGGAGAATGTCGACATAAATGGGTAGGACTGTAATTGAACATACCAACTATAACTACATGTTAAGAGTTGAATCAAGAACTCAAGTGACTAGAAGTTTAGACTGGTTTGCTTTTTGGTTTAATTTTCTTGGAAATCATATTCTGCCACCCTAGTGCTAATTTTGAAACTGAACTTTGAATGTGTCACCCTTAAAACTGAACTGATGATAAAATAAATATTAATACCCTCAAATCCTCAATTGCAAAATAATTATATAACTAGATAATATAATTCGGATAAATTCTTTGCAATGAGAAAGGACATCTATTCAAGAAATGCAGTGGACTTGAGGACACTCTTAACTTTATAGGGCCAATGAAAGGCATAGTTCTAAACTATAAAGGGAAATTTATTTTACAAATTTGTTTGAGATAAATATTTCCCATTGAACTTGAAAGTTTAGTCCAGCAGGACAAATAGTATGTATCTTAAAAGGCTGTAAAAATATAAAAATTAAATATTTCTAATGTCTCATGGACTTTAAACCCTTCATTTTTAAGGTAAACATTTACTTTTTTATGATAGTAAAAGGTTAAAGGCTAAAGATGCCAGAGTTAAATAAAAATTGTTTTTTAAAGAAGGATAATAAGATTAAAAAGATAACGATGAACAATTTTTACATTTCTATGAAAGCTGGAGAGGTATAAAGTTTGTAGGTTTTTTTCACAATAAATTGGGGGTTTCAAAAATGGAAGGCATTATTTTAAAATCAACTATCCATCAAAGTTTGATTGGATTATATCTAAGTAAAATAATTAGAATAATATTGATGATCTACGTTGGCCATTTTTAATTAAAGTGTTTGTTTTTTAACCCTTCACCTTTAAATGTGATACTGCCCTAATTATGCATGTTATTTTACAGACAGAGAAGCAGTACAAAATTTAGATGCTCAACTAAAGACAGAGAGAAAGCAGGCTGGAGAATTGGCAAGTATTAATTGGATAATTGTTCCATGTTAATCTGATATTAATAAGAAATGACAAATTATAACTGCCATTTAGAACAGAGTCAGTGATATCTGTATTTCAGTCAAGTGCACATATCACAAAAACTTTTAATCTGACATTAAAGCAGAAATACTTGAATGGATCCTTAATGACTGTTTTACTTTGTCCCATGTGTCAGTTGTGATCTTAAATTTGATTTGAATTTTGAACCTCTCTTTGCAATGATTTTGCTTTGGTATATGTAACAATTGGATTCTTGTACTTGTTTTGAACCTGGGACCTCGCTTATCACAATTTATAATGTTTCTGGAATTCCGTAGATATTCAGTTTTAAATTTGACTCCCCCAACATTTTCTCCAAGTACATGTGTTGCCTTGAGAAGGATGAAATGGTCCAGAAATCTTTGCCATCATGTACCTTCCTTACAGATTACACCCCATTGCCCCAGTGCCTTGAACAGAGCTCTCAACTCTCAGCATAACACCATTGTACAGTTTGGATTACCAATCAACCACATACTTAAGACAGTCAAGTGTTCTACAACCTTTCCCATCCCTTTTTAGTTCTGGAAAAGTCCTTTTTTCGTATTTCAGAAATTTGTGAAGTTTGAACATTAATTTTGAATATTTTTTTTTTTTTTCAGGGCCTGTACTATGCAGGTGTATTTCTGTTCCATACAGGCAAATATGACAAGGCCCGAGAGTACATTGATAGGATGCTTAAGATCAATCCAGAATCTAGAGAGGTTAGTTACAAGCTTTTGCCTCAGTCCCATATATATACTTATGCCTGTCCTATGCATAATACAAGAAAAGATGATAAGTGTACATCAACAGGATGCTCAAAATCAATCCAGAATCTAGAGAAGTTAATTACAAGCTTGGACCTTGTCCCCATGTATCTGTATATACATGCCATTAGTTAAAGCATATTAAGTTATGATGTTCTCAATCCATTCATTATACTATATGTCTGTCCATCTATACTTACAATGGTCTCAGAAATGCATAATCAAACATATTTGGATGCAATTTGTTTTCTGAGATGCAGAAAATCAGTTACACAGGAGTCCTCCATTTGCATGCAGTAGCTGGGCAGAATATTCAGAGGCTTGCCACTCCTGCTTCAACCACCTGCTGAGTGTGCAAAATGTGTCGACCAATTGATCAAGTTAGCTGTGCTATTTTCAGTAACAGAATTCAGTTGCTTGTTTGTTTGTTTTTTTTATGGTTTAACGCCATTTTTCAGCATAATATAGGCTATACATGGCGGCCAGTATCAATGGTGGAGGAAGAACCCGGACAACCCCCGGAAAGAACCACCGACCCACAATTCAATTGCTTAAAGGCAGCCAAACATACATGTTGTCATGGTGGCAAGTTCATGGACTTTGACTATCTGCTGAGTGCTGGGAAAATGTGCTGATATTTACAATGACTGCTTCTTTCTTAGTTTATAAAATAACACAGGCAAGTGCTTATTTTCATGTTCTAATCATGTTATCTAACTTTATTTGGCAATTCATGCCCTCCAGTCTTACTGAATACTTAACTGTACCCCGCTCTATGTATAAAGTTGGTCATTGATGACTGTGTATATACTGTTACTGCTTGACTCCATTTTGGGAAAAGCATCTGAATTATTAGCCAATCAAGAGACCTGAAACAAAACAAAGCTGATATGAATTATTAGCCAGTCAAGAGACCTGAAACAAAACAAAGCTGATATGAATTAGCAATGTATTAAACAGTTTCCTTATATGCTGTTTACTCAAACCGGATCCTCATGAATGACACTTCTTTGACTGTACTCTGAGCCAGTCAAATTAAATTAAGGAAAGGCACTTTACAAACATAATTGTCAGTTCCTATATGAATTGATAAATTGGCATATATAATGTTGCCCTCATCCTTTTGTTAGTCTGTCAATCTGTCCATCATATAGGGGCCCTTAGTGGTCTAAAGCGCTGTCCGTTACGAATCACTGACATTTCACCTCTGTCTGCGTGGGTTCGAGTCTCAGATTCGGTCACTGTGGGTATGCGAGAAAGCTTGCCAGTAGCTTCTTGTGGGTCGGTGGTTCTTTCAAGTTTTACCATGTTCTTCCTCCACCATTAATATTGGCCGCCATGTATAGTTTTGTGCTGAAAAATGGTGTTAAACCCTAAAAAGAACATGCAAAAAACTGTCAGTCACAGTTTGACTTGGTTTTGTGTTCAGGTCAGTTGTCAGGTACTTAGGCATGTCCGATGAACACATTTCTATATTTTGTTTTCATTGCAGGGCCTAACTATAAAAGGTTGGTTGGAGATGATGAGTGGCAGGGAAGCTAAGAAATCATTCAAATATTTTGAAGATGCAATATCGTAAGTGTCTCAGGTCGGACACATTAAACATTGAAGCTATAAGTTTGTATTTATGTATTTATAAAATTTTCAAGATTTTATCATAGTAATTTACTTTACATAATGTTCTCTCAATATATACTTTTATCATTTTCTTCAATACCATTCTTTAGGTTTTGTTTCTGTGTTTTCATCTGCTTATATTTTAATAATTAAAATCATGATGTCACACTTGGCCCCAGTATCAAGTTAATTGCATCATATCCTTGATTTGACTTTTATTCTTGGAATGGCATTTTTTTCCTTTAGCATTAGTGGTAGACCAATTCAAGTATATATAAAAAAAATATAATTCTCCCAGCAAGGCTATGTTAGGGAAATTTATCTTGAAATTCATGCTTTTCTTTGTTTGTAGGAAGAGGGTTCTGTTTAAAAATTAGTATACTTACAAGAAATCTCATTTGCTAAACAATGATTTTTAATTGATGGGATTATTAGGATATGGAGTTCTTGTGCCCTGCTTTGTAAATGATGTGACTTTCTTTTTCACTGAAATGTGTTTTCATTAATAACCTGAGTCTGTTAATCCTTTCATTAAATATTTTGGTTTTGATCTTTTGATCAATCTAAAGCAAATATTCCAAATTGAGCACATATAATAGACATGATAGATACATAAGCTTTCTTACTGAAACTTAAAGCATGCAGTATTAAAATATGTGCAGGACAATATCAAATAAAAACGGATTTACCACAAACAAAAGATGCACACTGTTATTGTGGACATGATATACATTGAAAATCTGCATTGACTTTTTACCCAAGTACACAATAATATATAGAAAATATAGTGTTGTGGTTGTCCATGCTGTATGTATGTATGTATGTATGTATGTATGTATGTATGTATGTATGTATGTGTGTATACACACACACACTTTTTTTCCTAGTCGTTAAACAACCTTATAACACAAAATTTGATTTTTGACAAGATCAGTATGTTTTATACCTTTATTGGTTCAATTTTCAGCTTTTTCTGTCTTTATTTAACAAAATGTTTTGAGATGCCCCCTTTCCATCTCGGCTTACAGAGCACAGAATGACCAGCATTTAAATCAAAATCAGTAATTTAACAGCTTCTTTGAAGAGTCTGATTTCAAAGTTTTTAGCAATATGTCACATGGTAATATCCCTTATAATCTTTATACTTTATCTAGTATTTCACATGGTAATAGTCCTTATAATGTTCATACTTTATCTAGTATTTGACATGGTAATAGCCCTTCTAATGTTCATACTTTATCTAGTATTTCACATGGTAATAGCCCTTCTAATGTTCATACTTTATCTAGTATTTCACATGGTAATAGCCCTTCTAATGTTCATACTTTATCTAGTATTTCACATGGTAATAGCCCTTCTAATGTTCATACTTTATCTAGTATTTGACATGGTAATAGTCCTTATAATGTTCATACTTTATCTAGTATTTGACATGATAATAGTCCTTATAATATTCATACTTTAGTATTTCACATGGTAATAGCCCTTATAGTCTTTATCGTCTTGCAAACGAGCTTGCGAATGCAATTACAGACAGTACCAAAGAGGTGTGTCCATCAACGAAGCGGCATGTTCAGCCCTGGATATCCGAAAAGACCTTCTTTCTCATCGATAAACGGAAGAAATGCAAGTTAAATAACCAACCGGAATATAGACGCCTCAACAAACTGGTCAGAGTTCATTTGAAGGAGGATAGAGCCGTGTATTGGGAAAATCTTGCAAAAGATATGGAAGGGGCAGCCAACCGGAACGAATTCTGAACCCTTTACTCAACCATTCAACGACTATCCGGAAAATCTCGGCCGCTTGAGAACAACATCAAAGACAAGACCGGAAAATTCATCAGCTCCAACACAGGATGTTTGGACCGTTGGCAGGACTTCTTCTGCACCCTCCTCAACCACAATGCCCCACCTGGACCGATGGAATCTGTGGATGCCATGGACAAGTTGTCTGTGCTAGTCGATGAGTCTGAACCGTCTATGAAGGAAATACGGACTGCCATCTTAGACCTGAAGAACAACAAGGCGCCGAGCATTGATGAAGTGACACCAGAAGCCTTGAAATACGGCGGAGAGATCACACGCCCTGCTGAGATTGATATGTCGATCGGAAGCGGTACCAACATCATGGAAGAAAGCCATCATCGTACCAATCTTCAAGAAAGGCGACAAAACGGACTGTAAGAACTATCGGGGCATCAGCCTGCTCTCCATACTTGGCAAAGTATTTATGAAGATCATCCATAGAAAGGTACTCAAACGGCGGGAGGAAGCAGCACGAGAAGAACAGGCCGGTTTTCGACCTGGAAGAAGCTGCTGCGACCAGATCTTCACGCTCCGTCAAATCCTTGAGGAAAGAATTTGGTGTGGAAAACGCACAATCATGGTGTTCATTGATTTCTCCGCAGCGTTTGACAGCGTCCATCACCCGGCCTTGTGGAAAGCCCTGGAAGCGGAAGGATACCCACCAAAATACATCCGGCTACTTATCAACACCTATGACGGGTCAACCAGTCAAGTTCGAGTCCAAGGAGCAAACACGAAGGATTTCTCGGTGAAAACGGGCGTCCGTCATGGATGTGTGCTCTCACCTAGCCTCTTTAACATCGTGGTCGATTGTGTCATGCGCAAGGTATTCCTGGGACGTAGAGGGATCACTTTTGGTGCAGGGCTCGATAAACATGCCACAGATCTAATGTTCGCGGACGATAGTGCATTTCTCACTGAGGACGAAGCCGAAGCAACAGAAATTCTGCAAGAAATCGCCGATGAAGCCGCTAGATTTGGGTTAAAGATCAACACCGCCAAAACAGTTGTCATGACATCGGACAACACCCCAGCGACCGTCTGCCTTAACATAGTCTATCTTCAGCAAGTAGAGGAATTTAAATACCTGGGGTCCATAATCCGAAGCAGATCAATAGCGGCCTCCACCGACATCTCGCATCGCCTGGGACTGGCAACGTCTGCGTTCGGGTCACTAGCTTGGTGCATATGGAGAAAAAAGGCCCTTTCGGTGGTGACCAAATTGCGTCTATACCGCACTCTCATCCTCCCAATACTACTATATGGAGCAGAGACATGGGTCCTCCTAGACGCGGACCTCAAGAAGCTGGAGGTATTTCAAATGCGCTGCCTCAGACGAATACTGGGAGTAAACCTTCTGGACAGAATCTCAAATTTGGAAATCCGGGCCCGATGCTCTCACCAATCGACAGTGGAATCACTGATTAGATGTGCTAGGCTTCGCTGGTTTGGCCATGTCTGCCGAATGGAAGAGAGGCGTCTACCGTATCAAGCCCTGTGGCGCACCAGACCGGAAACCTGGAAGGTCTCAAGAAATGCACCAAAGAAAACCTGGATGAAACAAGTGGAAAAAGACCTGCCGAACTATGGCATGACCTCGGCACATGCCAAAGAAAATGCCACGCGGAACCGAAAATGGTGGAAGGAAATAATTGAATTCATCTGCACGGGCAATTTTCGAGCAGCACCCACAGTTTCCTATCAACTGCGACCACGCTGATTGGATGGAAACTACGGGACCAAATTGATTGATTGATTGACATGAAAATAGCTCTTCTAATGTTCATACTTTATCTAGTATTTGACATGGTAATAGTCCTTCTAATGTTCATACTTTATCTAGTATGGGATACCTTTCTTCTGTCTGTTCATCTATTTTTACCACAGCTCCTAAACTGCATGTAAATTCATGAACCTTAGTTATGTTGTCATTGCATTAATCATCGGCAAGAGTTATATCTTCCCATGTCTTCTTCTCCTAGAATGTTAGAAAGTAAGATGTACACAGATTTTAATTACAGTGACGTTTTTATGTTTTCTTACGAAACTTGATGTGTGTTGCTTTAGCAGGAAGACAGGTGATATATTTGTATGTTATGATCCAAGCATCACTGTCTGAGGTGGGTGTGAGTAGAAGGGTGTGGTAGGATGGTGGCATAATATTGGGGGAGGGAATGTATGGATTATGCAGTAATGAGCATAGGTATTAGATTTGTGGTGGCAAACCATTGCTATAATTCTGGTGGCATTTTATTTTAAACATTTCTTTCACCCACAACTAGTCATTAGTTTTGATAGTTTCTGATTTCACTGCACATGAAAAATCTAATTACAGAAAAGATGGGGCAAGTGATATTGATGCATTGTTTGGAAAAGCGAAGTGCTTTGAAATGCGACACAACTACAGTGGATCTTTAGAGCTGGTAAATAAGGTGATTGTAACATACCCTAATTTCTTACCAGCCCTTGTGGAGAAAATGAAACTTCAGCTGGCCTTACAGGACTGGGAAGCAACTCTTGAAACATCACAGAGGTAAGAAACCAGCACTTATTGGACATATTTTTAAAAATATTTTTCATGATTCTGGTTGGCCCACATATGCTTATTATTTTTAATGAACTATTATTTCTAATGAACATTCAGGTAGACCCACATACACTTTTTATTTACCATGAAACCTCAGGTAGGCCCACATACCTACACTTACTATTTATCATAAATATTCAGGTTGGCATATATAATGTACTTGCTTTTGCCATGCTAATTCAGGTATATATTAATATACATATAGTTGTGTTTTACCATGGCATATCAGGTAGATCTAATACACTTATTATTTACCATGAAAATTCAGGTATGTCTACATAAACTTTTTGTTTACCTTGATACTTCAGGTAGGTACACTTAATATTTACTGTGGCAATTCAGTTGTGTCTATGTATACTTTTTATTTACCACGACAATTTATGTAGTCTATATGCTTGTTTTTTGCCATGATAATTCAGGTAGGCTTAAATACACTTATTATTTACCATGATAATTTAGGTAGTGTACATACAATTGTTATTTACTATGATGATTCATGTTGGCCTTAATAACACTTGTTTACCATGTAGATTCAGGTAGGCATACACACACATATTATTTACCATGATTGTTCTGGATGGCTGACATACATCTTTTATTTATCATAAAATTCAGTTAAATCAGCATACATGCACTTTAAATTGACATGAAAATTCATATAGGCCCACATACACTTACTATACACTTGCTATTTGTCATCAACATTCAGGTATGCCCACATCCCTACACTTACTATTTGTCATGAACATTCAGGTATACCCACATACCTACACTTACTATTTGTCATGAACATTCAGGTACGCCAACATCCCTACACTTAATATTTGTCATGAACCTTCAGGTATGCCCACATCCCTACACTTACTATTTGTCATCAACATTCAGGTATGCCCACATCCCTACACTTACTATTTGTCATCAACATTCAGGTATGCCCACATCCCTATACTTACTATTTGTCATCAACATTCAGGTATACCCACATACCTATACTTACTATTTGTCATCAACATTCAGGTATGCCCACATCCCTACACTTACTATTTGTCATCAACATTCAGGTATACCCACATACCTATACTTACTATTTGTCATCAACATTCAGGTATACCCACATACCTACACTTACTATTTGTCATCAACATTCAGGTATACCCACATACCTATACTTACTATTTGTCATCAACATTCAGGTATACCCACATACCTATACTTACTATTTGTCATCAACATTCAGGTATACCCACATACCTATACTTACTATTTGTCATCAACATTCAGGTATACCCACATACCTACACTTACTATTTGTCATGAACATTCGGGTATGCCCACATCATACACTTACTATTTGTCATCAACATTCAGGTATGCCCACATACCTACACTTACTATTTGTCATCAACATTCAGGTATGCCCACATCCCTGCACTTAATATTTGTCATGAACCTTCAGGTATGCCCACATACCTACACTTACTATTTGTCATCAAATACATGGTTAATGTACTTATATTTGCCAGGACAATTCAGGTAGGCCTACATACACTATTATGTATATGACAATTCTGGATGGCAGACTTAAACACATTATTTGCCTTGCCAAGAAAAATGTATGTATGTCTACATACATTGTTTTATTTTTGCCTTTAAATTCTACCTGTATCTACACAAAGTAAGTGTTTGCTGGCCATCTTGAAATTTAAATATTTTTTTTAAAAAAGTGTACAGGTATGTGAATTTTAATCCCAAAAGTAAATGTATGGCTACCTGAATTTTAATGCCAAAAAATGCATATTTCTACCTGAAATTTTAATAGCAAAAAATTTTGCATGCATGCCTACCAGACTTTTCATTGCATAAATAAGTGTATATATGTGTGCGAAAAAAAAAACATTAAAACAAAAATTTCACTTTTGCTGCAATTTATTGTGTTGCATTTCAGTTAATGAATGGAAATAAGTCTTTTTACAGTAATTTGTACAGTTACTACCTTATTCCTTTTGCTGTCTTTCCTTTCTCTCCTATTTTCTTTAAATAGGGATTAAACAAGTGTAAATATTGAAACCGCGTACATGAATTCTTTTATGCTATTAAAGCAGAGTCCAGTTGATACATATGATCCTCCCTAATCACCAAAACATGAGATATGCCACTTGTCCAGATTTTACAATGTTTTCTCTTAATTTATGTGAGTTTTTTTATTGTTCTTTTAAGGGCTCTAGATCAAGATCTTCACTGTCTAGAGGCAATTAGATACCAGGCACTACATCTCTTATGTAGAGAAGGCAATTATGGAGAGGTAATATCTATTATATGCCATTTTGTAGGAGGTACATCAGTCAATATCAAATTAATATTGTCATTATTGCTTGTTTTCAGTCCAAGAAGGAATGAGGTTGAAGCAGAATAATATCTTTTATACCCTGCCATATTCATTGATTTGCTGGTTGATTTGTAAAGGCACTTTTGACACATTATTGTCTATAGTTGTCATACCAAGGGAATGGAAATTATGTTTTTGACAGCAATATTCCAAGTCTGACAACCTAGGCTGGCTTGGGCAGATATTGAACTTTTGACATTTTGATTATGAGTCGGACACTGTACCATAAAAATACTTTGCCTTCCTAAAAAAGGACATTAACTGATACCATTGGCTGTCTTCTCTTGTAAATTTTATTTTGATCAAGTTATTTCGAAGGACTTAAATTGGAATGAAGATTTTTAAGAATATTGAGGATCTGTATGCCAAGCTTGATTTTCACTTGTTTAGCTCTCATAGATCAGAAAAGATCATGGGACGGCCTCCATTGTACATTGTCCAACTCTCTTTTGTCTATTTTAGCAATAGTTCTTTACCTCTTGTACTCCTAAGCTACTTGGAGGCTTGGTATAAGACTTTATACACATTCAGCCCGTGGTCTTGTTGGTCCTAAATAAAAATGGTTTTGCTCAAGCATCTAATATGGCTGGTTTCATTATTACTACTCTGCTTGAATGGGTGGTCATATTAACATGGGTTTTCACTAAAAGACATTTAATTATATCTAGTTGATCCTCTCATGGCTGATTGGTCTAAGGCATTCGACTTTACAGATCACTGACATCTCACCACTGTCTGCCTGGATTTAAATCGCATTTCAATCATCATTTTGTTTGAAAAAGTTTGCCAGTAGTCTTGGTCCTTGTTTCTTCCTATGTACTTCCTCTACCAAATATACTGGCTGCCATGTATAGACTATTATGTGCTGAAAAATGGCATTAATCCCACAGAACCAAAACCATTACCTAAATGAAAATGATGTCAATCAGGCAGCCAGTATGGCCACCACAGCAGCCATCTGAAAATTTTATTGCTACTCCTCCTTTACAGAAAGTCTTATCAACATGTAGTTTTCATTAGAAAACTTCTTATGTTGTTTTGACAGTCTTAAATAAAACTTGTACATGATCTGATATCACTTCTCATTCTAGATGGAAAGTCATATTGAAACTGTTTGTCATTGCAAGACTTTTATTGATAATTTAGTTCATGCTAAATGAAAACAGTGCCACATGGTAACCATCTTGAAAATCTTATTATTCCTTCTTCTAAATGGAAGGTCATGTCAGCATTGGGTTTTCAGTTGAAGAATATTGTGATAATCTAGTTTGCCCTGAATGAAAATGGCACCAATTTGACTTCCAATAGGGCCACCATGCTTTCCACTTGAATCATTTTTTTTATTTCTAATCATGTCAACAGGTTTTCACCAAACGACTTGTTATGATATTCAGTTGATCATGAATAAAAATGGTGCCCAAAAGATATCCAGTATGGCTGCCACAACAAATATACAGAAAATGTTTTCACTAATTCTGTTGAATATATGGTCATATTTTTATTGGGTTTTCACCAAACATCTTATAATAGTGTCTAATTTGTCCTAAATGAAAATAATGCTAATCATACAGCCAATATGGCTGTTATAGTGGCTGAGAGAAATTTGTGCATTTTG
The DNA here is from genome assembly GCA_029339505.1 of Unio delphinus. Lineage (NCBI taxonomy): Eukaryota > Metazoa > Mollusca > Bivalvia > Unionida > Unionidae > Unio > Unio delphinus. The sequence continues at coordinate 7,436,716 of JAQISU010000154.1, read as the reverse complement.
GTGATTGTCTTTTTTCAGTTTGCAAAATGTGCAGGTTTTACATTACTTGTTTCATAAATTCAGGCTGCAGCCAAAATTGGAGACATAATAACAACATTGGACAGGTTTGAACCCAAGAACCCCTGGCTCTACTTTAGTATGACACAATGCTTGTGCAGAATGGTGAGTAAATTAGCAAACTTGTAGCACATGTCCAGATATTTGATTTGTTCAAAAATCAAAATTTAAGCAGCTACACTCACAATAAACTATCTAGAAATTTAATTATATATACTAACCGAACTGCAAGGCATATATCATCGTTGTAAACATTTACCAACTGGTCAAGCTATACTAACAAGCTTTGTACTTGCAATCAGTTTGACTGAGGAATTTGACTGCCCATTTATGAAACTCATAGAGAACTGGCATTTCTTATGGAGCTGTCCAACCTAGTCAAACCGGCTGCAGTCACAAGTTATGGTATATCAAATGGTCAAAATGATTATGCATGCTGTTCATCATTTCCCACTGTTGTTGATGTAACTGAAATGGGGGAACATTTGCATATAACAATGGGGGTGACATGTGCATATAACAATGGAACAGACATAATTTAACTCAAGGCATTGGCAGAAGAAATCTGTAGAATTTTGTCTTTGTTGACCTTTGTTTGATTCTACCCACAGGGGCAAGTCCTTTTCGTGGATGTAGACAATGTTGATGACAATTCTTCATTCAGGATCTTGCCAAAATTATTCAGAACTAAAATAATTACCAGGATTCTATTGGATCATTTGTGATTCTGGTTATGCTAGAACTGATTTATGGTTGTCACAGGTAGAAAGTCATGAACAGAGATATTTAACCCACATATACCTTTTCTAGATGTTGATAAAGTGCACAGACAAATCTTTAATGCCACATCAAAGTTAGGAAATGTTTTGTCTGCTTCCTCTTACTTGACTTTGTGCATCGGATGATTTTCTTTTGGTCTAACCAAAATCATTTCTGGATTTTTTGCAACTTGAGGAAAGGAACAACTTAGTCTTAAAGAGCGAAAAATAATAACTTTTATAATCCTATCTTTACGAAAGAACTCCCAAGCAGTCCCATGAAAGGTCAGTTTTTACAAAAGAAAATTTAGTTTTAGGCTTGTAAAAAGGCAGTGTAGATGGTAAAAAACCACAGCTTCTGCTCCAAAATACCTATGATATAGATGCAATTAATATGTGAAGAGTCTTGACATTTCCAAATATATACTTCCTACATACATGTGTGTGTGTGTGTGTGTGTGTGTGTACAAGAGTAAGATTTCATTTTTCTCAGATGGCTGGGTTCTATGGTAGCAAAAGAAATTATCCTAATGTAATGTGATCAGGTAAATATTTTCAGAGAAATATAATTTACTACACAATTTGCTTTTTCACAAAATCATAAAAGATGATTATCGTTTTCATTACCACCAAAAGTTTTAATTTTGCTGGCCGTGTTGATTTTTCACTGGTAAAACATGAAGTGTGTGATATTAAAATTACCATTTTCTTCCTTTTGTAGAACAAATTTAAAATCATCTTTTGCTTCCTTTTTTTTACAAATGTCACAGGTAGTTTTCCATTATGATTGCCAATTTAAAGTTACAATAAAAATAAGGAAACAAATACATTAAACATTTTTGTCTCTCTGTCAGCTTTATCATTCTGTCTTTCTATTTACCTGAATTAATTTTAAATTTTCTCTCATGATTTCTGTTTTATATTTATTAATATACACATTATTCTTTTCATATAAGTAGCCCGCATATACCTTATCTTTGACTACAAATGATATCCTACATCTTGCAAAGAAAAGGCATAATGACCAAGGAGTCAGAATGTATTTCAAGTCATTTCACTACCCTATACTGTGGTTGGGTCAGATAAATCAGTATGTTTTGTACTTGATACATACTCTTACATTTTTGTTCACATTTTGAATGATAATTATAGAATTCATCAAATAGTTTAAATCTATTGCTCATCAAGGTTTGTGAAGATTGTTGAGTGAGTTTTTAATGATGTCCATACATTTAATTAGAATTGAGCACTCATGTAAAATTATTTATTTGCCTCACTATCCTGTCTACATTTCTCCTTTGAATACGTTCCCCGATCACATTACTTTAGGGATATTAGCCTGCTACCTCGCGAATCCAGCCCTACCAAAAGACGAAAATTCGTCTTTCCTGTCTATGTCATATAGACAAAGGGCAATAACTCTTGCCCCATACCTCCCCTTGCTACCCGCTAGGTGTCGCTTCTTTAGTTTTTTAGCTTCGCTTGTACTGTGCAAACACGTACAATTAGACCTCCAATGAATCCAAGCCATCTTAGTGTAAATTCTGACCATCCGAAGTTAAATTTGGAATTACTGTGTTGGATAATCATTCCTCTACAGGTTGTATACATTATTTTACAATATTTTCCAATTTGAGTGACTTTGTCACCTTTTCTAGACTTCGGACCAGGTTGCAACGTGGTCAAAAAGCACGCTTATGGCAGTACTAGCTTGTAATACATGTAGCACTCAATAATTTCGCTTATTCCGTATGTAACGTTTACGATATTAGCGACTAATAACGTGCTGCATTGATAATTTGTGCTTTATTTATCTTCTTTGACGTTTCAGTAGACTTCAAAAAAGTCTTTGAACGACCAATTTGCGACTTTAATGGCGGAATTTTGTGTTGTAGTCACGAGTTCACACGACACTAAATCATTTCGCTTCCTCCGTTAGTTACGGTTATGGTAATAGCGACTTAATAGCGTGTTGAATTGCTAAATGTGCTTTGTTTATCATCTTTTTCGTTTCAGTAGACTTAGTCTTGAACGAACTATTGCAACACGCTCACAGCGATAACTAGTGTGGTCATTAAGAGTTAACATGGCACGGAATAATTTGACTACTCCGTTAATAACGGTTATAGTATTATCGAATTAATAATATGTTGAATTTTTTAATTTGTGCTTTGTTCTCTTCTTTTGTCGTTTCAGTAGCAAAGTCAACAACGAAGGCATGAATGGCAAAATGGGTGTTGACAATGTGGAAATGGAGGAAATTATGTTGACATGGTTTAGGCTGCCCAGTGGATGTAAATTTCACCGCAGGTCCGTGCATGGCTTTCGGGCCTGTAAGTCCGGACGCATGGAGTCTAGGCTGGATCAATTGGATCCATTTTATTATGCACTTTCACCGGCCGTCCAGCCGACACCGTCAGTTCAGCCGGCACTTCAGCAGGCACCAACCGGCACTAGCCGTCCATCTGGCACCGTCCGTTCAGCCCAAATGGCACCGGACGGCCAGCCGACCTTCCAGCCTGCATCAACAGGCACCGGCCGTTCAGCCCAAATGGCACCGGACGGCCAGCCGACCTTCCAGCCTGCATCAACAGGCACTAGCCGTCCACCCGGCAACGACCGTTCAGCCCAAATGGCACCGGTCGTCCAGCCGACCTTCCAGCCGGCATCAACCGGCACCGGCCGTCCATTCGGCAACGACCGTTCAGCCCAAATGGCACCGGTCGTCCAGCCGACCTTCCAGCCGGCATCAACCTACACCGGCCGTCCATCTGGCAATGACCGTTCAGCCCAAATGACACCGGTCGTCCAGCCGACCTTCCAGCCAGCATCAACCTGCACCGGCCGTCCATCCGGCAACAACCGTTCAACCCAAATGGCACCGGTCGTGCAGCCGACCTTCCAGCCGGCATCAACATGCACCGGCCGTCCATCCGGCAATGACCGTTCAGCCCAAATGGCACCGGTCGTCCAGCCGACCTTCCAGCCGGCATCAACCTACACCGGCCGTCCATCCGGCAATGACCGTTCAGCCCAAATGACACCGGTCGTCCAGCCGACCTTCCAGCCGGCATCAACCTGCACCAGCCGTCCATCCGGCAACAACCGTTCAACCCAAATGGCACCGGTCGTGCAGCCGACCTTCCAGCCGGCATCAACATGCACCGGCCGTCCATCCGGCAATGACCGTTCAGCCCAAATGGCACCGGTCGTCCAGCTGACCTTCCAGCCGGCATCAACCGGCACCGGCCGTCCATCCGGCAACGACCGTTCAGCCCAAATGGCACCGGTTGTGCAGCCGACCTTCCAGCCGGCATCAACCGGCACCAGCCAACCATCCGGCAACGACCATTAAGCCCAAATGGCACCGGTCTTCCAGCCGGCATCAACCTGCACCGGCTGTACATCGGATTTACGGAGATTATAGTGATGTACCCGTCAGTCAATCTGTACTACTGGTTACATATCACTACCAGGAGAGAGATGTTATAGATGTATCTCCATCCAATCAGACCATTCGAGAGGCAGGTGCCGGTCATAGCCGGACCTTCGCCGACATTCCGGCCGACCATATACTGGACAAATCAGTCGGTATTGCCGGTGTACACCTCCCGTCACATCAAATACGTGACGGTGTGATTTTTTTTTAAAAAAAAAAAAAAGGGAGAATTAGTGACATTATCATAGTGAAAGTGTCAATTTATGACAGAATTGCGTCATCTAGGTCACCTGGTATGCTGTCCAGATATGCAAGCTGTACCAGAACCAACATTCCCTCTGAGCGAATGGTAGATGGGTGCACAGTGCTGGCCGCACTACATAAGCATTATGTAATTATTATTACCTTCCAACCGGCACCGGGCGTCCATCCGGCAATGACCGTTCAGCCCATATGGCACCGGTCATCCAGCCGACCTTCCAGCCGGCACTAACCGGCACCGGGCGTCGATCCGGCAATGACCGTTCAACCCAAATGGCACCGGTCATCCAGCCAAGCTTCCAGCCGACACTTGCCGGCATTGACAGTCCATCCGGCCGTCCAGCCCAACAGGCACCGGTCGTCCAACCGTATGGAGATTTTAGTCATATACCAGTCCGTCCGACTGTACCGCTGTACCAGCACAGGGACTTTTATCATACCGCAATCCGCACAAATCGGATTGACGATGATTCTAGTGATGTTTCCGTCTGTCAATCCGTACTACCGGTTACATATCACTACCATGACACAGATGTTGGCGATGAATCTCTCGATCCAACCCGACCATTCGAGCGGTCGGTGCCGGTCATAGCCGGCCCGTCGCAGACATTCAGGCCAAACATATGCCAATCAATTCATTCGGCATTGCCGGCCATCCATAGGCTAACAGCTCATCCACAAGGGAGAGTGAATACCTTTATCAGAGATGACGGAAACGAGTCATCTATGCCACCTGGTATGCATTACCCCGATATGGATGCTTTACCAGAGCAAGATTATGCACATAGTGAGTGCGATGAATCGCAGGCAAATCAGCTGTATGCAGATCCAACTATGGAACGGACTGAGTTCAGCTTCAAAGCCGCAGTGGAGGAAATTTATAGGGTGTTAAGGCCCCTTCAGAATGCCCTCCACCTCCTGCTGCCATTACCGACTATAAGGTTAGAGCGTCGGTCGATCTGGATGAGGGGGAAGAGACTCTATCCTTCCGCCTCCTTCCCCAGTCGAAAAAAAAAAATTAAGGAAATTAATGACCGTCTGTCGACACGTATAGGGGATCCAGGAAATGCTAAGGCGTTCTTTTCTGAAAGCCAAGTACCAGCGTCGTTTTCAGGTCGATGGTACAAAACTCACTCCGATGCGTTCAGTACTGAGGTCCTGGCTCGGGATAAAATATGGCAGCAGTCCATATGTCTGCAGCATTGTCTTATAAAGTGGACAAAACTGTGTTCAATGCCACGTCCAAGCTGGTTCGAAATGTAGTCGCTACGTCTTCACTGTTAGACCTAGCCTCCCTAGCCATTTTCAGGATCGCTGAAAAATCTGGCAATGAACATGCTTGGGAATCGACGGCCCGGTTAGCTAGGGTTTTTAACGGGGCAGCTCACCATTCCATGGCCAATGCGCTGACTGCTTCTGCCAACCTATACCTGATACGTCGTGACGCATGTCTGAAGGGCACGTCGCTTAAACCCCATCATAAGCTGGCTAGATATGACCGACGCACATTTCACGTCCCTATCCCACGAGTAGTGGACATTTCTCCGTTGTGCTTGTCGGGACTTGGTTTATCAGTTCCATGTCATACCTTTTGGCCTAAATTTAAGCCCTTGGGCTAGTACCAAGGTTATGGATTACGTCGTCACCCTGTTCCGCTCGACTTCATCTATTGTGTCGGCAGTATATTTGGACGACATCCTCCAGAAACATCTGTCAAGTTCTACTCTGCTCAAAGGCAGAAACGATCTTATATAACTTTACATCATATAGGCTTTCTCGTGAACTGGATAAAGTCTGATCTCTGTCCAATCTGGATTTTGGTCCATCTGGGTGTGGAGTTTCTCCCGATCTGAATCTGGTAAGGCTTCCTCGAGTTTGCGATCATCCAGATAATTGCACTCGTAGAGTCCGTTTCCGACAGAATGCACATTTTAGCGAGAGAGTTGCAGATCCTTGGATTATTCAATGCGGCAGCAGACTTGATCCCGCTCAGCCGTCCTTTTATGTGCCCTTTACAAAGGACGTTGCTAGCGTTATTGCGCCCTTTTCAAGTCCCTTCGATCCCAGAAAACAGTCATGCTCACGCCAGAGATACGATCATTCTTGAGTCAATGGCACAACCCCTGTAGGCTGTCCACAGGGATTACTCTGGAGATACCCCAAGCGGGGATAACGGTATGTTCCGCCACTAATACCTACGGTTGGAGTGCCCACCTGTTGCCGGACTTCGATACTGTCAGCGTCACGTGGGTGCCAGGGGCGAGCCCCTTTCCACATCAACCTTTCAGAAATAACGGCTGTCATCAATGCCTTTCATTTCGGGCAGGATCAACTCTTATTACAAACTGCCCTCATTATGTCAGACAACATTGTGGGGGTGCCTTGCCTCAAAACAAGGGGACACCAATCACCAGACCTGTGCAATCTGAACTGGCAGTTTCTACATTGGTTCGACAATCTCCACCTCAATGTACAATTCAGACACATTCTTGGCAGACTCAATGTCTTGGCTGACACTCTATCTAGTCATTCACACAGAATGGTCACTCCATCAATCGGACTTTCTTCCAATTGACACACTTTGGGGACGTCCGATGATTGATCTTTTGCAACAAGGTGGAATCGCAAGTTCTCCACCTTTCATCTCACAGGTTCCAGACCCAGAAGCTTGGGTCGTGGATGCTCGATCAATCACCTGGGAAGGGTTGTGGTCATTCTCCTACCCTCCCACGGTCTTGGTACTGAAATTAATCCAGAAGTTAAAGGGTCAGAACTGTCAGATGGTTCTGATTGCCCCTCTCAGATGGAACAACTCCTGGGTCTCCGATCTACTCAATCTAGGCGATAGATCTACCCAGGAAGATTACAGTCAGCACAAGTATTCACAAGCAACGGCGGCCAGGGGTGTTCCACCCCTGTCCGGACCGTCTTTATGTTCAAGCTTGGCTCTTGTCCAGACAGCCTTGCAAGACAAACAATTTAAATCTTTGATTGCGGAGAGAATCTCGAGAGCAAGAAGGCCCTCTACTCTGAAGGTTTACGAGGGCAAGTGGCATGTTTTCAGAGACTGGTACCATATCATTCACATTGTTCCTCTGAGTGTCACAGTCCCTCAACTGACCAACTTTTCTCTGGCTTTTCGAGGAGAAACAGCTGGCTCCAGTTATTCTCCAATGTTACCGCTCCATGATATCAGACACATTCCGCCATTCTGGTACATGTGCTATCAGCCATGACAAAGATTTGTCAGATCTTTTAGACATTTTAAAAATTCAATCGACTTATATCCCTCACCCTGTTTCCAAATGGAATCTGTCCTGGGTTTTAACATGACTCAATTCAGACAGTATTGAGTCTTTAACCCACGATTAGTTAAAGCTACTATCATACAAATTGGGTTTCTTGATAGTCTTAGCTTCAGCATGCAGAGTGAGCAAGTTACATGTCCTTTCTAGTGACCCGAACTCTCTTCCGTTCCGATCAGAGGGTTTGATGGTCCTCTTGACGCAGCCAGGCTTCTTAGTCCAAAATAGATTACCATACATTGGCGATCAACGAGTCGTCATTAGCTCGCTTTCTTTATAGATAAGTCAGGATCAACAGCCATGTAAGATCCTGTTTGTGCACTCTAGCACCATTTCAATGCATAGAGGTGAGTCAGGTCACATACAAGCACCTCTTTCTTCTGGTGATAGCTGGGATATGAGATATTACCATTCAAGCCCTTGCTTCATGGCTGTAGTGGGTTATATGCTCGGCGTACTCTGAGAATTCGCAAATCAGTCACCTTATAGAAGCTGTTGGCTGACATGCAGAGTCAACCTTCTACAGTTTTATCTTCAAGTTTGTACTCGCAGAGGCAAACATTGATTCTAGTAGGTCCGGTGTTGGGCAGCCCAGACGCCCACCAGACCCATGTGCAACAATCAGCACAGCCTATTAGCTTCGCTGGATTCGCCAGATAAATTTTCGTAGGTAAGAAGATTTCAATAACTATCTTCTTAACCGTATAAAGGGGTCACATATCACGTGACCCTGGGCTGTGTTGCTGATTGAAAATTAGGAGACCGGGTTATCATTCACATGGGGAATCCGGCCATCATTCCCTAGAGGATACCCGGGGTGGAGGTCGGATGCTCCGCATTCCCTCCTCCTATTACTTATTCTCCTAAAGTAATGTGATCGGGGAACGTATTCAAAGGAGAAAGCAAATTTTTTAGTAAATTATGTTTCTCCGAGAATACTTACCCGATCACATTACTAAGAAACCCTCCCAACCACCCCGCCATGCGAGCATCCTCGTGTTTTATATACCGCTCAGCTTAAAAACTAAAGAAGCGACACCTAGCGGGTAGCAAGGGGAGGTAAGGGGCAATAGTTATTGCCCTTTGTCTATATGACATAGACAGGAAAGACGAATTTTCGTCTTTTGGTAGGGCTGGATTCGCGAGGTAGCAGGCTAATATCCCTAAAGTAATGTGATCGGGTAAGTATTCTCGGAGAAACATAATTTACTAAAAAATTTGCTTTCTCATACATGCCTAATATATTTCATCGAAACAAGACTGGTAATCATGTTAATTTTGTTATTAATGTTTAATCTGTGACAATATGAAGAATAAAACATTATTTTTGCAAGATCTGTTTGTAATTAGCTTAAGGCTATTCCATTAAAACATGTCATAAGTGGAGTAAAAAATATTTTTTGTTAGGGTACTGCTAGAAGAAAAGGTAAATAATTATGCCCAACAAACATGGTCTGATTCATAACCTAACCCTTACAGAAAAAATACAAAGTGTTCTTCCTTCCCCATGGAAATTTAAATGGGAATTCTTTTCTTTACAGAACTTATTTTTTTTTTATAATACTGTGACTATTTGAAAAAATCCTTTTTTTCTTCCTGCATTTACCACAAGTTCATATGAAATTTTAATATTTACATAAAATAAAATATGTAAATGTTTGTTTCACAGAGTGGAAGAAATGCACTGGTGTTGCAGCAGACGTGTACACTGATGGAACGGGCAGTTAGTCTTGACGGTAATAATGCTGAGTATATCAACGAATTGGGCCTTCAGCTCCTCTTTCAGGGCAAGGTCAAGGATGCAATGCGCTGTTACAAAAATGCTATGAAAATGGATGAGACCAGTGTGGCAGCTCTTACAGGTAAAGCAACTGTCAGTCTAGTTAAATTAAAAATGCATTTTTCATGCCTGAAATTTTTGTAAACTATTGTCATGAACAAATGTAAATCTGTTCCATGCAGTTTAGAAAAATGTCCCAATAACCTATAGGTGCATGGTATTATGTTAATATTTTACCGTCAGTAAGGCAAATATGTAAATTACCAAGTAATCTACATATGAATTTAATATTGACAACATTTGATCATTTTCATTACAAAATAGATCGTTTCTTTTAAAATACAAATTTAATTTATCAAATATTAATTTGGAATATTACAACTATCATATTTATGAGGCATTAATTACATGCTTCACATGTGCCATCATTGTGGACAAATGGAATGTTTGCAAAGATAGTGAGGCCAACTGCAACTTTTGTTGGAGTTTTAGAAATGTCATTTTTTTAGTTATTTACTAATGTATGTTAATATGTTAACAACTGTAAGAATGTAAATCATTCTAAGATTTTGAGGAGAGCAGTTGTTTTTGTTTGAATTTTATGTCATTTCTGAAGTCCACTAATTTCTTGAGCAAATGTGTTTTGAACTTTTTTATATATCTGAAAATAATTCTTTTTTTTCAGATAGGTTAATAGTTATAATAATGATGTTAATTTGCTATAAATCAGATATTGGTTAGCTTTTGACAGACAGAAATTGAAAAAATATCAGGATCTTATGTCAGAACATTAAATTGTTAGTCCCAAACATAATATGCAACATACTTTGGTATGTTAAGAATTTGTATGACACATAATGTTTCGTTATGCCCATCTCTACCACAAACATGTCAAAAGCTGTGGTGGAGATTTTGTCTACAGCACAAGCTCATTGGGATTTTTCTCCAGATTGTTATAGTCCCAAAAGCCAGCCCAGACCATTGATTGAGCTACTATATCAACCATCACATTCAGAAACGTTATTTAAGGATGGAGACCTTTAGGTCAATTATTAGCACCAACTTTGACCTCCAGGAATTGTACCTTGATATTCCCATTCACGGGTCTTCCAGAATTTTGACACCATGTATCTGTTCAAAGCTGTCCTATTTGGTCTAAATCCTAGCCTCAGGTGTTCACAATTGACAAAGATGTGATCATGTCACACTAGATAACCACTTCCATATCCAGAAAGCTTTGCCTCCAATTTTTTCTCAGCAAGGTCAAATCCAGTCTCATTCTGTCCTCTTACTTCATTCATCATGGCTTTTTTTTTCAGTTTCTGAATCAAGTTTGCCTCTTGTAAATATCAGCATAAAGGTTGTCTCCATGGTGTTTTCCATTCAATTAACGAGTCATATTTCAGCCTATGAATTTCTTTGGGCTTTTTAATTGTAGCAATGGAAGTTGTTAATAAGACCTCTGCATAGAATTCTTCTATCCCAGTAGCAACTAGATGTTTGTCCACTTGACCATTTATCAGATCATATGAGATTTGACCTTAGTAAATGGTGGACCTCTATGTTGCAGCATCTGCTGCAAGCATAACTAGATAAGGTGCCCTTCTCTTGCCCACCTTTTGTAGTTCTCCATGCACATCAACTTTATGGAGATGAAAGTCATAGGAGGAGACACTATCTGGAAAGGGTGTTCTGATTTATTCCAACAATTATGAGATTTTCAGTTATCTCTTAAAGCAAAGGGGGTACCAAGCCCCAAGATTTCTGCCATCTTGATAGAGAATTTTTCAAGTGGTGTCATTGTCCATAAATTAATGTGCACAGCATTCCAAGCAGTATCAATGTCCTTGTGAATTCCTTGTCTACATGGAATCAAATAATTCACACAGAACGATATACTGTAGTATCATCAATATTCGTGGGGGATCAATTTTCGTGGTTTTCGTGGTTGCCACAAACCACGAATTTAAATCCCCAACGAAAAATGAGCCACATAGGTTGATGATCCCCCCCCCCCAATTCCCGACCCGTTTTTTTTTTACAGTGTTTCATTTAAGTAAGGATAGAGAGAAAATATAGAAAAAGCATAACATATTCAAACAATAGTAATACTAAACAGAAAGAAAGAAAGAAAAAATACTATTAATACAAAATAACTGCATATGAAAATTAGATTTAATACTTATTCAAGTCGATCCTTCAATCTAGTGCAGCTGAAGGGTTAGGAAGTCCAGGAACCGAGGGTGATCTAAGTTGAATTTTACCATTCTTAAGCCACTGTGTTAACGTCATGATAGTCATAAAGTACTGATATTGCAACTTTATGGACAGTGGTTTAAGTAAGAGATCATTCAAATGTACTTTAATAACTGATTGGTCTGGTTTTGATGGCGGCGTCGGCTTCCTTTGATCTTGAACACTCAAACGAAAACATGGCGAAACTGATTAATCCTGACGGGTGTTTGATATGTGCTCACATAGGTGGATGTATTGTTTTAGTGTTGTTGGCTGAGTCTGCTTTGACAGATGTTAATCACTTGGTCAAAAACACGTTGTAAGTATTGAACTTGCCGGGTCTTAGATATTTACTTATACAGGTGGTAGTATTGTTTTAAACATTAATGTGACCGCCGTTTGCGTCGGCATCGTTTTATTCTTTTGTATTCTTTATTTTGGGTACTTGTAGAGGTTAAACCATGAAATTAACTACCTTATAATATGCAAAATTTGACAGGCATAACCACGAATTTACGTCCCCACAAAAATGCCTTTATTTTACAAAACCACGAAAATTGAGCCCAACGAAAATAAATGATACTACAGTATTCACCCATCAGTCTAAATTAAAAACTGAACCATTTTGAACTGACCCCTTGTTAACCTTTTGCAGCAAGGTGTAACATCAAGTTTCCAGTCTTTGTCTCACTAGACCCAGATTCAAAATCCAAGGCAAGAGATGACCATTTCATGATCTGATGGTCTTAATTTTAATGCATCCACTATTTCCCCCATCCCTTCTGATTTGTAAGTTAACCCAGTGTGAGAAAGGTTGATCCTTACACCACCTGTCAAGTTGGAATAATCATTAGTCACTGATCTCTTGAATCTATCTTCACATATTCTCAGGAAAATTCTGCTTTCTCCATGCCCTGTACAATGACAGCACATGCAGGTTTTCCATTCAGGTCAAACAAGCTCATGGAAAGAAACATTTGTATCAGCCTATGGTGGACAGAATTGCACCAGTTAGAATGCACACCATTTGAAAGTCAGTGAAAAGTGGCGAGTCCTCTCCTGTGGATGTAAGCCAAGAAATGTCTCCTTTAAAATCATCAGTGCCATTAATCGACTGTACCATAAATAGCTTCTAAGACTTTTCAAGGAGATTAAGTTAACTTTGGTCACAATCAATAATTACTGTTATACGAATTCTGATGTTTTTTTCTTTTGTAAACTCTTTTTGAATACCAGCTCATAAGGTTAAGTCATTTGCCATCAGCATATCATTTGAGTAAATATGATGAACATCATTCAATCAGTAAGATGGAGCTCTCTTATGTAATTTTTAGATACCAATAGCTTAAAAGTCTATGCTACTCATGACAAAGTTGTTCTTTGCATTTCACTTGAATCAATGCAAAATCATGGTGATATGACATAGCTTCTCGGTAACCTTTTATCTTAAAATGGTTCACTTTGACCTGGTGGGAGCTTTATCAGCAGTACAACAGGCATTGTTCCTAGCTCAAACATCAGCTTTGTAACAATGCAGGGTATCCTACTTCTTGTGGATTTGTGGGAATTAACATTTATTTCTTTAATACAGCTTTTGTAATTGATCTTTGCTAGCCCTGTTATCACATAAAAGACTTGTTTTACATAAAACACCATTGTAAAAATGTTTATGAAAATAATTATTGTATTTTGTTTAGTAAGGTAAAATGCAGTGTCCTAATATACTAATAGTGAAGATAAACTATTTAAATCTCTGCACTTCTTGTCCCCATGAACTTTTTTGCAGTTGTAACAAAGAAATTGAAGGAAAAAAATTAACTCTGTATTTTTCATTTTTCACAATATAGTCTTGTCTTGTAAAAAAAATTGATTATTCCTTTTGTAGAAGGCCAAAATGTGGAAAAGTCTGTTAAAAACCATTCTGACCAATTTATTTTACATTTTTATGGTGGTACTGCATTAAAGATAATGTAGATTGTGTTACTTTTACATACAGAAAATCCCAACATGAATTAATTTTATGTATATGGAAAATATATTTGTTTTTTCTATAGGTATTATCCACTGTCAGCTTGTTGAGAACCAATTAGATGATGCAGCCCAACAACTGGAGTTCCTCAGTGAAATTCAACAAAGTATTGGCACCTCAGCTGTATGTTATATACATTCATAATTAGTCATATTAATTAGGTCAGCACATAAAAATGCATGAATTCTATAGCAATCTTTGTTTCTGTTCAGCCATCTTTTAGTACATCTGCTCGTACTTAAATGGATATTCTCATGGAAAAAGGAATTCATACAACTTATCAAAAATTTCTTAGCTTGGATTTTCATCCCAGCAAAGTATGCATCCCATTATTACTATTAAATTGCTGATCAAATAATTAAAATGTTTGAGCTTGTAATTTAGACTTTGTAGCCATTATTGTGCTGATGGATCATTAAGTATTATTACATAATACATCTATGAATAAAGCACTGGGTATACTTGGCACAATTAGCCTTTGACCTTGAAAGTACAGCCATAATATGTAAATGGACAAAACTCAAATTCTTATTCTTCGAGGAAACGGTTAATCTTGGCTTGCCTATACTGTATCTGCATTGAGAATTTGCAGATATATCAGGAAATTGTGAAAACTACAACACCTTTTTAAGCTCCTTTTTAGCTATCCTTTTTAATATTGTATTATTTCAACACTTAAATCCATCAGTATTTTATGTATTTTTGATCCCATTTATTGTATTGTTACATAAACACTGCAAAACCATTTGCACTCTCCATTCATTATCTTATTTAGTATAGTGTTACCTAAACAATCCAAAACTATTTACTCTTCATTCTTTCGCTTATTTAGTGTAGTGTTACCTGAACACACAACTTTTTGTATTCTCCATTCTTTATCTTGTTCAGTGTATTATTACCTGAACATGTTTAAACTGGGTGTACTCACCAGTCTTTATCTTATTTAGTGTAGTGTTACCTGAACACTCCAAAACTATTTACATTGACAGTTCTTTGATCTTATATAGTGTAGTTTTACCTGAACAAAAACCATCTGTATTCTGAGCACTTTGATCCCGTTATTCACTGTAGTAATTCCGTAATATTCCAAACTGTAGTATTGTTGATACTTTGATTTTATTTATTGGAATGTTGCCTTAATTCTTCAGATATTTAATATTCTCCATAGTTTGATTATTATGTTTAGTGTAGTGTTACCTGGAAGTCCTGCAAAACAAATCTTTCAAATGTTCCAGTATTTAGGACTGTATTTGCTAAGAAAGTTTGATTGTAATTAATTTTTTTAAATCTTTAATATTATTAGATATGTGTGCTAAATATTTCAACTCCATTTGGATCTTTCAACGAATAGAAATTACAAATAGTTAGTACAGAAGATGAATATCTGTAATAAATATATTGATGTGGGCCATACTTTAATTAGCATTGTCTGCTGCTGTAATAAATATATTGATGTGGGCAAAGGTTTAATAAGCATTGCTTGCTGTTGTAATAAATATATTGATGTGGGCCATGGTTTAATTAACATTGCTTGCTGTTGTAATAAATATATTGATGTGGGCCTTGGTTTAATTAACATTGCTTTCTGTTGTAATAATTATATTGATGTGGGCCATGGTTTAATTAACATTGCTTTCTGTTGTAATAAATATATATTGATGTGGGCCATGGTTTAATTAACATTGCTTTCTGTTGTAATAAATATATTGATGTGGGCCATGGTTTAATTAACATTGCTTTCTGTTGTAATAAATATATTGATGTGGGCCATGGTTTAATTAACATTGCTTGCTGTTGTAATAAATATATTGATGTGGGCCATGGTTTAATTAACATTGCTTTCTGTTGTAATAAATATATTGATGTGGGCCATGGTTTAATTAACATTGCTTTCTGTTGTAATAAATATATTGATGTGGGCCATGGTTTAATTAACATTGCTTTCTGTTGTAATAAATATATTGATGTGTGCCATGGTTTAATTAACATTGCTTTCTGTTGTAATAAATATATTGATGTGGGTCATGGTTTAATTAGCATTGCTTTCTGTTGTAATAAATATATTGATGTGGGCCATGGTTTAATTAACATTGCTTTCTGTTGTAATAAATATATTGATGTGGGCCATGGTTTAATTAGCATTGCTTTCTGTTGTAATAAATATATTGATGTGGGCCATGGTTTAATTAACATTGCTTTCTGTTGTAATAATTATATTGATGTGGGCCATGGTTTAATTAACATTGCTTTCTGTTGTAATAAATATATTGATGTGGGCCATGGTTTAATTAACATTGCTTTCTGTTGTAATAAATATATTGATGTGGGCCATGGTTTAATTAACATTGCTTTCTGTTGTAATAAATATATTGATGTGGGCCATGGTTTAATTAGCATTGTTTACTGCTGTAATAAATATATTGATGTGGGCCATGGTTTAATTAGCATTGTTTACTGCTGTAATATATTGATGTGGGCCATACTTTAATTAGCATTGTCTGTTGCTGTAATAAATATATTGATGTGGGCCATGGTTTAATTAACATTGCTTTCTGTTGTAATAAATATATTGATGTGGGCCATGGTTTAATTAACATTGCTTTCTGTTGTAATAAATATATTGATGTGGGCCATGGTTTAATTAGCATTGCTTTCTGTTGTAATAAATATATTGATGTGGGCCATGGTTTAATTAACATTGCTTTCTGTTGTAATAATTATATTGATGTGGGCCATGGTTTAATTAACATTGCTTTCTGTTGTAATAAATATATTGATGTGGGCCATGGTTTAATTAACATTGCTTTCTGTTGTAATAAATATATTGATGTGGGCCATGGTTTAATTAGCATTGTTTACTGCTGTAATAAATATATTGATGTGGGCCATACTTTAATTAGCATTGTCTGTTGCTGTAATAAATATATTGATGTGGGCAATGGTTTAATTAACATTGCTTTCTGTTGTAATAAATATATTGATGTGGGCCATAGTTTAATTAGCATTGTTTACTGCTTGTAATACAATATAAATGTTCACGTTTTTGCTAGGAGGGTTTTTATCCAAGAAAAAAGGGTGTTTCTCATTGAAATCTCCAGCATCATCAATATTATCATTTAAAGGTCCTGTAACAGATAGTTTTCCATTTTTTAAAAACCTTGCTTCCAATGTTGTATATTTATGGTAAAGACTTTGTGTGATCATGTGACTGCAAACTGAATTACACATGTGCGCTTGAAAATGTAATTGCTTTTTGACAGACAATAACATAAAAATATATCATTGGATTCATCAGTAGTTATTTAGAATGGATTAAATGCATTAATAGAATATGGAAGGATTACTAAAGAGCTCAAGAAGCATCAAACAAATAGCATTCATTTTATTCTTTCTGGCTGGGCTGGTTTGCATTAATGCAGCATCAAACATAGCCTTAACTGGAATTTTTTTGGTTCTGTTGGTTTGCATTTTGTTTGTCAAGATTAATTATACTATGTGTGTAATTTAGAAGGTTTAAAGATGTTAATAACTTACAGTTTGATTAATCATTTTAAAGAGTTGAGTGACATAGAACAGATTGGTTGAGCTTTAGGCATTTAAAGTTTGTAGAGATATGTAGGCACACAAAACCAGGGACCTCTCCCATCTGAGACACACATTTTAACCACTAGGCCACTTGAGCAGTCAGCAACAAGTTACTGCAAGGACTGATGAGATGAGATGATGGGCATGAATTAATATTGAAAAGGGAAATACATTTAAGAATGGTCATTTTTGTCCATTTACATGCCAAAACTTGGGTCAGTGAAAATCGTGATTTTGAAGTTAAAAACAACTTCTGACTAGATATTGTGAATCTCTTGATGTGTCATAAACTCTCTTTTCTGTTTCATATGTGATACAGTGTAGTGGAGATTGCATTAAATCTTTGGTATATGTGATAATGATGAAATTAGCAAATAAAATGTCATATGGAAGTATTATAGTTCGAGTTTTAACTGGCATATTAATATTACTGGTACAGATTATAATGTAGGAACCTTTTCTTCTACATAGGCAAGATATTTATTGGTATAATGTCAAAGTTGATGGAATCAGCGGTTGAAAAATAATGAAATTTGTGGAAATTTGTAATAATACTTTTAAAAGTACGCAAATGATTGACCATCTAAATTATATGGTCATAGGCTGACATCTTTTTCCTAGAATTTTCATATAAACATACTTCCATAATTAATGACATTTGTTGAAAAGCGCTATGAATGATAATTATTTTATGAAGTTTTTGAGAACATTATATATTGCATATTACAGGGACATATTAACCTTTGAAAATGATACAATCCATTTTTTCTTTTTATCCCTTAATCACTTATTTTATGATCAAGAAAAACATATTATCCCAAAACACTTTTTTGTATTAATTAGAATTTTAAAAAACACAAACTCTTGTCATTTTCTGTGAAAGTCCAAGAGATTTTGTTTTATTGAAAATTTCGGCTTGACTTGTCTACTAAGTTACAGCTTTAATGTAATTGCATCAATTGTTTTATATATACTTAACATGCTGCCAAGAAATATCAGTATCAAAGTTTTTAATTTTATTTCCAGGAGTTGACATACTTAAGTGCATTGCTTGCTACCAAGAGACATCAAGGGCCAGAGAAAGTTATACAGCTGCTAAATGATGCCATAGAAAACCACTTCAAGGGATTGAAGGTTACATTTACCAGAATATTTAAACCCAATACATCCACTCATTTTACAGTTTTCTTGCTTGTTATATTTTTTATTTTTTTATTTTTAATAATAACATTATCTTTTCACTGCTTGTTTCTCTGTTTAAAAGTTTTTGTATTTAATTACAGGGCTACCCTCTTGGAGTTGAGTATTACAGGCTGATGAACCCAGATTTTCTCATACAGGTCATCAGACTCTTCCTGCAATTTGCCCCACAGACGGTAAGAAGAAATTAGACATGTCTGTCGTTTAAATCATTCAGGTGTTCTATGTTGTCCAATCTTTTTAAAACAATTAAGATCAGTCCTGTAAAAAAAAAAAGAACCCAGATTTACCTGTCAGATGTATGTGTAAAAAACAACCAGGTTTACCGGTCAGATTTATGTAAAAATAAAACAACCCCAGATTTACCTGTCAGATGTATGTATAAAAAAAAAACCAGATTTACCTGTTAGATGTATGTAAAAAAAAACAACTAGATTTATCTGTCAAATGTGTGTGAAAAAAAAAACAACCCAGATTTACCTGTTAGATGTATGTATATAAGAAGAAACCAGATTTACCTGTCAGATGTATGTAAAAAAAAAAAACAGATTTACCTGTTATATGTATGTATATAAGAAAAAACCAGATTTACCTGTCAGATGTATGTAAAAAAAAACAGATTTACCTGTTAGATGTATGTAAAGGATATTAAATGACTTTCAATACATGATGACATTGTATCAAGACAATACTTTGAAAATTCTTAAGCCAATTTATTCACTTAAAAATTTGCTTAATTTTCAAGAAAGTATAAATCACTGTAAATTATGATAAATTGTTCTACATTATTTGCTATTATTTGCTATTGTAGCCTGTGTCAGCTGGTCAAGCAGTAAACCCACATCTGAAGAAATGCCTCCAAGTGTTGGACCCCTTGACAAAGGCATGCCCAGGACTGTTAGAGGGACTCTTCCTTATGGGCAAAGTCAAGTTCCTCGCTGGTCAATATACATTTATTACAGCAGCCCCTCACTATAATGCCCTTCATTATAACACTGTTCCTGAAAACCATTAATATTATGTATAGTATTCTTACACGAATCCATTTTTTAACCCCCATAACAAGTTTAAAAAAACAGAAGGCATCAAGGATATTAAAAATGCACTTCTTTGTCATTTCATTCATTGATTTATAAGTTCTAACATGATTATCCCTACAACGTCCAAAACACTGTCCTCTTGTTGGCATTTTCAATTTAAAAGCAGTAACTTTAGCCATATTTAGACCAACATATGTGATGTAGTTCACCATCATTGAAAATCTCAATAATTCCATAAATTTTGGATTTCTTTCTCTTTATACACATGTACATAGGAGTTCCTCATATTGGTTTATTCAATTTGTTTTAGAAACATTAAAACTATACATTGCAAATATTAGATGCAGACAACAGTTTTTACTCAATTAGACTATTTTTGCAACCAAAAATGGACAGTAATCATGCTGTTTGTTTAAATTAAGAACTTTCATTTGCATTGAAACGCTAATAATTTGACAGTGTTAGGGACCCCCTGACAATGTCAGATTCAAAATTATAAATCAATCAATGAAATGACAAAGTTTTGTGCATTTTGTTTATGTCTTTGATTCTTTTCATTTTTTAAATCGGTAGAGGGTACAAACAAATGGGAGGTTATGCGAATACTAGAATAGTACAATTTGTATCATGTAATTTATTATAAACAGTCCCACTTACAGGCAGTATGTTATTTGCCTCCCCAGGACAGCATTATAATGAGGTAGTTACGAATATTGTATGTTGTGTGCTTTGAATATCAATATGCTCATACCCCAGTGACATTTTGTAAGATGCGTTTGCAGTACCAGGAAGTTTGCCCACCATCTGAAATACTGTGATTGCACATTTTATTCATGGGCAACTAATTTTTTTTTTTATTTACTGATTGCAGCAAAACATGAATTCAAACGATTTATATATAATTGTCTATTTTTAAAAACAAATGGACCCCTTACCCAGTCCAGTGATTTAAGTTCAGATATAAATGACTTTTTGTTCTGAAAAACTACTGAAACTATTAGCCACAAGGAGAGGGAATTCAAAGTATGTTGCCCTCCATTGAAAATATAAAGAAATATAGTATAGATAGAATCAAAAAATTATCCGGTTTTGCGTATCTCTCTCATATTCTGCTAGCTGACCTTTTATATCTCTGTCATAAATGGACAATTAACAGTAGCTAGGATATGCAACCACAACAGAATACATGTCATTTAGGATAGAAACAACTCATCAAAATGAACTGTTTTCTAATTAGTCTGTACATCATGATATGCCCATTATCAAGATTGCTGCATATTCTTGCATGTTGCCAATTTAGAAGCTGCACTCACTTCAGAAGAAAACTGCTGCAGAAAGGAATGTTATTTTCAGTTAGCTCCCACATTTTCCAGTCAGGTTGTCCCCAGTTGGCATGTCACTTTTAAGCAGCCAGAAGCTGTCAGGTTTATTTTTGAAGCCAGGTATATGTTCCATTTCACTTCACGCATGAATTGTGTAATGCGAACTTCAAAACTTGACTCTATGTGTTATATGAGTGTACAGTTAATGGATTGGAAATATGAGAACATAAGAGAGAAAAGAAAATCACATGTGAAAATTACATGCTAAAATCACTCAGACCCTGAAAGCCATCAATTGTGCCTTAACTTTTTTTTATATAAAAATTTACCAATAAATTTGCTTTTTATGGACTTAAGTTGAGTCTCAAACATGGTTCCAGCCTGACATTGATAATCTTAGGACCAAGAAAGTTGTATTGGATGTTTTGGGCAAGCATGCTGGTTAACGTTTTTTTTCTCTTGTTTTCAGGTGACATTGAATCAGCTCAAACCACACTAGAACATTGTTTGGAGATGGAATCTACATTCTCTGATGCCCACATTTTGATGGCCCAGGTAACACAATCCCTGTACAAATTAATGAAATTGTCCTTGGTTTAATAAGTCTGTACCCAACCTTTCCACATGAGGGATCATACTGCAAATGTTTCTCGCATGGCATAGTTTATAAACATGGTCTACATTTTCCACTACTAGTTGGTACACATTATAAGAGGTTGGCAGGCTGGATAGAGATCTTTGATGGTCAGGATTCTGGTTTGTCCTTCATGTATTTAAGAAATCCTTGAGAATGTAATAGAGGAATATCACTGGAGCATTATGCCCAAGGAAATTGGCCGTATCAACAGTGGATATGAAGATTGTACTGCTATTGAAAACAAAACTTTTACCAGTTGCCAGTAAAACCCTAACATGCCAATACCATTATATGGCTGACTCATACTAGTGCTGCCAAGACATGTGGGGCATTACATAATTGCTGGCATTCCAACAAAGAGACAGAAAGGTGTTTGGACATTCCATGTCTGATGTCAGTCTCATATGTGATTTTCACATGGATAATTGCATCGTATGAACACTCCGATGTGGTACAATCTGCTTTAATCATGCTGCAAACTTGAAACCATATCCTCATTTTAAAAAAATCCACATTGCTTACTGTTATGAATTCTCTATGTTCTTCTTGTTTTGTTGTCTTACCTGTAACTATTAAGACATGCTATAAATTTTAAGTATCAACGGCAAAGCCTGTGTAAACAATGTCAGGGTGTTGTGTTCAGATTTTTGCATTAGCATTGTCATGGTGTTGTGTTCATATTTTAGCATAAACAATGTTAAGATGCTGAGATAAGGTAGTAGTGTAAACATTATCTAGTTGCTATGTTCAATTTTGTGTGTGAGCATTTTTTTGTGTGAGCAGTATCACAGCATTGTGTTCTGGTTTATGTGTGAGCATTGTCACAGCACCATATTCTGGTTTTTGTGTGAGCAATGTCACAGTACCATGTTCAAAGTTTTGTGTGAGCAGTGTCACAGCATTGTGTTCAAGTTATTTTTTGGGCATTTGTCATGGTGTTATGTTCACGTTTTTGTGGGAGCTGAATAGTCTTAAAGTGCTCACCATTATGGATCACTGCCATCTCACCCCTGTATGTGGGGGTTCCAGTCTTGGGCTCAGTCAAGGTGGGTATGTGAGAAGCTTGCCATTAGCTTTTCATGGGTTGGTGGTTCTTTCCAGGGTTTTCAAGGCACTTTGTTAAAGAGGCAGTATGAATAGTTTCAAGAAGCTGTGTGAAAGTAGTGTCATGAGCAATGTCAAGGTGTCATGCTGCTGTGATGATGAGGAAGCATGAACAATGTCAAGGTGTCATGTTGCTGTGATGATGAGGAAGCATGAACAATGTCAAGGTGTCATGTTGCTGTGATGATGAGGAAGCATGAACAATGTCAAGGTGTCATGTTGCTGTGATGATGAGGAAGCATGAACAATGTCAAGGTGTCATGTTGCTGTGATGATGAGGAAGCATGAACAATGTCAAGGTGTCATGTTGTTGTGATGATGAGGAAGCATGAACAATGTCAAGGTGTCATGTTGCTGTGATGATGAGGAAGCATGAACAATGTCAAGGTGTCATGTTGCTGTGATGATGAGGAAGCATGAACAATTTCAAGGTGTCATGTTGCTGTGATGATGATGAGGAAGCATGAACAATTTCAAGGTGTCATGTTGCTGTGATGATGAGGAAGCATGAACAATGTCAAGGTGTCATGTTGCTGTGATGATGAGGAAGCATGAACAATTTCAAGGTGTCATGTTGCTGTGATGATGAGGAAGCATGAACAATGTCAAGGTGTCATGTTGTTGTGATGATGAGGAAGCATGAACAATGTCAAGGTGTCATGTTGCTGTGATGATGAGGAAGCATGAACAATGTCAAGGTGTCATGTTTCTGTGATGATGAGGAAGCATGAACAATGTCAAGGTGTCATGTTGCTGTGATGATGAGGAAGCATGAACAATGTCAAGGTGTCATGTTGCTGTGATGATGATGAGGAAGCATGAACAATGTCAAGGTGTCATGTTGCTGTGATGATGAGGAAGCATGAACAATGTCAAGGTGTCATGTTGCTGTGATGACGAGGAAGCATGAACAATGTCAAGGTGTCATGTTGCTGTGATGATGAGGAAGCATGAACAATGTCAAGGTGTCATGTTGCTGTGATGATGATGAGGAAGCATGAACAATGTCAAGGTGTCATGTTGCTGTGATGATGAGGAAGCATGAACAATGTCAAGGTGTCATGTTGCTGTGATGATGAGGAAGCATGAACAATGTCAAGGTGCTGTGTTAGAGCATTTGCATGAATAATGAGTGTCAGGGTGCTGTGTTAAAGCATTTGTATGAATAGTGTCAAGGTTCTTTTATAATGTGACATGAATAGTGTGATGATGCTGTTTTAATGTAATGTCATGAACATAGTCAAGGTGCTTTATTAATGTGACATGAGTAGTGTGAAGGTGTTGTTTTAAAGTGATGTCATGAGCAATGTCAAGATGCTGTTATAAAGTGACATGAATAGTGTAAAGGTTCTGTATTATGAAGGTGCTGTTTTAAAGTGACATGAATAGTGCGAAGGTGCTGTTTTAAAGTGACATGAACAATGTCATGGTGCTGTTATAAAGTGACATGAGTTGTGTGAAGGTGCTGTTTTAAAGTGACATGAACAATGTCAAGGTGCTGTTATAAAGTGACATGAGTATTGTGAAGATGCTGTTTTAAAGTGACATGAACAATGTCATGGTGCTGTTATAAAGTGACATGAGTAGTGTGTAGGTGCTGTTTTAAAGTGGCGTGAAGGTGCTGTTATAAAGTTACATGATTAGTGTGAAGGTGCTGTTTTAAAGTGACATGAATAGTGTGAAGATGCTGTTATAAAGTGACATGAATAATGTCAAAGTGCTGTTATAAAGTGACATGAACAGTGTGAAGGTGCTGTTTTAAAGTTACTGTTTTTGATGACTTTGTTAATAATGTAAAGTTACTGTTTAAGATGCCCTTGTTAAAAATATTAAGTTACTGTTTTAAGATGCCCTTGTTAACAATGTCAAGTTACTGTTTATGATGACCTTGTTAACAATGTCAAGTTACTGTTTAAGATGGCCTTGTTAAAAATGTCAAGCTACTGTTTTAAGATGCCCTTGTTAACAATGTCAAGTTACTGTTTTAAGATGGCCTTGTTAAAAATGTCAAGTTACTGTTTTAAGATGGCCTCCTTGTTAACAATGTGTTCATGATTTTAGAAGCCTCATATCTTCCATATCAGTTACTATATTCAACTTAAACTTTGGTAATGGTTTATGTATAACTATATTTCTAAAGTTTATACCCAGATATGCTAAGAGTTTCTGTGTTGCCTGGATAGATAGATAGATATATTGTCTAACCCTATTACAGTGAGACACTATGTTGCACAGAATATTTAGTTTGGACTTGTGTGGTATTTTATTTTTAATTTTTGTTACAGATCTATCTACACCAGAATAATTTCAAGCTGGCAAATCAGTCACTAGAAGTGGGGCTTAGTCACAACTTTGAGGTATTTGAGTTGGTTGTAAAATCAATATTTTTGTATTTATAAAATTGAAATAGAATGTTAAAAACTTTAACTTGGTTTAATAAAGTTAGGAACGTTTTGTTAATTTGTAAACTAAACCATGTCAATGGTCTGAAATTGAGAAGTTTACAAAATTCACTCATCAAGTGAAAAAATTACTTACATTTTTGTCTCAGCTTAAAGAAAATGTAAAATGTTGATGTACATGTATCATCGCCATTGACATTCCAAAACAAATGAACAAGACCAATTTTCAGCAAGTAAGTCATGACAACGAACAGGTTGAGAATTTTCCTGTATAATACCTGCAAGATGTATGTTACCTTTATTGCCATTTAGCAAATAATACCTGCAAGATGTATGATACCTTTATTGCCATTTAGCAAATTATCCATGGTCATTAAAAATTACTGTTTTCCAGATCATTAAATCTGTTTGTATACTTCTGATTATAGGTAAACAATAATATCATTTATTATGAGCTGAATGGAAAGATGTACATATGAAGAAAGGTAAATCTGTATATTTCTGAGTATAGTAACTTTGTATTCTAGTTATTTATCGATATTTTTTTCACGATTGACAGGTACGAGAACATCCTATTTACAACCTAATCCGTGCCAGGATACAGAAGAAACAGGGAGAGATTGCAGAAGCCATCAAGACACTCCAGATAGCCATGGGTCTCCCTGGGGTTAAATGTTAGTTCATATGCTTTTTTGGAGGAGAAAATTTATGACTCTAACATCTGTTAGAAAGCCATTCTTTCTTCAGAATGCAAATGGATTGGTGTAGCAAACTTCTGTAGAGTTAAGTTTCATTCATTCCACCTAAATGTGTCCATTTCAGACACATGACAAATTTAACAATGAATGATTATCATCATATTTTAGTTGAGGGTTATTGTTATACTTCAGTCTTTCCAACCACTCAACCAATCAGTTTGACAATGTGATCTCTTCCTAAGCTGCTAGGTGCAAATATATCAAACTCTGTAAATAGGTTGCATATAGGATAACAATATGTCAGAGGGGTATAATTTTTCAGCATTTGCCATGTAATCCCTGGTTCAGAAGTCAAATATATACAAATTGCAATTACAGTGACTTTGTTGAATATATTTTTTCCACACTTTTAAAGCATGCAGTGTAAAAATAAATCAAGGTCTGAGCATGAATACATATCACATATAAACTTATGTACGTGTAAAGACCAACTGTAAATAACATAGGCCCTGATCTGCTACTTTCATAATGTAAGGCATTTGTTCAACTATTTTTCTTAAAAACTCAAGAATTTATCTTTTGTATTTCCAGCTTCTGGCGGTAAAGGGGGACAAGCCCGTCGTCAGCCTAAGACAGAGATTAGTGTGAATGACAGAGTCTCTGTATTCCTAGAGCTAGCTGAGGCTCACAGGATGCTGGGAGAACAGGTAATCATCTCTGCTAATCCATTGATGTTTGTTTTTCATTTTACGAAACAACTTTTTTTTAGGCACTTTAGCCTGGGTCTGAGTTCAGTGGAAAGTCAAATTAGGGCCTGAGGGAGAGAAAAGAGAAAGTGAAGCAAAATGAAAATGAGGTTTTTACCAAATTAATTGTTAAAACATCGTGTGCCAGTTCACATCTTAAGGTAATCAAATGTAAACATTTGTGATATAGGATGTAGTAAGAAAAGAATTTTTTTGTACATTGAATAACAAAGTTTTTGCTGTCATGCAAATTATGTCATCAGCTTAACAATTTCATCAGAATTTTCAGTTTAGAATATGTACTCGGTTCCATTTTGATAGAAATGTATCGCATATATATATATATATATATATATATATATATATATATATATATATATATATATATATATATAGAAGAGTACAGTTCTAAAATATGAGTGGTTCTTTCGAAATCAAGGCTACCATGCCTGTCTTTATCTGCAGTATTGAATTAAACAGATACCACTATCACTGTATCTCATCTTCTTACTATTCAACTTCTAGTTATTTTGAATAAGAAAGAAGAATATTAAGAATTTTCTCCATGTAAAAGAGAAGAAAACGACTTGAAAAACAATTGTGCAGTCTTGTGTAGATTTGTGAAACCATCTAGTAAAGGAGAAAACTTTTTAAGTCTTTCAAATTGTGTAATGTGATTTCGCTGTTGGGCATGGAGTCGCCCATGAAATAAGTGCATGAAAAGCTAATAAACATCAGCTTGTTGCATCATCACTCACAACTCACTCAGCCTGAACCTACAATGTGAGAACCTTAATTTAATTTGATCACAAATGTGGTTTATTAACTTTCTTTTAGAAATGAACCTTCCTCTTTCAGTTACTAGTGTTGCTGGCGATTTATTTTGCACACATTTTACAGACAGATAGAACTCATATGCCTGAAAGAAAACAGTTCAGTAAGAAAATCACAGAATTGAGATTATCAGTGAAAGTTGGTACATTGGAATCGATGATGATTAAAGAAAACAACATGTGAAAAAGGCTTGTATAAAAAGACTGTTGTCTGTGTTGTACTCTTGCACCTTCTGAATGGGCATCCAAATGGAACATGGTGCCTGTTCAGAAGGTAACAGAGTGCAACAGATGCATCTTTGACATTAAATAATTATGTAAGGCACTTTCCTACTTTACTGATGGTTGTATATGTTGTAAATAGTTACATATGCATTTCAGCATTTGTTACTGAAAATCTATTTTTGTCACAAGCAGTCAGTATATTTTTTACTCAGAGGTTGGCAGCTATGCTTTCAGCTTGATGCAAACAATCATCAAAGGATGTCATATTTTCCTCAGACTGTTCTCTTAAAGGGTTTGCACATTTTCCTCAGACTGATCTCTTCAAGGGTGGCCACATTTTCCCCAGACTGATCTCTGTAAGCGAGCAATTTTTCCCTTATTGTTCTCTAGTCATAGTTCATGATTTGGTATATTATTGGGGGGTGGAGTCAACATGACACATTGGTTCTAAACAAAGATGAACTGCCAGTGAATGCATCAATGTGTAGAGATCATCTAAACCAAATTTGTTTTGCAATTTAAGTACAATTTACATTATAAAATGAAAATGTCTTTTTAAAGAACAAAAATTAACTAACAGCAGGTGTATAGTAGTTAAAGATAATAATTTTGTTTGTTATGAAGGCATCTTTTCTTTTGTGATTGATTTGTTTTTATTAGGCCATTTAAGTGACAAATTTATTAGAAACAAAGAGCTTCAGTGGTAATCACCATGACATTGATACTCTTCATTCACAGCCTGAGGCAGCCAAAGTTATGCAGGATGCAATCAATGAGTTCCAAAATACCCCTGAAGAAGTCAGAATCACGATCGCAAATGCAGAGTTGGCCCTTGCACGTGGTGATACTGAGTCAGCCTTGACTATGTTGAGAAATGTCAGACCAGAACAGCCTTACTTTGTACAAGCTCGTGAAAAGATGGCAGAAATATATCTACATCATCGGAAGGATAAGCGACTGTATGCAAGCTGCTACAGGTATTTACAATTTGAATATCTGCAAAATTTTGCAAACCAGTCATTTTTGGGGAAGCAGAGTTAGCTCACATCACTACCAAAAGCTGCATTTTCACATTTAAAGACACCTGCCAACATGGCAGGGAAGATATAGACAAGAACAATGACATTGACCTTGAGAACTTGACTTGTTTTGATTGAAGGCCTGAGCCCAAATGCTTAAAACTGACAATATCTGGTAAATGCATTGCCACCTCGAATGTGCACCACAGGAGGTAATAAGAGTTAATTCCCTTTGTAAAACAAAAACCCATTTAGACGCAGACTTTTCAGTTCACTGTTAACCTAGGTTCTGGAGTTTGGAGAAATAATTCTTGATGTTAATATGATTGGGTAAGTATTTTTAGAGAAATATAATTTGTTATATACTTTCCTTTTTTCTACTTGAGTGTTTTATGTATGTAATGACACGCTGTTCAGCTAATTGGGTGTAATGAAGTTTAGTTTTGATTCATGATATCATATTAAACAAAAGAACAAGTCCAAACTGCAGGTGATGCCTTTATCCATATTTGTTCTGTTTTTCTGTTCCTTTTAGAGGTAGGTAGTGTTTGAGTTTTCGCAGATTTTCAGTGTTGATCAAGGTCTTGTATGCCACTTGTGATCAATAAAGTAGCTACTATTATATTATATTATATTATATTATATTATATTATATTATATTATATTATATTATATTATATTATATTATATTATATTATATTATATTATCAGAGAGCTGGTTGACAAACATCCAAGTCCTCACACCTGTCTACTTCTAGGAGATGCCTACATGAGTATTCAAGAGGTAACACTAAACTGTGTTTTCTATCATATTTTCCTGATTACAAGTTTTTCTGTGCAAACTATAGAGGATCAATGAATCCACGATTTGAAGCTTTCTTTGGGTAATTTTCATTATGGCCTTTTTACTTTGAAAAACACCTTATGTGGATTATTTTTTTATAAACATACATTACTCTTTAAGTGTGTATTTTTCTAATAAATTGATTTTTATAACCTTAGGTTTTAATATTTAAAGTATCTGTAGCATTTACAGCCACATAGTAGAATTAGGTTGTAAAGTTTATTAATATGTTGATTAATTGTTTCATACAGTCTTAATTGTTTCATGCAGTCTTAATTGTTTCATGCAGTCTTAATTGCTTCATACAGTCTTAATTGCTTCATACAGTCTTAATTGTTTCATACAGTCTTAATTGCTTCATACAGTCTTAATTGTTTCATGCAGTCTTAATTGCTTCATACAGTCTTAATTGTTTCATACAGTCTTAATTGTTTCTTGCAGTGCAGTCCCCTATTTTAGTCTTGTCCCATAATGAACAACCTCTCACATATATCAAGACTTGAATATTTGCTTCTCTTTCTTTTTTTCTTTTTTTTTTTCTGTATAATTAACCATTTTTAAACAGTCATCTCCCTTACCCAGCCAAAGTTATCCCTCCAGCTAGTGATTGCCTTAGAGTGCTGTATAGTGTTTGCTGTGAGAGTTTACTCAGACAAGTTGATATGGTGAATATTGCTGTGTTTGCATAAAATTGAAAAAGTTTTGAAAAAAAAATATAATTTTCCTAACATTAAACACAAGTAGTTGTCATAATTACAAGTCATCAAAATATCAATAGCTGGTAACAGTAATCAAGTGGGAACTATATTTATGATTGTCATCTGCCATTGTTTTCAGTGCTAGCCTTCAGAGACTGGTAGTCAGATACAATGTTTTAATGCACAAGTTATTGACCCAGTCCATGTAGGAAGGAATACGAAATACCATATTTAAGAGAAGGAAGGATCATGATTGACTGAAAATGAAATTTCAAATTAATTTATTCAGAAGAAGGCTATGTGTAGGGAAATAGTTGTTTATAGTAGGTTTGTCTCTAAAAACAGTGTTAATTTATCACTGTTGACAAACCAGTAAATCCTGATGTCAACATTGATATCTCATCATGCCAGCTTTTTTGTACTGGGTACTTACAATGAAATTTTTTGAGCCATGTAGCATATCATTTTCATAATTTCAAACTTTTGGATAGATCATGCATGGGATATACGCATGTTTTTCCAGTCTTAAGCATGGTAAGTTTACAAAACATAAATATCATGGCATGCTCAAATTGAATTAGGTGTCTGTGGCTAATATGATACCTGACTATGATTTTACTGGCTTTCTAAAACTTTGATAGAATATGTAACCAGATAGTGTTATTAAAACTAGTTTGTAAAGGATGGCACAGTAAACGTTTATGCAAATTGTAATTCAGTACATTTATCATTTCTTGTCACAGAAATAGCAAAATTCAGTGCAGTCACTTTTAGGTTTTGGTTTTGATTTTGTTGTTTTTTTAATATTATGGGAACATTGTAGCCAGAGAAAGCCATTGAGGTGTATGAGACAGCTCTAAAGAAGAATCCAAAGGATGCCACACTTGCCAGTAAAATTGGGCAAGCCTATGTCAAAACACACAACTATGGAAAGGTAAAGGATTTTCTTGAATCATCCATATTATTTGCCTAACCACCCATACCAGTTTGCACCCCATCTGTGACTTTAATATTGGTCATCATCAATGCTATACAAATATGCACTAACATAGTCATTGTATTCTATTGATTATTGATTTATCATTTCTAACCTGAATGTAGCCAGTTGGTTTCAAACACTTGCATTTTAAACCAAACTTGTCTTTATTGTGAACAATTAGCATGCTTGCTGTTCTTGTTTGGTTTCTGAAAAAGTTCATTTTCATTGGAGGGGTGAGGTTTTGTGAATGACACACATAGAAAATAACAAATCTGTCAGCTGCATCTAATATCTGCAATATCTAGTTACAATATTTTTCAAAAACATTGAATAATATAAAAATGGCATGCAATTTAACTCCTATGTACTTCAGTTCAAAAGGATGGTAACTCCTATTAGGGCAAAATTTACGGAATTATTTGCAGCTTATCTAAGACAGTAAAATTTAAAACACAGTATCTAAGACTGTGAAAACACAATATCTAAGACTGTGAACTTCAAAACACAATATCTAAGACAGAACTTTAAAAACACAATATCAAAGACTGAACTTTAAAACATAATATCTAAGACTGTAAAGTTTAAAACATAATATCAAAGATTGAACTTTAATAAAACATAATATCTAAGACTGAACTTTAAAACATAATATCTAAGACTGAACTTTAAAACATAATATCTAAGACTGTGAACTTTAAAACATAATATCTAAGACTGTGAACTTTAAAACACAATATCTAAGACTAAACTTTAAAAGATAATATCTTAGACTGTGAACTTTAGAAACAATATCTTAGACTGTGAACTTTAAAACACAATATCTAAGACTGAAAACACAATATCTAAGACTGTAAATTTAAAAACATAATATCTAATACTGAACTTTAAAACACAATATCTAAGACTGAAAACATAATATCTAAGACTAAATTTAAAAACATAATATCTAATACTGAACTTTAAAACACAATATCTAAGACTGAAAACGTAATATCTAAGACTGTGAACTTCAAAACACAATATCTAAGATTATGAACTTTTAAACACAATATCTAAGACAGAACTTTAAAAACACAATATCAAAGACTGAACTTTAAAACATAATATCTAAGACTGAAAACACAATATCTAAGACTGTGAACTTCAAAACACAATATCTAAGACTGTGAACTTTAAAACACAATATCTAAGACAGAACTTTAGAAACACAATATCAAAGACTGAACTTTAAAACATAATATCTAAGACTGTAAAGTTTAAAACAATATCAAAGATTGAACTTTAATAAAACATAATATCTAAGACTGAACTTTAAAAACATAATATCTAAGACTGTGAACTTTTAAAACACAATATCTAAGACTGTAAATTTAAAAAACATAATATCTAATACTGAACTTTAATGCACAATATCTAAGACTGAATTTTAAAACAATATCTAAGACTGTGTACAGGCAGCTATAATTATGGACAAAGTACTGTCATACATCTGTCAGGGTTAACATCTGTGAAGCTTTGTATGAATTTATTCAAAGGCAAACATCTGTGAAAGTAATGATTACATTTGTTAAGATAAATATATGTCTTGGTAAATATCTGTCAAATAACTGATAGATATCTGTTGGAATAAACATCTGTGAAACTACAGAGGCACATCTGTCACTGTAATTTGTACAGCTACTGATCAACAGGTGTTGGCTAAAATGAAGCTATATATATGTCAAGGTAAACATCTCTCAGACTACTGATAACCATCTGTCAAGTTCATTTGTCATACTACTGATAGTTTGGGTAGTCAAGTCTGATTCAGATATCTGAATATTTATTAGGCATTCTAAAATTCAAAAGTATAAAATAATGCACACTATTTTAGTTTTCTTTTTCCACTTCAGGCAATCAATTACTATGAAGCTGCATTGAAAGCAGGTGGTCAGAGCTTTTTAAGGTGAGAAAAATAACTGCATCTATTTCATAGCCATAGACTTTGGTCACCAATGCATTATGATAAGCTAACATTTTGTGATAACAAAATTTAGCAAATTTAAGATAAATATTTTTGGAAAATCCAAATCTATCCATGATTAACATCAAAATAGACACTTTCAGCATGTATGTTCTAGAAATTGAAATGGCACTCTTGTATAAATATTATGCAGTGTTATATATTTTTTCAAACACTTGATGGCAGATTGAAGTTACAAGTTAATCTTAACAGCATTCATGCAAAACGTACAGCTATAGCCATACACAAATTAGCACACAAGTACGTAAAGTAGACTTCATCCAGTGTGTCTCCTACAGCTGACATTTTCATGATAGATCTAGTGGTGATGTTTGTTCTTACAGGTACTCAAACTTCTGAAGATAATGTTGAGAAATATTGACTTCATGTCTGAGTTCATGTAACCTTAATGGTGATGAACATCCTCTGTACAAGAAAGTTAGAATCTGCGAAAATTGTGAAGTATATTTCGTTTCAGATATGATCTGGCAGAACTGTTGCTTAAATTGAGACAGTATGATAAAGCAGAGAAAGTCCTGAAGTCAGCAATAGGTGACGAACCCAGTAAGTGTAATTTTTTTTAATGGTACTCTTAACACAAGCCTGCTGCATGCTTAAAAATAAATGGGTGCTTATGTACTCTACACAATGGTTCCATGCTTTAACAAAAACTATTTTAAATTATTTTGTCGATATTGTAAACCCATATCATGTATGGAATCAGTTTTGTTTTCTAATACATCGTTTCTTCAGACCATACATTTTAGACCATTAACCAATATAATGTCATAATAGGACTTTCTTTCATTTTTAATATGATAACAGTAGGATTCCTTTTCTATTCAGATAACAGTTGAACTTCCTTTCTCATCTAAGATAGGATTAGGACTTCCCTCTGAATCACAAAACAGTAGAACTCCATTATTCATTTGATGATAACAGTACTACAGATAATACAGAAAGGACTCGCTTCTTCATCCTCATATCATAGCAGTGGGACTCTCTTCTTCATCAGGGGACCCAAATGGCTGAGTGATCTAAAGCGCTTTCCATTATGGATCACTAACATCTTACCACTGTCTGTGTGGCTTTGAATCCCAGATTCGGCCAATGTGGGAATGTGATAAAGCTTGCCTGTAGCTTCTTGTGGGTCGGTGGTTCTTTCTGCGGGTTTTCCTGGGTTCATCCTCCACCATTAATACATACTAAATGAACTGGAATTACATGCATTATTACTTAAATGTAAATTGAAGTGAATAAGAAATGTTTTAAAGCTGGCCAGTGTAGAAGAGGAAGAACTCCAGTTATCTCCCTTTTGCTCTTTTTGGCTCAACAATTTAAAAATTTGGCCAATAATTTAGATAACATGGTTCAAATCCCTATTAAATCATCATCTTTTGTGTCAACTATACAAGAGATACCACTGCATAATGCATTATTCAATGCCCAATCAATAGGACCACTGCAAAAGCGCACAGAAATAGTTAATTTTATCAATGATCATAATATCGACATCTTTTTCTTGACAGAAACTTAAAATATCAGGCGATGAGCCCAAGTGTGTGTATCTAACACCCACTGGTCACTCCAGCAAGTTGTTTCTCTGCCACTATCGCAGAGACGAAATTGTTGTCATCAGAAAGAATTCCATGGGCAAACTTCTTAACCACACCACAACCTTCAATTTCTACCACACATTATTTGAACTAGTCCAAACACTAACACTGGAACAAAGGTCAATCCAATTTTTCTGCCTCTATCACCTTCCTCCTGGTAGAAAAAACAAGCTGACAAAATCTCTCTTTTTGGAGCAGTTTCAGAATCTCCTAGAGTATGGAAATTCAGTAGGTAGTAATCTGATTTTTCTTGGAGATTTCAACTTTCACTTTGACTGTCCTAGAAACCCATACATATCAAAACTCCTAGATTTCATTCATGTTCAACCTCAAATAGTCAGTTAACCAACCCACCCATAAACATGGTCACATTTTAGACTGGATTCTTTATAGATCTGATAATAGTATTCTACTGCTGGCCACCCTTGTATCCCATGAACTTGCATCAGATCACCTTGGCATTATATGCCATCTGGACATATCAGTCCCTAACCGTCCACCATTTGTTTGCTTCTAAGAGAAACCACTGTATGATAAATAGAACCAAACTAATACATGCCGTCTAAGCCATCTTAACAACTTGCTTGTCTCCTACAGCAGAACAACTAGATAACTGCCTGCATTCATTGCTTGAAAAACATGCCCCAGCCACCAATACAGAGTACCAGTTCAAAAGTCTTCTCCGTGGTATAGCAGTGTTAGGGCCAGCTTTACACTGCTAAAAGAGACCACCGTAAAGCCGAGAGGTTCACTCAGACTCACTATTCATAAGCAAATCTATGAAGACACTAAGAAGAATGTCACAAACATAGTCCATGCAGCAAAATCAGCCCACTGCAGTACTAACAGATAGTTCCAGCTGCAAAGAGCTTTTTGAGATTACTAACAAGCTAATGTCAAGAAACAAATGTACACTACTTCCAACTTCCTTCTCTTAAGTTGATCTTCCTGATCTCTTTGCAGATTTCTTCCGTGACAAAGTACAAACCATTAGAGATATGTTTGACAACACAATTTCAATTAACTCGTTGTCACCATACAGTTACGATACAGAATTTCAGCAACAACCATTAGGAGCATTTGAACCTGTCTCTATGGATTTAGTATGTATAATCATAATGAAGAGTACACCAAAGTCATGTGAACTTGATCCAATTCCAACATTACTGCTGTTTGAGTGCTTAGACCCAATATTGCCTTTACTAACTGATGTTATTAATACCTCTCTCCCATTTAGGGAATTCCTGTGATTTTTCAAAACTGCCATTGTAAAGTTTCTGCTGAAGAAAATAACACTTTACCTTAAAGAACTACCACCCAGTTTCTAATCTCCCATTCATATAAAAAAATCTTAGAAAAAGTTGTTCTAACCAAACTTGTATCTCATCTGAATTCAAACAGTCTTTTTAGCAATGTACTATCTGAATATCGCCCTAGCCGCAGTACTGAAACTACTCTTCTGCAAGTAGTTAATGACATTCTCTCTGCTTTGGATAGTGGAAAGATTACAGTCCTCACCCTCCTCAATTTGTCTGCAGCATTTGACACAATAGACCATGATATATTACTTCACCTTCATCAGCATGTATTTAGCATTCACAATACAGCCTTGCTGTAGTTCAGATCCTACTTAGTCAACAGGAAACAAATTGTATCTGCAAATGGAATACACTCCAGCCCAGTTGATCAATGTTGTGGTGTTCCACAGTATCTGTTCTTGGACCTGTTCTCTTCATTCTATACTCAGCCGCTCTCAAGTGTCGTAGATCATCACCCAGTGTCTCACCAATTGTATGCTGATGACACCAAAATATACAAATCTAACCACCCAAATGAAATTGATACTACCATCCAAGGAGTCGAGAGATGCATTTCTGATGTGAAATCATGGATGACATGTAACAAGCTGCAGATGAATGATGATAAAACTGAGGCTATTCTGATCAGAACACAAAGACTTTCTCATTCACATCCTTTACTTCAAACATTAGCAACACTAACATTAAATTCACACAGTATGAAAACTAGGTGTTACTCTCGACTGTACTCTCACATTGCACCAATATGTCATGAACATATGCATGGCTGAATATCTTGAGCTGAGACGCATCCGCTACATTTGCAAATATGTTACAGTTGATGCCACTAAAACACTTGCGTGTTCATTAGTACTTTCAAGAATGGACTATTGTAACTAAATTCTTTCTGGTTCATCTCAATATCTATTCCAGAAACTTAAAAAAGTACAAAACACAGCTGCTTGAATTATCCTTAGAGTACCACGATCAGAGCACACCTCCCTGCTGCTCTGTACCCTACACTGCCTATCCATTCAATCCAGAAACAAACACTAAATTTGTTCTCTGTGCTACATTTCACTGATTGACTCAAGTCAAACATACCTATCTGACCTCACCCATGTGTACACTCCAGCAAGATACTTACACTCCTCTTCTGACAGTTGTATACTCATTATTCCCACTATGAAAGCGAAGTCATATGGACAGAGTTTTCTTTACATTCCAGGGCCCAGCAATGGGGAATGAATTGCCCATTGAAATTAGACACAAAGACACAGTAATCCCTTTCAAAAGTGATCTTAAAACTCAACTTTTTCGACTACAAGAACAAACTTAAAGACTTAATGATGTTTTCTACCTTAAATATTTTCAACATGTTTTATGTTTTCTAATTTCTTGGTGGGTCTTTTTGGTAGTCATATCATTATTTATGTTTGTAAAGTGCTTAGAGTTTCAAAAGATTAGGCGTTATACCAAGTCCTCATTATTATTATTATTATTATTATTATTATTATTATTATTATTATTATTATTCATATACAGAATATTGCATTTGTATATATAGTAAGGCTACATGACAGTATCTTTGTTTTTAAAGGTGTTGAGTTAATTTAAAAAATGTTGTTTAGTGTTGGCCTCTGTAACAGATGCTGTCATGACAATTGAGTAAAGTAAAAAAAAATCCATGCTTGTTTTTGGGGGAGTGAAGTTGTCTGCTGCTACAATCTGAGGCATTCAGCCAACCAGACAGCATTTCCAGAAGTTTAATAACTATTTTTTTCAAACATCATTTCTGCTGTTGTCAGTCATTTGACCCAATTTTCAGCTCAGATTAGATGCAAAGGGTGCAATCATAAACATATATATTATTTGTATTATTACCATTATTGTTGTGAATTGATTATTGCAGGCACCGATCTTGATATTATGATGGATCAGACCAAATATCAGGTCCTTCTGTCTAAAGTTTACCAACGCTGTGAGAAAATTGAGGATGCCATGCAAGCCCTTACACAGGCTAGAGACATGCAGGCACGGTATGTAATTAGCCCTCCCCCTCCCCTTTTCCCTATCCCTCATTTGTACAATATTGAAAATGTAATAGATGGGGAGATAAATCAATGTGGTGAGTGTGTAATATCAAACGAATAGGACTTAATGCAGTTGTCTCCATAACCTACCTATATGAGGTCTCCTTGCACAACACCAAATAATAGTACTTTTTTTTTTCCACAGTCAGGAAAAGTCCATTTTTACATAATGCCACAATATCAGTGCAGAATTTGTGGCTTTATGTGAGATAACTACTTTACCTTTAGTTATGGTCATGGAACCTTCATGGGAAAAAAAATGGCCAGTGAATCGTGTGTGTAATGGGAGTTAAAGTGAATCAATTGTCAATAGATAGACATGGATATATGCAAAGAATCTAGCCATTTCTTTCAGCAGAAGCATTCCTATTTGAAACCTTAAATTATGCTGTTAGTCATTTCTGACAGATTCCAATATTCTGTCCAGAGATAAAAAAATCTTTAAAGGATCATTTTATTAGCAGAACTGCAATTTGATAACCAGTATTTTTAGATGACTGAAAGTCTTGTACCACTTGATGTTAATTCTTTTGTTAATGCCTACCTATTAAAGTACCTATATTAAATTGGAGCAATTAACGCCTTTGCATTCAATGATACCACAATTAAAAGCAATTTAATATTAACCAATCAAAAGTCATATCAGCTTAGCACCCTAATTTTACATGAGAAAGTTGAAGAAAGATATCAAAACTTGCATTCGATGAGGATAACACATCTTCATGAAAACTATATTCTTGTGTGATTCCATACATTAGGTATTAGTGTTAGATGAATGCCTTTCCATTTGCAGCCTCTTTTGGTGATAGACTTTATCATGTCATATCACATTAAAGATGATTGTAGGACTAAAAAGTTCATTTAATCAATGATCTTTACCACTTAAAATAAATAACTGGATAAAAATTTGAAGTATTTATATTAAGATTTGCTATAATTGATATTTCACTTAAATTGGGTTGCCATCTTGGTGTGTGGAAGTGAAATGTAACCCAAAACAAATGTAATGGAAGTGATAAAGATGGCATTCCACCTCTCATGGGAAGATTTTAACAGAGCTCAATAATACTGTAACAGATAAATAGAAACTTTTCAGATCATTACCTAGGTAAGAAACATACCGTTGAGGTAAATACCTTCTCAACTACAAAGCATCTTTGTCAAAAATAGCAACACATACTGTTACCTTAATTTGTATTGCAGCGATTCTTACTTAACGTAGTTTGTGATATTTTCAAACACATTTATTCATTTAATAATGACTAAATACTAGATGATAAATAGTCTTTCCTGTTCTGTGTATCCGTACAATTACACATATTAATCTTTTGTTTAATTGTCCATTCAAGAGTCTTAAAGAGGGTGCACCTAGAACAACCAGATGCAGTGTCAGCACAGAAACAACTTGCAGCTGAGTAAGTCATCCTTCTAATATTTAAAGTCTATCCCATCACAGATACTTAATTCCCACAAGGTCACAAAATCTTATTGACAGAACTAATCTAATTTGCACAGCTGTTTGAATCGTTTGCTGGATTGAATGGAAATTGTTGTTGTGATGTCATTGTACTTTTTGTTCAGTAGTTATGTTGTGTTAATTTTTCCAGAGCTCAAAGTTCTTCAGTGAAGTTTTTTTTGTGGGGCATCTGTATGATTGTTTTAAAATTTTGTATTCTTGACTATTAGTAAGTCTGCCTGTCATTTTATATATCCATGTTTTTTGTTATTTTTCTAGTCACCCAGAACACGTATCTTCATCTCTGTCTTTCATTTGTGACTGTCTGCAAACGTCTTTGTTCACATTTAATTGTAGACGTACTACTCATTGCTGAAAATTGAATTATCTCGCAAAGGAATAAATTTGACAGATGTCACTGACAAAATCCATCACAAATGAACACATTTCACAGAAATAATTACCAAATTCACTCACAAATGAATTAATTGCCACTGTGAAGAGTAAGAATCGAAGTGACAGAAATAATATATATAGCAATTTTGATAGAAATAATATGTGTATGTATGGACAGAAAGTATCAGGCAGATGATCTGTATGTAGGGTCAGAGTTAAAGATGCTGTAAAAAGAAGATGGCTTATGCAGATGGAGTTGAGTTCTGTCCATTAGTTATTTTTCTTTATCTTGTTTGATACATAAGGCTTCAACTATTCTTCAACTATTGACCATCAAGGTCAGTTTTGAGCTATGGTTATTGTCTTACCACTGGAAAGTTCCATCTCATCCAGCTTGGTCATCACTGTCCATCACCATGTTATCTTCAACCATCTGCTTTTGCACTTACAAGCTCATGTCTGTCGGAATTCTATAATTTACTGTGAAGATATTTTGTGTATGACTTGCATTTTAAAGAAGATATTTGTTGATTTTAGATTCAAAAGGTGGACCAGTTTGCCCATAAAATTATCCTTATTTTGTGCTGCTGAAGCTCAAAAAATGCTATTAATTGTTTATGCAAGACTTAGTAAACTGCTGAAAATATCAGAGAAGAACTTATTTAATAGTTAACGTGCAATTCAGTAAAACATTTGTAGGCATCAAAGGGAAGCAAACAGCAGTTTTTTCAAAATGGTGGACGAACGTGGTGTAAAAAGAAAATTGGAAGAAGTAAAAAAAGTCAAGTGATAGCCCAAAGCTTCTAAAGATGGTCATATTTGGACATTTATAAAACAGTTTAATAAAGGAGTTCACCATGTTTACTGTGATGTGTACAAATCAGATGTTTCTGTTGTACATTGTGGTAGAATGTAAGACGACATATTGATTGCAAATCCCACAATAAAATCCAACAATAAGTCACTCACATCATTCTGTAAAGCACCAGCATTGAATAGTCAGGAATTAAAGTGATAATGAGACAGTAATTGATTCAGTTTTGAAAACTAAATGTTTCTAGACAGTAGACTCATAGCTGGTAAGGTAAATTGTTTAAGAATATAGGAAAAGTGATAATGGTTTTAAGAAAAGGTGTTTCTTTTTTTCTTCTTTTTAAAACATGAATTTATGTATTTTGTCACTAAAAACAATGTATTTCTGGATGAAGTTGTTTTTATTGTTGAACTGTTAGCTTTATAACTGTATTAATGACAGCGGTTGAAAACCACTGACAAACTGCTTTTGGACTAATTGATCAAACTTGTAAAGCATGAACATATCTGAAACGTCAAAGTCGCCAATGTGGGTATGTGAGAAAGCTTGCCAATAGCTTCTCGTGGGTTGGTGGTTCTTTCCTGGGGTTTGCCTGGGTTCTTCCTCCAACATTAATACTGGCTGCCATGTATAGCCTATCATGTGCTTAAAAATGGTGTTAAACCCCACAACAATAACAACCTAAACAAAAGTATAATAATACTACATAGCAGCCATATAATTTACTGTTGTTGGCACTTGAATGATTTATAGTACAAAATTATACACAAGTACAGACTCTATTGTCACAATTCCCGAATATTTTAAACCCATTCCATATGCAATGAATTTGACTTTTAATAACTGTGGTTGTAATTTTTCTCAGTATCTGCAGCCGGATGGCAGAGCATGCCACCAATCAACGTGACTTTGATAAAGCAATTAGTCTTTACAAGGAAGCACTGGTATACAATGAAAATGACAGCAAGGTGAATATATCTATGTGTCCTTTCTACCTACCTTTCTAGCATTTCTTTTCTATTACTGGGTTTGATTTATTCGTAAGTGTACAGTAATAAAATCCCCAATCTCTGACTTTGAAAAACCATTACCAGTGGTTATTATTTTATGTTAATAACCTTTATAAAGAAAATCCCAGTAATTAACACTTTAAGAAGGAGGTTATGGGGAAGATATATTTGATTTATATGCTTGTTTTCAAACATAGGTAGAATGATGGAATGTGTACTAAGGTAAAATTTCAGACACATTATATTTGATTGATCTTGTGCTGAAAAATGATGTTAAACCTTACAACAACAACAACACCTGTTAATGTATCAAATTTAAATCTTTTTATGCCCTGCTGCAAGCACAGAAGATGTGTACAGTATTAACATTTTCTGTCCATCCATCCTTCTATATGTCTAGATCTGAATTTAAAACTAGGAAGATATGCTGAAAATGGGTTGGCAGAGCATTAACATTATGTGAACACATTTTAAGGTCCGATTGTGCAAGTAATGTTAGCAGTGGCAGGACTGTATTTGATCAGATGTACTCTATATGTAGGTGATGTTAGCAGTGGCAGGACTGTATTTGATCAGATGTACTCTATATGTAGGTGATGTTAGCAGTGGCAGGACTGTATTTGATCAGATGTACTCTTATATGTAGGTGATGTTAGCAGTGGCAGGACTGTATTTGACCAGAGAAGATCTAGATGCTTGTCAGCATCAGCTGATGACACTGTTGAAGAATGAAAAGGAAAATGATGCAGCCACCATTGTGAGTTTTAATCTTTATATTGCACATTACCAAATATTTTCTTCTACTAAATATATGCATATTTATATTTCTTCCTTAAATACATTACTCAGTGATAATACCTTTGGGCTTTTCCATTTAAAGATATGTGGTACCCAGGGAAGGCAGTATTTAAAAAATATATCTCAAGAGTACTCTGATTTCACAGAGCTCGCATTAAAATTATAAGAAAATTCCAAATTGCATATATTGGTTAGTACCCAACTATTAAAAGGCCTTTCCTGGATTCCATATATGTTTTAATAGCATGACCTTATGAGAAATACTGCTACCTTGCAAATCCCTCTCTCCCATGCTAAAACATTCTAGTTATAAAGTAATCTGTCCACCTATGCAGCCATTAGATAGAGTGGTCTGCTCTTCATACACGGATTGGCACTAATCTCATGGATAGTTTTTTTACTACTTCCTCTCATGCCAAGCTGCCAATCCAATTGAAGTGAATACTTGCCACTTAAAGGTATGTAAAATTAAATTCTTATGACACCCATTACTTAAATAATTGGTGTTGAATGCCTACATGACCCTCAGGACTTGTACTACAGATTCTTGCACCCTCAATTCCATATCACCCTTTTAGATTCTTACATCCTCCATCCAATAGCATCAATCTAGATTCTTACATATACTCCTTCAGTGCTGTATTACTCCATTAGATTTTTACTCTCTCAATGCCACAATACCAATCTAGATTCTTACACTCTCGGTGCTATAGCTAAACACACAGTACTGTAGCACCCTCCTACATTTTCACTCCTTCACTGCCAAATCACCCCCTAGATTCTTATCCCCTCAATGTCATAGCACCAATCTACATTCTTACACCCTCAATGCCATGCCACCTCCAGATTATTACTCCCTCAATATGTTACCTAA
The DNA here is from genome assembly GCA_029339505.1 of Unio delphinus. Taxonomy (NCBI): domain Eukaryota; kingdom Metazoa; phylum Mollusca; class Bivalvia; order Unionida; family Unionidae; genus Unio; species Unio delphinus. The sequence goes on along the minus strand of JAQISU010000154.1, from coordinate 7,393,163 downwards.
TCATAATACCTTAGGAGAACTACTATTACCTCGAAAATCCAGCCAAGTTTTATATCAAAGGGGAGATTAATCTGCCTAAGCACCACATAGGTCAGCAGACAACCTATAGCTCCCTTTAGCTAAAAGTAGTATCTGGGAGAGTTGAATTTGTGAGGTAGTGGTAGTTCTCCTAAGGTATTATGATTGGGTAAGCATTCTTGAAGAAACATATTTTACTAAGAAAACTTAATTTCTTACACCTTTAATGCCAACTGCAATGGTGGCCTAAGTAATTACAGTGTCAGCCTTTAAGTTTTGGAGCTCGTGGGACCTAACCTCAGAAGTCATACCAAAGACTTATATAAAAAAAATAGTACTAACTGCTGCCTTGCTTGGCACTCAGCAATAAGAAGTTAGTGTTAGGACTGGTCAGCCTGTTCTCTGGATAATGTGATTGAGTGGGACATCATGCTACATGTCTGTGCATGATGCCCCAGTGCTAGACATCACTATAAACTGCCTCACTGCAGATATCATAGCGATATGGCTGAAAATGTTTAAAGCTACGTTGAAAATCCTACAATCAAACAAACAAAAACTAAAGGAAAATGTGCCAATGTTGTATCCGCACCTTAGTGACCATTTTGTCAATTGTTTTATGGCTACTATTCTAATTTCTAATTGGAATTGGTCCTCATTAAGGTCTAATTGGTCCAAAATGAAAAAATATCTGCAGTATGATGCCTCAGTGCTAGACATCACTATAAACTGCCACACTGTAAACATCATAATGATATGACGTTTTTTTAAGCTGTGCTAACATCCCAATCACACACACCATCAATGCCATGTCACACACAAACTCATATTCTTACACCCTCAGTGAAATAGCACCCCTCTACATTTAATGGCATATGATCTTTAGAAGTATATTTAATGTAGCAAGTTACATACTGAGGTAAAATTACTATTAAAATTCAGTTATTTTGTTGACAGATGCTGGCAGACTTGATGTTTAGGAAGAATGAGTATGAAACTGCCATGTACCACTTTCAGCAGCTTCTACAGTTTAAAGCTGGTAAGCTAAGCTTCATTTAGATGACCTGCAAATTTAAAATACAGTGACAGCTACATGTGTGTGTGTGGGGGGGGGTACTCTTTGAAAAAATTTGGATTTTTGCTGTTGTTGACACAACTTTATTAAAATGGTTGCATATAATTTGTTTAACTTGGGCAAATTGGATTTAATATGCTTAATTATCAGTATATGATAAATAGATAGATTTTTTAATATTGATTTTCGCAAGACTTTTGCACAGAGTTTTGGCTTTCACAACTTACAGTATTTTCTGCATGACTTCTGACAGCAAAAATTTCGCAATTATTTTCTTAGTCTGAGAAACATCTTAAATTGTTACACTCAGCGATCAAAAACAAATTTAATGTTACATATTAAGTTTAAATTGCCTAAAATTATTACAGTGGCTGAAAACAAATTTAATGTTAAATATGAATTTTAAATTGCCTTAAATTGGGAGAACCATGTCAAGATGACACATTTATAATGAATGTTTGTTTAAAACTGTATTGCTCATCTGTAGATGAAAGGATGTCAGTGATAAGAACAAAGAATGTACCACTCTTTATTATAGGAGGAATCCAGTGAAGTGAAAGGTATTAGCTCAAAAAAAACTTCAACACCTCTTTGTAAATAAGACTACAACCAACACCCAGTTAACATATGGGTCAATGAATAAATTCCATTTTGTGCAGTCTCAAACTGAAACTTATAAGATTAACAGCAAACTAAATAACACATTTGCATACATATACATATACATGAGAAAAGGTTCTTTGGTTGTTTTTTTTTTTTTAATTTCTTTTAATTACATTAATATGCGCTGAAACCAATTGCTATCTATGCTACCAGGGCATGAATGGGTGCAACTCTTAGTATAGTCCATTATAGATGTATTACAAAGGCTCTTTGAGATAAAGACTTTTTACATAATGCATATCTCTTTTAAATAGTTTTCTAATGCATATGTCTGAGATTATTTTCCAAGGGGCCCCGAGTGGTCAAGTGGTCTAAAGAGCTGTCCATTATGGATCACTGCCATCTCACCTCTGTCTGTGTGGGTTCAGGTCTAAGATTCGGCTAATATAGTTATGTGAGAAAGCTTGCCAGTAGCTTCTCATGGGTCAGTGGTTCTTTCCGGCGGTTTTCTCGGGTTCTTCCTCCACCAATAATACTGGCTGCCATGTATAGCCTATATTGTGCTGAAAAATGGCATTAAACCATAAAACACACACATTATTTTCCACAGGTGAGTAATAAAGTTTTGAACAAATGTTATTTGTTATATCAGCATCAGCAATCTCGTGAATAGTGAAATATAATTCTCTACATTTTCAAATGGCCTGGATAGCCCAATAGTAAACAGCACTCATCTTTACTGATTACTGCCATTTCACCTTTCTGCCTGGATTAAAGTCTTGGGCTTTTAACAGTATTGGTGTTTGAGTTGAGAAAGCTTGTCATTAGTGTCCCATGGGTTAGTGGTTCTTAGTGGGATTTGCCCATGTTCTTTCTCCAACATATATACAGGCCACCATTTATAGCCTAATATTTGGTGAAAAAGACAATCATGTTAAACCTAGAAAAACAAAAACAAATTCAGCAGTTTGGAGGCACTTTTCTGATTACAGGCAAGCTATGATCCAACTTTTTGAAATTCATATTTATCTTGCTTGTCTTTTTACAGTATTACGACATGTGTCTAAAACATAAGTGCAAAAATAACATTCTTTTAAAGTGATTTCTGAACATTACAAGGCAAAATAATGTGATTTTGGCACCCAAAAATCTGGTGAACTTAAACAGAAATTGTCCAAAGACATAGAAATTACTGTCAAAGTTTTGTCAGCATTTGGAAAATACATGTTTTTCTGGCACTGAATAAATAGGTAACTGGTAGAAAAGATGGATAGATAGATACATTTGAGCAAGCAGATGTATAATAAATAGAAATACATTACTGAGTGGAATAGGTTGCAATTAATATCTTACATTTTGTCCATCTTTCTCAAATTAAATTCTTAGAAGTCCATAATGGTTGGCATTTTAAATCCATTATTATGAGAAATACTACCCGTTTTCTCAAAATGCTTGTTACTGTCATTGATAGCTGACTTACTCTGGCACCAGTCAGATACCAGTTTGTCTAAAACACCAAATTCATGTTCCACCATCCAGCTATATTTCACTGCAAAATCAATTTATTCCATCTTGACTACTCCATTTTAAGTATTGCATTTTCTTTTCAATGTATTTGCTTCTCAATCCAACTGTAAACAATACAGACCATGATCTGTCAATACATAATGCATTGACAGATTAGGGTCAATGTTGTTTATTTTACTAATTATTCCGAAACAACTGCATGGACCCAAATCTGCCAGTGCATTATGCAACAGTAGAAATGGGTCTCTGTAGTTTAGACATGACTTATAAAAGAGTTTATTTTGTATTGTCAATTCATGAAATACAGTAACCAGGTGATAAGGTGACCAAAGATACACTGGTGATTCAAAAACATGGGCAGGATTTTTATGTGGAATCAATCACCATGTGATTCCATAAGTGACACTTCGATTGTGCGATCTAATGGAATCTAAAACGTCTCAAAATGCAGCATTATCATGGGCTTTTGGCAGTTGTTGAAAACAAGCCCCAGATTTAACTGACATTTATTTCTTATTTGGCACTGAACATTTGTCAAATACACATCTCCATGTAGATAATTGTTTCTGAGCTGTAATTGTTAACTTGTACACATCTGCAGTTTAAAATACCAGCCACTGTGAACTCACAACCTCATTCTCTTAACTGGTATCAGAGTTTCACTGGCAAAGTTTATTTACTCCTTTTATGGTTGGGATAAAATAGACTGGAAGAAGAAAGGTATGGGCGTTTCTTAATGTTAACCTAATTGAAAGATGTTTAGATAGTATTTATGTTACTGAATTCCGTTTTCAGGGTTTCTGGTCAGATTGCAAAGATGTTCTGGTTTTTGGGTTGACAAATGTGTTGCCCCTGTAGTAATGCCATCTACTCATTTTGAATCAGTATTGATATTCAGTTTTGCTTTCAGGTTATTTTTAATACACTTTTACCAGTAGAGTCACATGAGAAGTACCACAGCCGTCAATGAAAACTAGGTCACTTTGACATGTATTTCATGCATTTCCATACTTTCAAACTGCCATTGATGGTCTACTTGATATTAATATAGAGCGCGCACAAAAATGTTTCCAATTTGGTCCGATATGAATTATTGGCTAAGGTGTGACCCCTTATCTTGGAAATGCACTGATGCTGGGACTTTTTTTTACCCTGTCATTGTTGATATTGGTAATTCATACATAAAGATTATTTGCAAGGCTCTATAATGTATTTATTTGTTGGTTTTAATAAGCACTGTATTGGCTGTATGATATGCTGATTGCTTAGTGCTGTTACTGAAGCACAGGTGAATACTGAACCTCAGATTGCAAGTCCAGAATTATACCACCTGAATTACTGCAACCCTCTCACTATAACAGGGCATCTGTGTTCCAAAACCACATTTCTAGTTTTAATTTTCCATTAATGTATCTTGTTCAGATACTATCAAAACAATGCACTGTAAGAAGTGGAATATATTCAAATATAACAGCACTAATGCTAAACGTTTTTAATTGCAAAATATAATTTATTGAAGTATGATTGTGCACAGCCCTGATGTAATATTGTTCTGATTGCAGATAACTTCGAGGCTTTGGCTCGTTTGGTGGATCTGATGAGAAGAGCTGGCAAGTTGGATGATGTCCCGAAGTTTTTGGAAATGGCAGAGGCAGCATCACCCAGAGCTTCTCTGGATGCTGGATTTAATTACTGCAAAGGCCTCTATGATTGGTGGGTAATTGGAGATAGGAGAGCTATGTGTGTCATGTTTAGAATATCCATAAAGAAAACACTTATGACCTAACTGTCATTTTGGTTTCTTTTCATCAAGGAATACAGAAGATTTACCTCCCTTAAATGTTCTTTAAAAGAGAGAATTCAGTATTCATTTTTGGCCAGGCTTTGTTAGAAGGAAGACAGATAAAACTGTCACATTTATTCTGACAATAACATGAGTAAGAGCTTGTTAAGGCTTGCTAAAACGTTTTTATTGGGATATATTTTCTAAAAACCCTTATTTCAGTCTCACCATTCTTGGCATGACTTGTCGTGAAGATAAAACAATCTTTTATACAACAAACAGACTTGCTTGGCATCAAGATCATTAAAATTATGCATCAAATTTGTAATAAAAGATTTTCATTGTTTATATTTCCTAAATCTAATGATGGATTTCTGTTTTATCTTGAGAAGGAATGATTATAAAGCTGTGATAATACATTCTGCATTATGTTTATTGAATCAATTGACCATGAGGTCAAGGTCGCAAATTGGACAGAAATGCTTTGTGAGCTTGACATACAGGCAATGGCCATCTTTTTTTAAATAAAAATTCTGGTTTTTTTTCATAAAGAGAAATTTTGACTGTTGTATGAAAGTTTTCTGATATAAATATCATTTATTTTGCACAAATGCAAATTTAACTTTAACATCTGATTTGTATTTTCTTTCAATTGGTTGATAGGCTTCCTCCTACCTATTTATAACTGTCTGTTGAATTCTTTTATTTTCTATTTTTTATAAATATTTTGTATATCGTATCAAATCAGAGCAACATATTGATACACAACAAAACATATTAATTGATACACTACATATATAATGATATGCTACAGGTTAAATAATAAACAACGTATTAATTGGTACACAGCAGTTTAAATGATACACAACTGATTAATTGATACAACAGACTAATTGACACATTAAAGGTTAAATGATACACAACAGATTAATTGATATATGCAACAGATTAAATGATACATGACAGATTCATTTAAATGCTGCAGGTTCAATGAAGCACAACAAATTAATTGATTAAATGATACATCACAGATTAATTGGGTTAAATGATGCACAATATATTAATTGAAACACAACAGTTAATTGGCATACAACAAATTAATTTGTACAGCACATTGATTGATATACAACTCATTATGACTACAGACAGCAGTGTTTATTAACCTTTATTTATAATAGAGTTGTACTGAGTAATCTACACCGTTACTCCATAAAATATACCTTCTAGAAATGTTATGGTTCAAATTTTATATAAGAACATGCTTTTTAGAAGAAAAAAATAGAGTTTATACACTTTGGTCTTTGGATCCACAAAAATCCCATGCCATAATTGTTATCCATCATGTACAATTTCAAAAAAATTATTGCAAAGAAAAGAAAATTAAAATAGTGAGGTATAATCATATAACAAGTATCTGATTTCACTTTCTTGGATTTGTTAAAGAAAATTTACAACTCACTGCAGTTTTGTTTCTTCCATTTCACTATTCTCTATTACTTGAAGAAATATAATGACCCTAATTACACTGATGCATTGTATTTAGCTTCACCCAAAGATCATGCAAACCAAAGGGTTTATATAGAAAGGTTTATAAACCTTATAGTTCCACTGTACGTGTCAACTGATTCGATTAAAGAGTGCAGGCAGAGAAGCATGTGTGTGTCCCTGGCAGGAATGACATGACAAATTCATTGTTTTGATAAAATAAATTAAAGGAGCTAAAATTCTTTATTACAACTAAGTGCTGAAAGCTCTTTATTGCTGTAGACCCAGATATTAGGTTTTGAGTTTTCTGATATTTGAAGTTTTCTGAAGTCACATTTGAATTGAAATTGAATGCTTTATGAAAGTCATGCTAATTATTCATGTGACTGATGTTTGAGTTTATCAGAACTTGACTGTAATTCCTCCATATTAATATGATGTCCTTTATTTTCATGTATCATTCATCCTCTAATTCGAATATTTAGTACTGTAAAATTAATGGAAATATTTGAATTCCTTTTCAGGTACACCGGGAACCCAACAGCAGCCCTGAAGTTTTTCAACATGGCTAGGAAAGACAATGACTGGGGTAACAGAGCCATATACAGTATGATAGAGATTTGCCTTAACCCAGACAATGAGACAATCGGTGGGGAGGTGTTTGAATCTGTGGAGGGAGATGTAGTGTAAGTTTACAGTCTTCAGTTTGTGTTGTTGATAGAACAAGTTCTAAGAGCTTGCTGATAGAACAGATCTTAATGAGCATGATCACACTTTTCTTTCTGTGTGTGTATGTGTGATTTGGAATTTTAATGTAGCTTTAACAATTTTTCAGTCATACAAAAATGTATCCCATGGTTTTAGTGTTTTGTTTTTCTGTAGTCATATCATTATAGATATTGTAAAGCACTTAGAACTTCTAAAGATTAGGCGCTATACAAAGTCCTCATTATTATTATTATTGTTATTATTTCTTAAGGATCAGGGATATTCATACCAATTTATCCCATTTCAAAAGTATCAGGGAACAGTCATACCAATTTATCCCATTTCATTATGATCAGGTGTCATTCATACCAATTTATACCGTTTCAAAAGGATCTGGGGTCATTCATACCAATTTATCCCATTTCAAAAGGATCTGGGGTCATTCATACCAATTTATCCCATTTCATTATGATCAGGTGTCATTCATACCAATTTATACCATTTCAAAAGGATCAGGGGGCCATTCATGCCAATTTATCCCATTTCATTAGGATTAGGGGTTATTCATACAAATTTATCCCATTTCATAAGTATCAGGGGTCATATGTGAACCTTTAAAAAATTAAGTTCATTCTGGAAAAGACCTGGAAATGACCTGGAATTTTATCTTTAGAAAAGCGTGGGAACCATGTAAATATTTTCTCCAGCCTTAAAATTGGTCTCGTTTTACTTGGAGGTTCTTCCATTGTAATTAAGGTTATAGGTGTTCAAATTACTAGTGCTCAGTCTAGCCTGGTTGATCAGAACAATCGTTGCTAATCAAGCGGTATGTCATTGTAACAGTTGATTACATATAGGTCAGTGGTGTCTGTTCTCGCAATACTGTCATTGATGGGGATGCTGGAGAACAAAGCAGGGAACCAGACTAGGAAATAATCGACATTTACTTTTGTCTGGTTTATGACAAAAACTATAGCTAACAATTTAGAATAGTATGAGCAGTTGTTTTTACATGGATTAAATAAAAGTCAGTGGAATTTATCCTCGATTTTTGCAATGCGATCGTTCATAGCAGTGTCAAAATGCATCTTTTACCAAGATATTGTAGTCATTGGTCAAGTTCAGCAGGTGGTCGCTCTTAGAGTTTATATAAGAAAAATCAATCCGCGCATTACAATTGTGGTCGGAAATAATAGGTGGTCACTTATAGCAGAGGTTGCTCAGAGCAGGTTTTACTGTATTCATTAATGGTGTTATATACCTGTCTTACACCTTCAGCCAAATAGTTTATGATAAGAGAGAATAATGACTCAAAGAGCACAAATTGTAACTATGATCTTTATTTCAGCGCTCAGGCAAATGATCGTGACAAGACGGACAGTGAGCAGATGGCAGTAAGGACAGCAGAGAAACTTCTTAAGGTCAGAGGTTACTATATCTGCTTTTATGTAATCAAGCCCTCCTTACAGGCCACCAACAACAAACCTGTCTTAAACAGACATTTTTTATTATTCCTTATACCATATATACTTACAAGTTTAGTCCAACCGCAAATTGCACATTCCCAGTCATGGCATTACATAATTTGGGTCTGTCCAGTAATCAGTAGAACACAAAACATAGACCCTGATATGCCAGCATATTGTAGTCTGTGTTGTTTGAAGTTACATATTATAGTCTGTGCTGCTTGTTGTTGTACTCAGCTTATAAGAGTACATATGGTGGATCAAATTATCGTCAAATTTTACTTTCAGCAACATAGGAGGCATTTTCCTATTTTCCTGAAGGTTGCTGCTTGAGACTGCTTTACTAAGCATAGAGTCTAATTTTGATATAAATAACACAATATCATGAAGTGTTCATCACAAATTTTCAAACTGTATGACACTTTTATTTTAACTACGCCTTTTTTAATCTTTTGTGGGAATCATTTTATACTTTGACTAGGGGGTAGATACATCATGAACATCTTGGCCAGCCTTAAGTCATTTTGACCCATGGCATATTTAACTATTCAGAACAGTATCTAACTTATGAAATTGCATACAGTTGAAAGGAACTGATCCAATCAAATTTTCATTTCATATCCATCAACAACAATACATATTACATGTAAATTTCTCCAGGTTAAACCTGTAATAAAAAAAGGTGTGTAGACATCACTGAAGTTGCTTTATTGAATGCCTGACATATTTTGGAATAAGCTTTTTTGTAGATTTGTTGAGTCAGCTTGATACAAATGGCCGCTTTTGCATATGCAAAAAGGAACTTGCTCAAAACTCTGTGCTAACCACATTTGGCATGGGTCAGTGGTACAATGGCTCTTAATAGTAAGGAATGATTGAAAATCAATAATATGCCAGATATAGATGCTTATAGAATGTTTTTTTATGCTGCCAACAGTTAATAAGAAATCTGACAATATATTTTCTTCAAGTACATTACGCAGTCATAGTACTTTGAGGAGTAGTACCACTACCTTGCAAATCAAGCCCGCTCAGGCTTAATTTTTAGCTATGAAAGCAAAACATTGCATGCACACAAAGGTGGCAGCTAGACCGAGTGATCCCCCCATAGTATTGGCATAAGCACCAAATGCTGTGAATACCTCAGTCACTGTCAGCTAGTGCTGAGTTGTGAGCTCTCCTAATGAGAGACATGGCAGACCATCTTCAGTAACTTTAAGGAAATATATTTGTCTTTAGAGCAAGTTTCTCTTCTAGGGGAAGTACGCCCTATTTATAATTTTGATATTTTCTCGCTCCTATCTTTCAGGTATGAAGTTTTTTTTACTGTTGTAGAATTTCAACTTTGTTATAAATATATATAGACGTTAGTGTAATTAAATGATGTTTACACAGAGAATGGATTCCAGTCAGGACCTGTTTTGTGGGTCAGTTCCAAGGTCAGGTCAGTTGACAGACAAACTACGTTGGATCGGCTATTAGTCGATAAGAGACAAGGGTCTGCTGTGCTGAGGTAGCTGAGAGCAGTCATTCACTTTATAAGTGATTAGCATTGAGAGTAGCACTTGCCTTGGGACATTTGTGATTATTATTAATAGCTTCATTTTTTTGTGAAGTTAAATTTTGTGTGGTAGAAAATTGAGGGTTGCAGTAGTGTTTTAGTCAACGCTGCATGTTTATCATCTTTTAAATCACACTTTGGTCAGATACATACAGGTAACTTTTCTTAGAGTTTATTGTTTTATTGTATAGTTCATTGATATTAAAAGTGACAATTAAATGACTTTATATGTTGCACCCTTCCTATGGTTAAGTTCGAACCAGATAATTTACTTAAATAACAGTGATGCTGCAATATCTTTACCTTTGCCATGTGGATATTTCCTTAAGGTAACATTCCACAAACTTTGTGAGGTAATTTTTTTGAAGTATTATGATTAGGTAATGTTATGATGGAAATGTATTTTTAATTCAGAAGAGAACATTTTATTAGTTAGTCAATACTGTATGTATTTGTTCAGTGTAACTAAACTGTTCATTTTGTAAACTATTACAGGAACTGAAACCAAAGCCAGGAGATATGCGACCAAAGTTGCTAGAGAACATGGCCCTGATTTCTACTAAACAGAAACAGAATTTGGAGAAGGCTCTTGCAGCATTTATGGATATGTCCTCAGATGAAGTTAGTAGTATAATTATCTATTTTTTCCAGAAAGTTGTTCATATTTTTTGCATTTTTTTTACCTCTCTATGTGACAGATCATGAAAACATTTTTATTTTGTTACTGCCAGTACTAAAGAATTATGGGGACAAATTAAGATTGGGTATTTTTTATGGCAAATTACAAAGGAACAAACAGAAGTTGATCCATAGATTTTATTCACATTTTGACTGAAAATCACTATTTAGTTATATCTGAAATTTTTATAAATCCAAGTTACAAACAGGATGAAATGTGAACTTAAATTTTCACCTACATTTTACTCTTGTGAAACCCCAAGGAAATGAAATTGTAAACTTAAATCTCCACTTACATTTTTTTCTTTGTTAATCTCCCCCCCCCCCCCCCCCAGTGGTAGGAATCAGATTGCATCAAGAAAATCTGAAATTTATTTGGATAAAAATTCTTCAGCTTTTTGTTTTGATATGTTAGAATCTTGAATTGAATTTGATACAAGTTATCTTAATATGTACTAGAAGCAAAATATTAGAGCCATCATGCATAATACCCCTTTGGGGGCTCCCGAGTGGCAGAGTGGTCTAAAGAGCTGTCCGTTACAAATCACTGCCATCTCACTTCTGTCTGCGTGGGTTCAATTCTCAGATTCGGTAAATGTGGATATGTGAGAAAGCTTGCCAGTAGCTTCTTGTGGGTCAGTGGTTCTTTCTGGGGTTTTCCTGGGTTCTTCCTCCACCAGTAATACTGTCCACCATGAATAGCCTATCTTGGGCTGAAAAATGGCATTAAAACATAAAAAACAAAACAAACATAATACCCCTTTAGAATATTTACCAAGATGCACCATGAAGCAATCAGATTTACAGATAACATGTTTTGATGAACTGGATTTTTTCAGCAAAGGAAAAAAGATACATGCACTGGCACATAATATAGTAGATAAATAAGAGTATTAATGATTTTTGCCACTGCATTACGTACATCTATCACAACTTTGTCAAGCTTTATTTTCAGATCACTTTAATTTCTCGTACAGGTCATGCAAAGGGGAAGGGCACAACAATTAATGTTCTTATCCACATGTTTCTGGTTTTTCTGCATGTTAATATATAAATATCCATAATTGAATGGAGAGTAACTCTGAGTTGCTTTTGTAAATATTACATAAAAGAAAAGAAGAGAAAAAAAACACTTTATGATCTAAACTTTTACAGCTCTTTCTCAGAATCTAAAAAAAGAAAAACATGTTTGTTGTGTTTATATGGATCTCAACTAAGAGACTGCTTAAGTCAGTTAGATTGATCACATCATTTTGTCTTTCTCTGCAGAGAGAGAATGTAGGTGCCCTGTATGGAATGGCTGCTGCCTATATGGTCCTGAAACAGACACCACGAGCCAGGAATCAGCTGAAAAGAGTGGCAAAGAGTAACTGGACAATTCAGGTAAAGGACAAGTGTTTGTCTTTCTTTTTGTTTATATGTTTTTGTCTTTATGTTTATCTCTCATCCTCATGATCATATTTCTTTCTTACTCTCCTCTAAATTTCACCGGTTTCTGTGGTTATAAGTTTTGGATTTTCTCACTTATTCATCTTTTTCACTACAGATGTTAACAGTATGATCCTCCAGCGTGTATCATCAGTTGACACAACTATTACTGTCTGTTATCAGTTTATTGTTTTGCAGTATGTAATGTATGACAGTGTATATCAGCATCTAATATTCATTAAACATTTGCCTCTTGTAGGATGCAGAAGATTTAGAGAAGAGCTGGCTTTTATTGGCTGATATATACATTCAGGTATGTCATTCTAACCACTGTCAACAAATTTGTGCCATTTACTTTATATTGCAAATTTACAATCTTTGCACTGTTCAGATGCACATTTATCACAGATTTTTGGGGTTTCGTTTTTGCCTCTTCTGGTCATGGACTGATGTTTGTCATAAATCATCCTTATTATTGGTTGTTGTTGCTACTTTTCCAAAACAACATGGAAGATCACTATGAAACTTTACACACACATTCATTGCAAAATCTAGATGGTCCTAAATCTAGTGGTTACTGCTCAGGCATCCAGTATGGCCACCACAGCAGCCATCTTAAACATTTTATCACTAATCCTATTGAATGAATGGTCATATTAGCATGGATGATCACTAAGAACTTTCTTATATAATGTCCTAAATGAAAATTGTGGCAATTTGATGTCCACTATGGCCACCATTCTTCTTGTCAATTTATCTTGACCGAAAGTCATATAGAGTTGGGATTTTCACAGGAAGACTTTTTATGATGAATAGTTGAATCAATATGAGCAACTACATTACAAAATTTTTTTAGATGCTACTTTGAATGGATGAACATATTAACAAAAGGACTTTTTACAATGCCTAGTTTGTCCCAAATGAAAATTGCGCTGATCAAACATCCATTATGGCCATCATGGCAGCATCTAAAAAATATTGTTATTACTGGTCCATCGGAATACATATTTACATCAAATATGAGGTTTTCACTTAAAGATTTCTTATGATGCCTAGTTTTTCTGTAATGAAAATGTTGCCAATCAAATACCAGTAAGATCACCCCAACAACCATTTTGAAAATTTGTCATAGCTACTCTTCATAAACTGAAAGTCATATTAGCATAAGTCTTTTACTGGAAGACTTTTTATGGTGTTTAGTTGGTCATAAGTAAAAATTGTGCCAAACTGATATGTAAAATAGGCACCTTAGTGGCCATCTTTAAAAAAAATCATTTCTAGATGGAAACTCATATCAGCATTGGTTTTTCACTAGTAGACTTAATATGTCTGGTAAATGATAAATGATATGGTTCTGATCTGACATCGATTGTGGTCCCCATAGCAGCCATCTTGAAAATTGTATTTGTGCTACTCTTCTAAACGGAATGTCATGGAAACATGGTTTTCAACAGAAGACTAATTATGATATCTAGCTGGATCTAATTGAAAATAAAATGACCTCAAATATGACTATAGTATTGAGCATACTGAAAATGTTGTCACAATGTTTTCTGCATAGATGGTTACATCAACATGGGCTTTTCACCAAATATTTTCTGACAGTGTCCGTTTTATCCCAGATGCAATTGTGTTGATCTTATACAGCTGTAAAATGGCTGATTGTTAAATCTTAAGAGATCAAGAGGTTTCAATTTGCAGCAGGTAAAACAAAGAAATAGTCTGGAATTTATGGACATTCTTTCAGTCCTTTCAAAGGGGGATAATATATTATAATGTAACTACACTTGTCTTTCTGCCTGTCCAAAGCAGCTAACAAACTTTATACATTAAACCCTACAAGAACAACAACAGCAATACTGTAGATAATTACTTTTGGGTAATACTACTTGATGATTTCTGCAAGAAGTAACTATAAAGATAATTGCTTTTGAATAATACTGCAGAAAGCAGATGTTACGTTTTGTAGAATGTATGAGGTCTTCACATGATGCTTAGAACTGTACCTTTATGTGGATAATAAAACAGCAAATTATGAGTTACATTCCCAATATGAAGATTTCTTTTTTATTTTTCAGTCTGCTAAATATGATATGGCTAATGAACTTCTAAAGAGATGTCTGCAGCATAATAAGGTATGCTTTTACATCTCCCCTAGATTCTAACATCAAGATCTATCTTTTTTTATGCATTTGGTAGTGTTAGGGCCATTGGATGTTTTTGGATTGAAATCTGTTTTCAGTTACAATTGATTAATTTACCACCATACTTAGATTACTCCCTGTTTGGAATATTATCAGATCACATACTTTATTTTTCGACCCACCCACCCCTCCCATCTCATATGCCTGGGTAAGGGCATAAAAGGTACAGTATAAGACATATTTTTCAGTTTTTCTTTGATCTAAGTTTTATACTACCACCACCAAGAGGTGACATCTGGTTGTAAAACAAAGCACCACAGCAAAAATATAATAGTGTGAAAGTTTTAGAACACTTCCAGTGGAGTTAATATGCTGTTATATTACAATTTGAATCTGTCATAAATTAAGTGTGCTATATCATGTTTGACATCGCAGCAATATGGTGTACAGCAACAATAGCTAAATCAGCAACACTGACAATCCATATAAATTTAAATAGATTTGTACATTATTTGACCAAATTTTAATAGATTTATGCTTCTCAGGATGCAGAAATGTTTATCCTGTCAGAATTGTTGAGGGTTATAACATTTTACTCAGTTGTTTGTGTGCTTGTTCATTCATTGTGAACTCAGTTTCTTGAACCATATTTTGCCTACACCTTAAAATTGGTTTATGGGTGCCTCACAAGGATAGTAATTAAGTCAAATCAGAATTAACTATATGTGATTTAATTTCATGCATTTTAGTGACTTTTTTTTTCTTTAGCCATTCATTAAATACACCTTCAGTATCATGATCCTGTTTTACATGTGAAAACTAGTGAGTGCTTCTCAGTTCTAAACAATTAGGGCATTCTGTTATTTTATTGGTGCCTCTGCTGATTCTTATTCTAGTACACCATTTAGAATGCACCTTGGTATATGCCCACAAATTTAACTGCCTACCTTAATGGTAATTCTTAAAGTCTTTCATTGGCTTTCAATGGAAGAAATTTTTGTTCTGTTCATTTTCATATGTCATGACAATCTCAGGGGCCTGTAACATACTTCACACACAGAATAATATTTTTGCTTATGCATGCACTATACTGTGGTTTCATTGCTACTGCGTGAAGTACAACACAGACTTCTTTGGCAACAGTCTCCATTTTGCAGAAACAGTATCTATATAATAGACAAGAAATAAAGCATTGTAGCAAAAATAGATGCCAGTATTAGGAATTCTTTTTGATATGAATGACTAGCGAGGTTAGTTGTTATTGAGCAATTGTATGTAGTATCAGCTCATATTTTATGAAGGACCATACCGATAGTGGAGGTAAGGCAGCTAACATTTGTAAGGAGGTAAGGCTACTAACATTTGTAAGGAGGTAAGGCTACTAACATTTGTAAGGAGGTAAGGCAGCTAACATTTGTAAGGAGGTAAGGCTACTAACATTTGTAAAGAGGTAAGGCTACTAACATTTGTAAGGAGGTAAGGCAGCTAACATTTGTAAGGAGGTAAGGCTACTAACATTTGTAAGGAGGTAAGGCAGCTAACATTTGTAAGGAGGTAAGGCAGCTAACATTTGTAAGGAGGTAAGGCTACTAACATTTGTAAGGAGGTAAGGCAGCTAACATTTGTAAGGAGGTAAGGCAGCTAACATTTGTAAGGAGGTAAGGCTACTAACATTTGTAAGGAGGTAAGGCTACTAACATTTGTAAGGAGGTAAGGCTACTAACATTTGTAAGGAGGTAAGGCAGCTAACATTTGTAAGGAGGTAAGCCAGCTAACATTTGTAAGGAGGTAAGGCTACTAACATTTGGAAGGAGGTAAGGCTAATAACATTTGTAAGGAGGTAAGGCAGCTAACATTTGTAAGGAGGTAAGGCAGCTAACATTTGTAAGGAGGTAAGGCTACTAACATTTGTAAGGCGGTAAGGCTACTAACATTTGTAAGGAGGTAAGGCTACTAACATTTGTAAGGAGGTAAGGCAGCTAAAATTTGTAAGGAGGTAAGGCTACTAACATTTGTAAGGAGGTAAGGCAGCTAACATTTGTAAGGAGGTAAGGCTACTAACATTTGTAAGGAGGTAAGGCTACTAACATTTGTAAGGAGGTAAGGCAGCTAACATTTGTAAGGAGGTAAGGCAGCTAACATTTGTAAGGAGGTAAGGCTACTAACATTTGTAGCTAATTGTGTAAAATTAGGGACAACAGACTGGTAATACAGACCTGGCAAAGAATAATGTAAAGTATACTATATAATAGAAACCGCATTTTTTATATATTTTTGTTTACTGCAGTGATGAGTATAAAATTGTATCGATGAAAAATATTTTAATATATTTTGTAACCTTTAATTTCCTTAGGTCAGTAAATTTAATTCTTTTTTCTACATAAGAGATTAACATCAACACTAAATATTCATTAGTGTCAAGGAGAGGATTTATTTCCCATAAATTATTCCATTTATGTTAAAAGAATTATGAAAACTATCAAGTTATGGCTTTTTATTTAGTCGTTGGCAAAACTTAAAATTTAATGTTGCTTACCTATCCCTTCCTCACACCCTGGACCCCCTACCAAAGAGTTGCCCTCAGTTCTAACTGGGGGGGGGGGTACTGTTGGCTGCTGGTGAGAAGATTTTTGTTTGCTTGTCTGCACCATTTTATGGAGAAAAATATTAAATGACTTTAAAAACATTGTGAGAACATTATTTGACACTTAAGATTCTGTTGTTTTTTTTGTTTTTTTTAAATCTAACTTTTTAAACTATAATGTTAAGCCTTGTTAGAATGATAGTATTTCAATATGTCATTTAAAGAAACTTCATTTGCCTGACAAGGAATAATCTCCTAAATGGCTCATCATTCTTAATGCTGATTGAATCCACAGTAATTTATGTTGCTGCTAATCCTATCAAATTTTAATAAAACTGTAATGACCTACTGTGTTTTTTTCAGTCTTGCTGTAAGGCATACAAGTACATGGGATTTGTAATGACCTACTGTCTTTTTTCAGTCTTGCTGTAAGGCATACGAGTACATGGGATTTGTAATGGAAAAGGAACAGTCCTACAAGGATGCTGCCATCAACTATGAAATGGCCTGGAAGTATGGAAACAAAAATTACCCCGTCATTGGTAAGACCCTTTTCACAGTTACCAAATATACTCACTTAAATATCAAGGCAAAATATAAACAACAAAGATCCTGATCTGCCATAGCATATTAAACCTGCAGATCAGGGTCTTTGTTTTTTGTTTTACTGACTAATCACATTCCCACATTTGCCGGTGCAATATGCACCACCAGATCTGGGTCAGTGAAGTTTGTACTTGGACTGGACTTATCTTGACTTGTATGTAGGTGTATATGGTATGCTGACAGGCGAAATTACTTACAGGTAGGTACTCTTAGATTATCTTCTAACCATAAACCAATATACTGATGAAAATTTGTAAATAGAATTCTTTTGAGTTAATAGTACATTTTATTTCTTGAAATCCAAAGACTTTAATTAAATTTGAAACCAGCAATATTTCATAACCACTTTTCTTAAAGATATTGTCGTGCTTTTAGCTCTAATGGTCATAAACTAGAAGAGGTTATTGGATGGTTTGTTTGTCGTCTGTCACCCTCCATTGATTAGAAAACGTTTATTATCACTACTCCACCTAAACTACTTGGAGGATTGCCATGTAACTTTAGACATTTTCATCAGATGGTGTACTTGGTCTCAAATGAAAATGGTTCTGTTCAGACATCCAATTATTTACTACTCCTCCATAACAGAATCTCCTATTGACATGGGGTTTTCATCAGAAGGTTTCTTACAATATCTAGTTGGTAATAAAGGAAAATGGTGCCAATATTGTATCCGAAATGCCCACCACATTGACCATTTGTCAATTGTTTTATGGCTGTTCTTCCAGAATGGATGGTCAGATCATAGGGTTTTCACTAAAAGACCTCATTAAAGTCTAATTGGTCCTCATTAAAGTTTAATTGGTCCTCATTAAGGTCTAATTGGTCCTCATTAAAGTTTAATTGGTCCTCATTAAGGTCTAATTGGTCCTCATTAAAGTCTAATTGGTCCTCATTAAAGTTTAATTGGTCCTCATTAAGGTCTAATTGGTCCTCATTAAAGTCTAATTGGTCCTCATTAAGGTCTAATTGATCCTGAATGAAAATGGTGCTGATCTGACTTCCTAGTTGGTTGGTTTGTCATATGTTAATATTGGACTTTCACAAAAAGACTTCTTACGTTGTGTAGTTGGTCAGAATGGATATTGAATAAGGCCACCATGACATCTATCTTGAAAATATTGTTATTTCTTCAAGAGAAAGTCATATCAGTGTGAGGTTTCAAGAGAAGACTTCATATGATGTCTTGTTGGTCTTAAATAAAAATGGTGCCAATCAGATATCCGCAATGGTTAATTTCAAATTCCAGTTATTGCCAAATAATATCAGAGATGGATTTAACACTCAGCTGTTAAAAGGAATAAATGGCTTCATATTAAATTCTGGAAATTCTTTTTGGCCAGAAGAACTTCATTCCTCTCAAAATGTTTTGGTTTTGTTTGGGTCTGTTTTTTAATCTGTCTCAATTTTATTTTGTATTTTATAAATTGTCAGCATATCATTTATTTTCAGGGTTCAAATTAGCATTCAACTACTTGAAAGCAAAACGATTTGTGGATGCCATAGATATATGCCACCATGTAAGTGTGTTTTTTTTTGATAATTTTCTCATTTTTGCTCATCTGGCTGTAATTTTAAATGGGCTTATCATATGGCTTTGCTTACATTGTCCATCACATATCCATCAGCAATTGCTGTTTTCAACTTATAGAAAATTACTAGAAAAATTGAGAGAATCCTGGCATGAAGTTTTGTACAAGAGCCTTCAACAGATGACATATCCACAGTTCTCCACCATTACCTATGTACAACAAAGTACTCTTGACTTGTACTTATGGTGCAGCATCTTCAATTTACATACTGTCCATGGTGCATTTTGTTTCCATGGCAATATTACAGTATTGAATATGGAACATCAAAAGACACATCTACTAAAATATCTTTGACAGTTTTAGAGTTCTGCTCTGGAAACTCCCTGACAAACTATCAGCTAGAAGACAAAAGGATTCGAAGGGCCCCGAGTGGCCTAGTGGTCTAAAGCTTCCTCTGTTACAGATCACTGCCATCTCACCTCTGTCTGCATGGGTTCAAGTCATGGATATGTGAGAAAGTTTGCCAGTAGCTTCTCATAGGTCGGTGGTTCTTTCTGGGTGTTTTCCCTGGTTCTTCCTCCACCATTAATACTGGCTGCCATGTATGGCCTATCGTGTGCTGAAAAATGGCGTTAAACCCAACAACAACAATAACAACAACCTCAAAAGAATTTGTTTGAGATTTTGCGTATTGGAAGATGCTATTTATAGAGTATACAGGAAAGTTGACCAAATTTCACATATTCTGAAATAAGGGAGTTTCATATGTGTGGGAATTATACCAATCTAGTAATTAATATACCCACAGCTACTAAGAGTTGGAAGAAGAAAAAAAATGTACTACTTGTAGATTTTGACCAAATGTGACAGAAAACCTTCTTACTTTGGAATTTTTAATTCATGCAACTGATGCTGATCCACCATCAAATATCACTACTCCAAAAGAAAGAAAAATATACAAACTATTAACAATGAAAAACATAAATTTACCAAATTTGACAGGAAGGATCATAATTTAAATGCCTTCTTTCTTTACAATGATGACACTCTGCTTTTAAATACAGCCAGAATTTTACAAATAAAAAGTATTTATATTGAAAAAATACACTTCACAGAATTTGGTGAAATTTTATCAGAATTATTCTAGGCATAAATGCATTTCAGTAATGGACAAATTAGGTTGATGTACCATCAAATATGACTTAAGATACAAAACAGTTGTTTTCATATAAGAAACAATAATATTAACATTTTCTACAGTATGCCTGATTTCTAGGCCAAGTGTGTTAGGCAGATGTCATGTAGTGAGCATTATCAAGTACACTTGGGCCTCATCTTCATTTTCAGTTGGCAAGAGGAAGAAAAAAGTCTTTCTTGATATATTTTTATTATGCTTTTAAATATACAATATGCATGATCTGTATTATATAGCTTTTTTGTTACCTTGAGCGCTCTCTACAGATTTATATTTTGCATTGGGTTAGACTTTTAAAGAAAACTAATTTCCCAGGTTTCGCTCACCCATTTAATCTGGCGATGTAACAAGAGACCTTGTAAATCATAGGTACTGTTAAAAGAACTTTTAATTCCCTTCATTTTGATTAATTGGTGTGTTATGGGTTATAGAGTATACAGCTTGGCCTTAATTCACATATGCACCCATCAAAATGGTGCTAGCAATGGTTCATCACAATCACTTCATGGACTTCAGAGGTAAATTATAATAAAAAAAGCAGATAACTTTTTGTTACATTTTATTTATTTGGTAATTTATTTATTGAACTTTCAGCAGCTGGTATTGTCTAGTCTGGAAAAATTAATTTTCCTATTTTTATAACTGCTAATGATAGTATACTTTACATTAACTCAGGCTGATTTTCGAGCACATGGGAGCAGTCATTTTGGTTAGCTGTGTGCTTTGATTATGCACAGTTTTCACAAGTACAATATATATAAAAATTTAGGCGATGGGTACATGAAAGTAACATAGAGGTATACCAACTTTATCACCTTTGTGCATGTTACAAATGCAACGAACTTAGCCTTAAACCTATCACTCTTTCAGATATTCATAATATATGTGAACTGCCTTCTTACATAAATTAAACTGCTTTACTTAAACTTTATCATACTATTTTTTAAATTACTTCTAATTTATCACATGACTCATTAAAAATTATAAACAGTTCATCTCCTGTGCAAGTTTCTTTCATTATTCTAGCAAGGTTCTTGGCTAGTCTTTACATTAGGTTACCATCAGTTTTATATTTTCTTGAAAATTGTAATTTTCACATGCGTGGAATGTCCAGAAATTCATAGAATTATTATCAGGTTATCTTGAAAACATTCATGATGTCTTATAGTGGTGTTTGAAGACCAATAAATGTTCATGTGTGAAATGGTTTATAATTGATCTAATAACATACTGAGCCGAGATGAAGTAAAAACATTTGAATAAAAGATGTAACAATACATTTTCTACAGCAATCATCACACTTTTACTACCCACAATAATTTTCTTAAATATATATAATAACTTTCAACTCTTTAATTGGGGCTTTTAAAAAGCCAAAGTAACTTTTTGAGAATTAACCTAATACAAAGAGCACACACTTTATTATAAGTTACTAATAATAGTTTTTGACTTCCTTTTTTGGAAATGGTATTTAATAAAAATGCTTCACATCTTAAGTTTAATCTAATGGAACTTAAATTTCAGGTGTTGAACACTCACCCCAATTACCCGAAGATCAAGAAAGACATCTTAGACAAAGCCAGACAGAGTCTGAGAGTGTGACCTTGAAATATGCCTACCATCCAGTCTGACCTTTGGAAAGGTTCACTGTCCATCAATTCTTAAATATTATCAATAGTCTTTACTATTATCAATATCACTTTGCTTGAACTCATTATGTAATATGCAAAAAAAGAATCAAAGACAAAAACATTTGATACATGGAATCTATCTTGAAATCTAAACAAAAGGCTTGAGAATTCTTTTCTCATTTACATGGGTATTGGTTTTAACTTATTTTCTGTGTGTGAATTATGCAGCAACAATTTAATAGAGAAATAGACTGAATCTAATGTCATGTTTTGCAGATGTTTTTACAAAATATATTTATCTTGGCCCCTAATATTTTGGACTGTTCTTGAATATCCATCAACAATATGCCTTGTCATTCCTCTATTGCTACAGAGCTTTCAACCCCATATATGTGTGAATAAATGACCTAAGTGGAGTTGATCATGTGACAAGAATCCTTACAGTTTAAATCAACACTCAATTCAGAAGGCCAGAGGATTGATTTAAAATGAATCATTTTTATATTTTAATATTATTGCTAATATTTTGATTATTTTATTTGTATTCTCAGTGCTACATCAGACAGCCATACACGTTTACTTGTACATTGTATTTAAACTGGACCAGTTGTCAAATATAAAGAGTTTGTACATGGTGTTCAAAATGGATCATAAATTCTTTTCACAATCTCCAACTTAAGAGTCATGGACTTTATTTTCTGCACTCAGGCTATATCAGTTGCAAGGCTAGGGGTGCAAATTCACTGATTGATGGCAGTGTGATAGAGATTGTAGAAAAATGATACATATTGCTGCAATTTATTTGAGTGTATTAAGCTTAAAACTTCGGTTAAATCAGATTTATAATTTATTCTATTTTTTTGTCTTTTTTTATGTCTGTGTACATGTATTTGTTGCCAAGCATTGCTCCTCACTTGCAAGTCATTGTCCCATATAGTATTTATTTCTTTGAGGGTAATTTCATTTAAATTGAAGATATACAGCGAGTATATGCATCATATATTTTTATACAAGTTACATTATAACAGTCAGTCAAAAGGGAAAGGGCATCTGACTTTTTTTTGAGGCAATCATTATTTCTTTTAATTGTATTTCTTTATTCCTTCTTTCCTTCACACTATTTGATATATAACTTTTAAAGAATTTATAAAATGACTTGGTTCCTTGCAACAAATATGCTGGATTTTTCTTTAAACAGTTGCCCTTGTCCTAAACACTAACAAGTTCAATCGCTATTAAAGTTACATTTAATTAACAGTGATTATATAAAGTAATTTTTATTTTGAAAGTATATATATATGCAATTTAATTGTATAAAAGTCAAATGGCTTGCTCATTAGTTTTAATGATGCATTTAACACTTACCCAGTATTTAACGCCATCTGTCAGACTTGGACCATCAGTCTCTAATAACAGCCAACTCAGTTGTTTGGATTTTAATTATCAACTTTTGTCCGTAGTACACAGGCATGAGACACATACACTAAGCCTCAGCAAGAGGTGATAACCCATATTACCTTATTATTGGCGATTGTGAAATTTGTCTATTGTCCACTATAATTATGGTATTTTGAATATTTCACACAGTCGCAAAAATCCATGAGAAAAAAATAGAAAATGTCTGTTCTCAAAATAATAGTGCAAGCTGTCTTTTATCTCAGGACTGTTTCAGTTAAATATTCATGGACCCAGGAACAGCAATTTTAATGTCACCCACACATGCAATTTAGAATTTTGTACTGTTTTCATATAAACTGTCTGACTACCCCAGCATATACATCTATTTTGAAAAAAGTGCCTTCCCAGGGTTCCATGCATGTTTGAATGGAATAGCCCTCGTTGTTTGCCAATGATTAGTATGTGAATAGCTTGTATTCCTTTTATCTGTTAACAGTATACTATTTGCTGTACATACACTGTATTGTGTTGAAATATGTATTGTATGTGATCTAATGTTCCGTCCATTCCAATAAAACTTTATTTATTTGCAGAGTACTTTGTTTTATATTTAACTGATATAAACATCTTCATATGCAAAGATTAAGCAAGTTTCAAGTTAAATCTTTAAGACAATAAATTGAACTAATATTGAAATTCTTAAGTCTTGAATAAGTAGGAAAATTTTTCGTGATCTGATATTGAAACCACAAGGAAACTGTGTTTGTGGCACAATGCATCCCACCTAGAAGCACTCACTTTTGTTGCTATAAGATTTAACTTTGTATATATACATACACAGGTCATCCTATGGCTACTAGTCACGTTGGTTGTAAGGAAAGGCAATAAAAGCAGCCAATGCTATCCTTCTAGTCGTCCAAATGGAAGACTCATTATGCTATTGCAGAGTTATGTCCCTTGTATCAAACAACTCTCTAAGATGATGTGGTTTTGTGTCAGTCACATTTCAGACACAGTTATCCAGCTTATGCATACCTCAGGAAGGGTTAACCTAGCTACGATGTTGTATCATTGAAATGGTAGAGGTTACAAAGTGATCCAACACCTTGCTATGGGGCAGATAAAACTATGATCAAAGACAAGATGGTTTGAGTAAAAAGCTACTACATAAAGCATTGTTTTCTAACAAATTTGGTTCATGATAAAATTATAAAGTCTTTATACGGTAAAATATAAATGTTTATGCTCGCCTTTTTGTCTGCACTGACAGAACATGAGATTCTCAATGCATTTTGCAAATGCCAAGTGTCCTGTTTTTCCCATATTTTGGAACCTATATATATAGATGTGTTTTTCTTGTTTAAAATCGGTTTTTTAATTAAAAACATTAAAAAGTTTCCTTGCAATTTTCTGTTTCGAATGGATGCCTCGTACCATTCTGAGATAAATGTATCGCATGTATATAGGGATATACATTTCTAAAATATGTCTGGTTTATTCAGAATCGAGGCTATCATGCCCGTCTTAAATCACCATATTGGCTTGTGCAAAGCAGTTGCTGCTTTTCAAGGTATCTCATCTTCGTAATATTCAATTCTAGCCATATTAAAAAGAAATGCATGAGATTCAGAATTTTTTCAGCAAAGAAATCAAAACTGAACTGGAAAGAAAATTATATTACATGTATTGTGTTTATGTTTGTGAAAGCATCTAGTAAAGGAGAAAACTTTGTGTTTTGCAGATTGTGTAATTGTGATTTCACTTTTGGGCATAGAGGCACCCATGACATAAAACCGCATGAAAAAAATAACATCAGCTTGCAGCTTCATCATCAACAATTGTGTCAGAGCTTATGGCATTAATAAATATTAGAGAAAACCATGATGTAATCTGATGGAAGTTCAGTTTATTAAATTTCTTTTAGAAATGAACTGTCCAGTTTTAGTTACTAGTGTTGCTATTTAGTTCTCATACTTTTTCCAGACATTTTAAATCACAAAGGATTACTCATGGGCTAGAATGAAAACAGTTTAGTGAGAAAAAAAAACCTCAGATTTGGGATCATCAATGAAAGATGGTACATTGGAATCGATGATTGAAATAAACAAGGTGTGGAAAAGCTGCACTCTTGAACCTTCGGAATGGACACCCAATTAGAACTGGATGTCTGTTCAGAAGATGCAAGAGTGCAACAAATGCATCTTTGACATTAAATAATTAAGTCAAAGTCCTCCTTTACTGATGGTTATAGATGATGTAAATAGTTACAGTTTCAAAAATCAGTATTTGTTCCTGACAATCAGTTTATTTTTGGTCATAATCAGTATTTTTGTACTCCAGGGTTAACAAGTATGGTGACTTGTTTTCCACACAAGGCTTGCTATACAGTAAGTGTATTTGGATGTTCAAGGATAGTTATTCAATGTGAGCCATATTTACTATGATCTCTTTTCATTTCCAAATAAGGATGCAATGTCCTTATATGGTACACCAAAATATGAGATGGGTAATGGTGGAATTATAAAATGAATATGGTGGACAATCCAACAGAACATTTTGTTTGGAGGTAGATGCTCTTTTTGCATGTATTTCAATAATAAATTTGAACAATTCTGGTATTAAATAAGATGAATATTTAATTTCTTTCAGTATGTGTATATAAAAACCTTAAACGTTTTGATAATGTGCTGAAAAATTGTTAGGTGTGAATCATATCCAGCTGTTCCATAGATGCATACAGCTTCATTTTAATATCCCATTCACAAAGTATGGGGTACTAACATTAGTACTTTGGTTAACTAGAGTTAATACAATGCCAGTTCCCATTCATTGTGGGAAATGTTTGTTAAGACTTTACACCCATGACAGAGGCTAATTTGATGTTAACTTTATGAAGAAACTGTATGATGTTGGACATTTTGAGGGAATGCAGTTTATATAACAAATTTTGACCATGTTTTAAGAATTCTACATACATAACAATTTTCTTTTATTTGCTAAATACATGCCACCCCCCAAGAAAGGTGTGAATGTAATAGTTGCCAATATAAATGGCAGGAAAGAAAAAAGATCTGAGCATAAAAAGTTTAATCTGTATACTCAATGTACATTTTTACTAAACATGTGGATCTGCAGCTGCTCAAAATTCTTGGTAAAGGAATCAGAATCAGAATCCAATCACAAAACATACTGAAATTTTTTTATATATT
The DNA here is from genome assembly GCA_029339505.1 of Unio delphinus. Classification (NCBI taxonomy): domain Eukaryota; kingdom Metazoa; phylum Mollusca; class Bivalvia; order Unionida; family Unionidae; genus Unio; species Unio delphinus. The sequence goes on along the minus strand of JAQISU010000154.1, from coordinate 7,366,532 downwards.
AAGCTAGTCTTCATGTCTGACTCAACTGTATGATTGTGAAGTTGACAAATTCTGCAATGAGCCAGTTGTATCACTCGTATTTGTTTCTCAAATTTGTAAAGTAGCACAGATTTGTCCTTTTTCTGAACTGACACGTTTTTCATCTAAAAAAGATGCATGTGCTCAAACAATTTTCAGTCAGTAATATTCACAAGTCACAATGTAAGAGCCTATTTAGCATAACTTCTGGTGCCATTGTCTTTAATACTGGTCTCCTATAACTATATTACCAATATATTGAATCTGAGATAAAGTTTCAAATTAAAGAAACCCATCCATGTCCTTGGAATCGTGTCATAAAGTTGCTATAAATAGAAAATAAGGAAAGTACAAGTAGGTCTTGGATGGACAAGTTTGCTCTTTCACGTATCTTATGCAGAAATTTTTAATGTTAGAATATAATGAACTTGACATGATGGGTGAGATTAAAATGAGGCTAATAAACACAACACAATATTTTATTGCTATATTTTGAATTTTTTATGGACCAGAATAGTTTAATCCTTAACCAGGTGAACATAATATGTAATTATGCTGAAAAAAGCATGATTATCATGCCAAAAGCAAAATGGTTGGTGTATGTTACTACATACATGCATACTTAAGTTTTATAGGCATTTCAAGCATTTCCTATGGGGTGAACCTCAACAAGAGATTTGCAATATCCTTAATAATTCATTTTTATCTGAATTCGCAACTCTCTAAAAGATAGATTTCAAATTTAAAACTGAAATTACAGCTTCATAGCTTTCAAATTTTCTATGGGTACTCAACATTTGATATCGGGGGCCCTGAGTGGCCGAGTGGTCTAAAGCACTATCCATTACAGATCACTGCCATCTCACCTCTATCTGCATGGGTTCGAGTCTCAGATTCAGCCAATGTGGGTATGTGAGACAGCTTGCCAGTAGCTTCTCATTGGCCAGTGGTTCTTTCCGGGTTCTTCATACTGGCCACCCTGTATAGCCTATTGTTTGCTGAAAAATGCTGTGAAACCCTACATCAACATTTGATATCATCTATTTCCCATTTGTAAGCATGTATTTGTGGTTGTAGTTTTAGTTGGGGGGGGGGGTATTTAGTATTCACACAATTTTCTTAAATAAATTACATTGATTGAAATCAAGTTAACAGTAATAATAATTAAAATAACATAATTTTTTATTTGATATGGAGCTTTTTTAGGTGATATTTCACCAGATTACACAAACAAAACAGAAATGTCAACCACTGTCAAATAAAGTAATCATTAATCAGATGATGAGCCTTGTTTAGCCTCACTTTGGCTTTAGGTTGTTGTTGTAGGGTTTAACGCCATCCTTCAGCACAAGATAGGCTATACATGGCGGCCAGTATTAATGGTGGAGGAAGAATCCAGGTAAACAAAAGAAAGAACCACTGACCCACGAAAAGCTAGTGGCAAGCTTTATCACATACCCACATTGGACAAATCCTAGACTCAAACCCAAGCATACATAGGTGAGATGGCAGTGATCCGTAACGGAGAGCACTTTAAACTATTCGGCCACTTGGGGCCCCCATTTTGGCTTTAAACACAAGGAATATGATGAAATTGATCAATCAGTAGTGGCATGCCATAGATGCTTCAATAGCACAAGTTATTCGAGAGGGATTACTAGTAGTCTTGAAACACATGCATGTCTATATCTGTCAATGTATTCATTACCTACCATGAAACTGCAGAATGTCATCTCTCATCAGGCCATCTGCAGAATGTCATCTCTCATCAGACCATACACAGAACCCTACTCAATTTAAAAACAATAAGAAACACATCTGGATGAATATGCTATTTATTATAATAAAATTTACAGGCTCAGCAAATCATAATGAGAGTTGGTATGACACTGATTTTCAAAATTGTGAACTAGGCAGCAATATGTATTGACTAATTTACAATACAATTATTTATATCATAATATCGCAACGAATTCTGCTGGCTTTGCTGATATCTTGTAAACTTGTGTTCCGAGGTGTGATACGCTTGTAATTCATGAAAATATGCAATTTATTTTCCGGATCAATTACAATTCCATATTAAATCAGCTAATCTGTATCTATCACATGCAGGCTGCACTGCTGGAGTCAACTTTGTATGCATGTTTTTTGTTTTCTGTGGGTCTTCATAGCACAATGTATACATTTTATTGGCTATATCATGCTAAGGCAGTTGGAGCTAAATGTCTTTTCCAAGGACATCACTGAAGCAGCCCACCCATGCTAGCTTGGAGTGTATCAAACCTGACTATTGATCTGAGGAAGCTGACCTGGGAGGATATCAAACCTGTAACCTGTAATTGGTCTGAGGAAGCCAACTCATGCTGACCTGGGAGGGTATCAAACTTGTGACTTTTGGACTGTGGAAGCCAACTCATGCTGACGTGGGAGGGTATCAAACCTGTGACCTATATTGGACTGAGGAAGCCAACCCATGCTGACCTGACTATTGGAATACAAGTTGGATGATCTTCAAACTGAGCTATCATGGCTCCATGCCAACTTTGTATGTGGCTAAACACCTACTGATGCACACTTATATTTGATGGACTGGGACTTTTTTGAGGTAGAACAAATGTGCTTTTATCAAAACAAAAGCTAGATGATGGCGTCATCAATGATCTGCTTTGTTAAATGTTTCCCAGAACATGAGGAAATTTCATTTTTCTTCATCCTATCGGTTAACCTACATGTAAATCAAGAGGTAAAAATTCATCCTAACAAATGTTTAAAGTTGACAAATAATGGATAATCATTATTCTTATACAAATCACGAAAGTACAAATATTTATGAACTGCCTACAAACAAATTCTTGACAACAAAACGAGTTTCAATGGCATATGACAAATAGTTATCATAAAATTATATCCATCAGAAAATCACTCATTTCAATCAATCTGGAACCTGTTTCATTTACTATTAAAGAACTGAAGACTATCCAGCACTATGATTCTATAGTCCATGTCCCACTGTTGATTAATCCATGATCACTGCAGAAATGTCAATTATGCTACGTTATGTACTCAGACTAATGGACTATGATGTTACTTCTTGGTTATCTCTCCAGTTGGGATTTCTGAAATGTCTCATTAACAATACTGCGTAAAGCCTGAATCGTCTTCCTTGGATTGTCACTATTCAAAACAGCACTTCCAGAAACGAACATGTTGGCTCCTGCCTGCAAAGGGAGGTAAAATAGGAGAAAATAGTTATCAGAGTAGATTAATAATTATCTCAATGTTTTGAAACTTGAGTACAAAAGAAGAAAAAACAAATTTATTTATAATGGTCAATATCAGATACCAATAAAACAATGTCATCCCTACAACAACTTTGAGATAAAAAGAGATGTTAAGAGGAAAACTATTATTTCAAGTGTAATTGTTGTTTATTCATCAATATCTGACTTGAGACTTACATGTTGAGAAGGGCCTCATGTTAAAGTTAACTTTATGCAACCAATATGGTAAATCAGTAATTGTACATTCAGTGGAACCTTTTTTCATTGCTTCTGTTTAGGTATAAAAAGAAAACAGCATCACAAATACAGGTGGCTGTCACAAAGATCTTCAATACCGTATTTTGTTGTGTATAACGCGCACTTTTTTTTACCTAATTTTCTTATCTTAAGTCGAGGGTGCGTGTTGTATACAAGAACTAAAAAAAAAAAGATTTTTTCCAGGTCGATCTGAAGAGGATGAAGGCACTCACTACTTGTGAAATATTAAATCCATTGTACATTGCATTGTAACTAAAATGTTTACCGGTACTAGCCGTATTAAAGAAATAAATAATGCTTACAAATAGTCTTGTTCTTTGATTGCTTATGTTAATAAACTGGTTTCATTTCACGTCACTGTGTCAAGTTTTGTTCTGTGCCACGGCCGGAAATACATGTACATAATGACTTGCCTTTGTTCAAAAGCTGTGCAAAGTGCCGCATTGGAGCGGAACAAATACCACTGTGTGGATTACCGTACTTGTTTCGTAAATGTTCAGTACCGTATTCCATAACTGTTGATCTAATCGAATTTTTCTTCATTTATTATTGGTCGAATTGAAATATAATATGTGTAGAATTCAACTAGTGTTTATGTTCTCATCAGAGCATCTGTTGTGGACATATATATTTTTGCGACTACGGGTTCTTTCTTACGGGAACACTGATACGTTGTGGAACAAAATAATCAATGTATGAAGTCTGGAAACATTTTTTTTTCCTCTTTGGAAAATAAGCTTGTTACTTAGTTTTATTTCTCATCTTAAATCATAGTATTTGAGATATCTTTGCGATTATACAGTGATCAATGGCTTCAATGCTTCATCGACTCGGTGTGGTCTTTTCACGGTAACCGGCACCAGGTAAGCTTTGATGTGCTCAACATAGTTACAATGCTTTGTCTCGGTGAGCAGTATTTAATTGATTCAGGACATACAGCGACTTTTCGAAAAGTAATGACGACAACGTGGAATTTGAGGGATTTAATGCAATAGACTGCGTCAACTAGACGAACATTTAAAGGGCCCTTTTAAGGGCCAACAATAAAATCGGAAAGATACAATATCAATATTGCCACTTTTTCATTCACTATCTAATATGACCAACTGTTGTTGCACTATGAAAACGGAGCGAAATAGCAGTAGTCAAAATTTTTAAATGCATTATATCACATGCGCGTTATATGGCAGAACTACGTTTTTTCCAATTATTTTGGGTCGAAAATCGGGGTGCGCGTTATACACACCAAAATACGGTAACCTTTTCTTTTATTCTTTACATCATTGTCACACCTAACTATAGTATTTGTTACTTCTCCTGTCCTACCTAAATTTATATTTGCTATTCATAACACCTCATATTCCATCTAACTACAAATATTCATTACACATCATGTCCCACCTAAGTTTCTGCTATTCCTAACATCTTGTCCACCCTATCTTTCTGCTATTCCTAACACATCTTGTCCACCTTATCTTTCTGCTATTCATTACACGTTTTCTCCTGCCTCTCTATGCTATTCACTACGCATTTTGTCCCACCTAACTCTAAGCTATTCATTGTACCTCTTGTCTAAACTAACTCAATCATAATACTTACATTATTGTCCTACCTAACTCTATCTATGCTATTGATTACACCTCTTGTACCACCTACCTCTATCTGTGCTATTCATTACATATCTTGGCCTACCTCTCTATCTATGCTATTCATTATACATCTTGGCCCACCTCTCTATATATGTTATTAAATAAATCCTCTTGGCCCACCTAACTCTACAGATGCTATTAAGTATACATCTTGGCCCACTTAATTCTATACTGTTCATTACACCTCTCGGCCCATCTAACTCTATAATGCTGTTTATTACAACCCTTGGCCCACCTAACTCTATAATACTGTTCATTACACCTCTTGGCCCATCTAACTCTATAATACTGTTCATTACAACCCTTGGCCCACCTAACTCTATACTGTTCGTTACAACTCTTGGCCCACCTAACTCTATACTGTTCATTACAACTCTTGGCCCACCTAACTCTATACTGTTCATTACAACTCTTGGCCCACCTAACTCTACAGATGCTATTAAGTATACATCTTGGCCCACCTAACTCTATACTGCTGTTCATTACAACCCCTGGCCCACCTAACTCTATACTGTTCATTACAACTCCTGGCCCACCTAACTCTATACTGTTCATTACACCTCTTGGCCCATCTAACTCTATACTGCTGTTCATTACAACCCTTGGCCCACCTAACTCTATACTGTTCATTACAACTGCTGGCCCACCTAACTCTATACTGTTCATTACAACTCTTGGCCCACCTAACTCTATACTGTTCATTACAACTCTTGGCCCACCTAACTCTACTTATAATATTCATCATCTGATTCAAAGTCTTTTTAGCAATGTACAGTCTACATATCGCTCTAGCCACAGTACTGAAACTACTCTTCTGAAGTAGTTAATGACATTCTGCTTTGGATAGTGGAAATATTAGTCCTCACCCTCCCCATTTTGTCTGCAGCATTTGACACAAAAGACCTTGATATATTACTTCACCGTCTTGAGCATGTATTTGGCATTCACAATACAGCATTACTGTGTTTTAAGTCCTACTTAGTCAACAGGACACAAATTGTATCTGCAAATGGAATACACTCCAGCCCAGTTGATCTATGTTGTGGTGTTCCACAGGGGTCTGTTCTTGGACCTGTTCTCTTCATTCTATACACTCAGCTGCTCTCAAGTGTAATAGATTATCATCCAGTGTCTCACTAATTGTACACTGATGACACACAAATATACAAATCTAGCCACCCAACTGAAATTGATGCTACCATCCAAGTAGTAGAGAGGTGCAATTCTGATGTGAAATTATGAATGACATGTAACAAGCTGCAGATGAATGATGATAAAACTGAAGCCATTCTGATCACAACACAAAGACGTTCTCATTCACATCCTTGACCTCGAACAATAAATATCAGCAACACCAACATTCAATTCATAGTCAGTACAAAACTTGGGTGTTACTCTGGACAGTAGTCTCACATTGTACCATGTCATGAACGTATGCAAGACTGCATATCTTGAGCTGTGATGCACCAGCTCCATTCGCAAATATCTTTCAATTCTGTCTGGTTTGTCTCAATATCTACTCCAGAAACTTCTAAACAGCTGCTCAGATCATCCTTAGAGTATCACGATCAGAGTACACGTCCCCGCTGCTCTCTACCTTCAATCCAAAATTTGTTCTCTGTGCTATGTTTCACTGATGGATTCCAGTCCAACATACCTATCTGGCCTCATCCATGTGTATAAACCAGCAAAATACTTGCGCTACTCTTCTGACAATCATATACTCATTATTCCCACTATGAAAACGAAGTCATATGGACAATGTTCTTTTGCATACCAGCGCTCAGCAACATGGAACGAATTGCCCATTGAAATTAAACACAAAAACTCACCTTTTTTGACTGCAAGAACAAACTTAAAGACCTAAAATGATTCCTCATTTAAATATTTTCAGCATGTTTTTATGTTTTCTAATTTCATGGTATTGTTTTTCTTTCTTCTGTAGTAATATCATTTCGATGTTGTAAAGCGCTTAGAGCTTCTAAAGATTAGGCGCTATACAAAGTCCTCATTAATATTATTATTATTCATTACACCTTTTGTCTAACCTAACTCTATGCTACTCATTACATATCCTGTCCCACCTAATTCAATACTATTCATTACACCTCTTGTCCCACCCAACTCTAGGCTATTCATTACACCTTTTGTCCTACCTAAATCTAAGCTATTCGTCAAATCTTTTGTCCCACCTAACTATATTTGCTATTCATTACACCTCTTGTCCTACCTCTTCATCTATGCTATTCATTTCGCCTCTTGTACCTAACTCTATGCTGTTCATTACACCAATTGTCTCACTTATCTCTATTTTATGCATTACACCTTTTGTCCCACCTAACTCTATTTTTGCCACTAATGAATTCAAAGTCAGCTATGTACATTTACAAACCTCCATAAAATCATATCTTATGTATCTTAAATAGCTGGAGAGGAGTTGCATAACATGGTACTTAAGCATGTACCACTGAGCTGGGACCACAAATAACCCAACCAATGCAATGGTTCAGGCTTAATTTTGTTATTAAATCAAAGCACAGAAATTAACAAAGTGCTGGACACTTTTACTTGGAAGTTTATCATTAATAGCCATTGATTCTGGTGAGAATGAAGTGGTGGGTGGGGTTTATTGAGGGATTACGCCATAATAGTTTGGCTAAAACAATATTAGTAATAGCTGTGGGTTTAAATGGCATTTTTCAGCACATGATAAGGCTTTACATGGCAGCCACTTTAACTGGTTGAGGAGAACCAATGATACATGGAAGCTATAGGCAAGTTTTCTCACATATAAATACTGACTGAGCACGAGAATTAAATACTTGCAGAAAGAGCTGAGATGGTACAGAGGATGATGATGTGGAATCGGAAAATAAGAGTAACAGTTTCCAACTTCATGGAAAAAAATGGTAAAATTATGACTGTTTCTATAGTAACAAGTTTTAAGTGTATAATCAACACACATATATACAGTCAACTGCTAATTATCTGAATCCATCAGGGAACAAAGATTTTGTCTGAATAATTGGTTGTCAAGGTGATTACACTTCGATAAAAGAAGAAAAAAAATTGAATGGAAAAAAAAACCTAGATCAAATGGGCTTGATAATAGCATTTCATTGTGTATGTATCAGTAATGAAGTAAATTTTAAAGTTCTACAAACATTTAACATGTTTAAAATCAGAAAATGTAGAAACAGCAAAAATCTTAAAATACAAGTGACTATGGTAAACTTGACAGACAGATTTTATTCATACCTGGCATATTCAATTCATACCTGTACCAGTAAGTGATATGTTTTATCACATGTCAAGACAGTATTGATCATTGATTTACAGGTAATTATGTAGGTTTGGAAAGAGAATGCCTTTGATTGGAAAATTATGAGTCTTTAACCATGATTGAAAAGCTTGGGATTTCTGTACAACAGATTACATGTTGTCAATAAATCTCATTTGGTGATGGGAGGGTATAAGAATAAGCTTTCTCTCCCTGTATCTTACTCTTCCTGTCCCCATCCTAACTACTTTTATTTCCCTTTAAAATGATAAAACAGTTCTTGCTAATACCACTGCAATTACATGTGTGAAAACATGTCATTGTTTGAAATGGACATAGGTATTTTGATCAAATAAATTAGATTTTTAAAAAAAGTTTATCATAATGGTTTAAAAAAAATTATACTGCACAGAGTAAATTATTATATGCATAACTATGAACTAATTTGTGCAAGTTCTCATGCAAATAATGCTTTCCAAGTATGAAAACGTGTACAATTTTTGCATGATTTGTACACTCACACAACCTAACAACATCAATGCAGACAGAGATATATTAAGAAGACTGACTGTAAATATATTGGGGGGGGGGTCATTTTTGTAGTTTTATAAAATTATTGCAACGGGACCATAAATTCCTTGATTTGCCAGTGAGTGAGGACAAGTCTGTTGCTCTCATATCTCAACCTCCTTTCATGGAGTCCTTAAACTTGTGGTTAACTGAAACCATAAAATTAAACAAAACTTGTTAAATTAAAGTAAATTTGCAATTTAACAGAATCAAAATTATACCCAGCATTTGACAGCACCATATAATGCTTTCTAAGACTGTCATTTTATTTTTTTATGGCTGTCTTACCTCAGCACATTCCTGTATAGTAGAAGGTCCTACACCTCCATCTACCTCTATGTCGATGTCAGGGAAATGCTCCCTCAAAAACTGCACCTGAAAAGATCAATGTTCTAGCTGTAATCATTGGAGTCAAATTGAAATATTGTAAAATCATGAGTAATTTGTACTTAGTCAATCAATTTTGTTTTGCTTCAAACCTATTAGGGCTGTTCCAGTAAAATATACACAGGATCCTGAGAAGGCACTTTTAGTGTAGAATAGGCACCCATAGATGCAATTTAGAATTTTGTATTATTTTTATATGAACTCTGGGTAATCTGAGTACCCTGGCTTATATTTTTAAAAAGTGCCATATTTATCACAAGTGAGAACTCATATTTTATCACATTCATCACAAGTGATAACTCATATTTTATCACATTCATCACAAGTGATAACTCATATTTTAGCACATTTATCACAAGTGAGAACTCATATTTTAGCACATTTATCACAAGTGAGAACTCATATTTTAGCACATTTATCACAGCTGATAACTTGTATTTTAGCAATCATTGCACTTGAAAAACACAACATTCATTTTACGTGACAACTTTCATTTACCGAAATCAATGCAGGTGATACAAAACCATTAAGGCTGTGTCTGGCAATGAATTTATGTCTTTAACTTATGGTTCATTACCATTTTTAATTTATCAACATTTTTCCCATTTTTGTTTTCAGTCTGATTAATAAATAAAGGCCAGTTGTTTTCGGCACCTTATATAAAGTTGCATGTTTTGCAACCCTCAGTAGTAGAAAAATCTATTTCCTGGTTACAATAATAAAAAAACTGTTATTTCATTCACGTTATAAAATCTTGAGTGTGCCAAAAAAGTGAAGCATTTTCATTTTGAAGGTCTTGAAAGATATGTCTGAACAAAATATTCTATGTGTACAAGCTCAATGTATTGCAGCACATGAATGCAAAGCACAACAAGATTATTTCAGACACATATAAGTGCCATGGTGTCTCAGTTGACTCAAGATTAAATGGATGCAGGTTCAAATCTCACAATGGATCAGCTTGAGTTGTCTTCCATCATGTCTTTGGGCTAGGCAATTTACACCAAATACCTTGGCACTAAAACCCATTTGTATTTGCTGTCATGTAAAACATCAAATCAATCTCACTCACATAAACTGTGAACATGCATGCCACTAGGGCTGTCAAAAATCACGGAAAACTGACCCAGGTACCCGTTGCGCCATTTAACGGGTACCGAGGTACTCGTTAGAACATGAAACACATGTACAACCCTTGAGCAACACATTGTTTTCCACTAAATTATGCATTACGTGTAAAAATATATGGATTACGCTTTTTCGGTATATCCACCTTCCATAAATCTCGTTTATATTAACATTCCATTAATCCCACAGACAGTATTTTAGAAAAGACCGCTTTACGTAACTACAAGTACTCTTGTCCGAGGACTTGTACTTTCCTACAGTAACATGTTCTATTTATAGCAAACCTTGTTCTACTTTCCTATGAATTTTATTTATAGCATCTGTATGGCTTAGTGAGGAGAGAAGAGACTATATTTATTTATGTGGCTACTATATAATATGTCCAAATTATATGTACAACAACTTTTGGAACTTTGCTTATTGTCCATATCACGGGACTGTATGACCTAGATTGCGAGATTTGTGTAGTCACGTGACTAGAAATGCAAATAGCCAGATCCTGGACAAATTTCAGCAATGATGTACTTTCGTCTCGTCTGTCAGCAGATTAAAAGCATAACAAATGCTATGCTCGCAATTTTTGAAAAAATAAATCATTCCTATCGATTTCATACTGGTATATCTCGATGAAAGATCGTTCAAGTTTGCTAGGCCGGCATGTAAGCTGCTACCCATGCCGACATCAAATGGTGTCGGCGAATTCCAACTTTTGTGATAGGAAATGCGCTCTGACCCTTCACTCCAACAAGAATCATAGAATGTCCAAATATCAAAAATGGGGTGGCAAGAGTCAGAGGAAACTCAGACTACTCAGACCAGTGTGCTGCTGATGATATATGATATTTTGATAGTGTTGTCGACAACTTTTTTTTTTTGAACGGGTACTCGTCGTTAATTTTCAATACCCAGGTCTTTTGCTCCGGTCGGGTACCCGAGTACCCGGGTACCCATTGACAGCCCTACATGCCACCAAACTTATTTATTAGTTGGACCTGTCTCTAAAACTGTTCCAATGAAAAGTCATACTTGTGTACCAGTTCAGCCTGACTTAGCAACTATTTCAATAAGAAGTCAAACTAGGCAAGTCATGTGGGCTTCTCTATAGTACCATATTGTTGTTGCTGTTGTTGTTGTAGGGTTTAACACCATGTATCAGCACATGATAGGCTATACATGGTGGCCAGTATTACTGATGGAGGAAGAACCCTGGGAAACCCTTGGAAAGAACCACCAACCCAAGTGAAGCTACTGGCAAGCTTTCTTACATAACTACATTAGCTGAAGCTTATACTCGAACCCAAGCAGACCGAGGTGAGATGGCAGTGATCCGTAACAGAGAGCGCTTTAGACCACTCTGCCACTTGGGGCCCCCTAGTACCATATTGAGAAAACTATCAACTTTCATCTAGTATGCATGGAGCTGGTACAAAAGATTTACATTATGTACTTCATCTAGTATGCATGAAGCAGGTACATAAAATTCACATGTACTTCATTTAGCAAGGATAGCGCAGGTATATAAATTTACATGTACTTAATTTAGCATGGATGAAGCAGGACATAAATTTACATGTACTTCATTTAGCATGGATGGAGCAGGTACACCAAATATACATGTACTTCATTTAGCATGAATGGAAAAGGTACACAACATTTACATGAACTTCATCTAGAATGAATAGAGTAGGTAAATAAATTTACATGAACTTCATCTAGAATGAATAGAGCAGGTACATAAATTTACATGAACTTTTTACATGAACTTTATCTAGCATGAATGGACCAGGTACATAAATTTATATGAACTTTATCTAGCATGAATGGAGCAGGTACATAAATTTATATGAACTTTATCTAGCATGATTGGAGCAGGTACATAAATTTACATGAACTTTATCTAGCATGATTGGAGCAGGTACATAAATTTACATGAACTTCATCTAGCATGCACCAAATAAGTACAAAAAATTACATATACTTAAATTTGCATGCATGGAGCAGGTACAAAAAATTACATATACTTTATCTTGAATTCATGGAGCAGGTACATAAAATTACTAATACTTTATCTAGCTTGGTTGGAGCAAGTACATACAATTTATACATATTTTATCTACCATGCATGATACGTGCACAAAATCAACACAAAACCCTAATTACAGAACAAATGTGGATTTAAAGCAAGTAAATAACAGTTTCATTATTGTTATATTCTTTATTGTCATTATCATCACCGTAATTATCATCATTGTGATTATCATTTAGGTATTGCAGTACCAACATTAACAGTTATTGCCTCTTTAAAGTTTATCAATGATTTCATCAAATGAATATTCATCTAATCAAGTTTTTTTTTTGTAATTGTACATATCTATTGATTGCTTATATTTTAAAAAATTTCAAGAAGGCAAATTTTTTAGTAAATTATGTTTCTCCGAGAATACTTACCCAATCACATTACTTTAGGGATATTAGCCTGCTACCTCGCGAATCCAGCCCTACCAAAAGACGAAAATTCGTCTTTCCTGTCTATGTCATATAGACAAAGGGCAATAACCCTTGCCCCTTACCTCCCCTTGCTACCCGCTAGGTGTCGCTTCTTTAGTTTTTAAGCTGAGCGGTATATAAAACACGAGGATGCTCGCATGGCGGGGTGGTTGGGAGGGTTTCTTAGTAATGTGATCGGGTAAGTATTCTCAGAGAAACATAATTTACTAAAAAATTTGCTTTCTCCTTTGAATACGTTCCCCGATCACATTACTTTAGGAGAATAAGTAATAGGAGGGAATGCGGAGCATCCGACCTCCACCCCGGGTATCCTCTAGGGAATGATGGCTGGATTCCCCATGTGAATGATAACCCGGTCTCCTAATTTTCAATCAGCAACACAGCCCAGGGTCACGTGATATGTGACCCCTTTATACGGTTAAGAAGATAGTTATTGAAATCTTCTTACCTACGAAAATTTATCTGGCGAATCCAGCGAAGCTAATAGGCTGTGCTGATTGTTGCACATGGGTCTGGTGGGCGTCTGGGCTGCCAACACCGGACCTACTAGAATCAATGTTTGCCTCTGCGAGTACAAACTTGAAGATAAGACTGTAGAAGGTTGACTCTGCATGTCAGCCAACAGCTTCTATAAGGTGACTGATTTGCGAATCCTCAGAGTACGCCGAGCGTATAACCCACTTCAGCCATGAAGCAAGGGCTTGAATGGTGATATCTCATGTCCCAGCTATCACCAGAAGAAAGAGGTGCTTGTATGTGACCTGACTCACCTCTATGCATTAAAATGGTGCTAGAGTGCACAAACAGGATCTTACATGGCTGTTGATCCTGATTTATCTATAAAGAAAGCGAGCTAATGACGACTCGTGATCGCCAATGTATGGTAATCTATTTTGGACTACGAAGCCTGGCTGCGTCAAGAGGACCATCAAACCCTCTGATCAGAACGGAAGAGAGTTCGGGTCACTAGAAAGGACATGTAACTCGCTCACCCTGCATGCTGAAGCTAAGACTATCAAGAAACCCAATTTGTATGATAGTAGCTTTAACTAATCATGGGTTAAAGACTCAATACTGTCTGAATTGAGTCATGTTAAAACCCAGGACAGATTCCATTTGGAAACAGGGTGAGGGATATAAGTCGATTGAATTTTTAAAATGTCTGAAAGATCTGACAAATCTTTGTCATGGCTGATAGCACATGTACCAGAATGGCGGAATGTGTCTGATATCATGGAGCGGTAGCATTTGATAATAACTGGAGCCAGCTGTTTCTCCTCGAAAGCCAGAGAAAAGTTGGCCAGTTGAGGGATTGTGACACTCAGAGGAACAATGTGAATGATATGGTACCAGTCCCTGAAAACATGCCACTTGCCCTCGTAAACCTTCAGAGTAGAGGGCCTTCTTGCTCTCGAGATTCTCTCCGCAATCAAAGATTTAAATTGTTTGTCTTGCAAGGCTGTCAGGACAAGAGCCAAGCTTGAACATAAAGACGGTCCGGACAGAGGTGGAACACCCCTGGCCGTGGTTGCTTGCGAATACTTGTGCTGACTGTAATCTTCCTGGGTAGATCTATCGCCTAGATTGAGTAGATCGGAGACCCAGGAATTGTTCCATCTGAGAGGGGCAATCAGAACCATCTGACAGTTCCGACCCCTTAACTTCTGGATTAATTTCAGTACCCTGACCGTGGGAGGGTAGGAGAATGACCACAACCCTTCCCAGCTGATTGATCGAGCATCCACGACCCAAGCTTCTGGGTCTGGAACCTGTGAGATGAAAGGTGGACAACTTGCGATTCAACCTTGTTGCAAAAGATCAATCATCGGATGTCCCCAAAAGGTGTCAATTGGAAGAAAGTCCGATTGATGGAGTGACCATTCTGTGTGAATGACTAGATAGAGTGTCAGCCAAGACATTGAGTCTGCCAAGAATGTGTCGGAATTGTACATTGAGGTGGAGATTGTCGAACCAATGTATAAACTGCCAGCTCAGATTGCACAGGTCTGGTGATTGGTGTCCCCATGTTTTGAGGCAAGGCACCACCACAAAGTTGTCTGACATAATGAGGGCAGTTTGTAATAAGAGTTGATCCTGCCCGAAATAAAAGGCATTGATGACAGCCGTTATTTCTGAAAGGTTGATGTGGAAAGGGCTCGCCCCTGGCACCCACGTGCCGCTGACAGTATCGAAGTCCGGCAACAGGTGGGCACCCCAACCGTAGGTACTAGTGGCGGAACATACCGTTATCCCCGCTTGGGGTATCTCCAGAGTAATCCTTGTGGACAGCCCACAGGGGTTGTGCCACTGACTCAAGAATGATCGTATCTCTGGCGTGAGCATGACTGTGGGATCGAAGGGACTTGAAAAGGGCGAAATTACGCTAGCAACGTCCTTTGTAAAGGGCGCATAAAAGGACGGCTGAGCAGAATCAAGTCTGCTGCCGCATTGAATAATCCGAGGATCTGCAACTCTCTTGCTAAATGTGCATCCTGTTGGAAACGGACTCTACGAGTGCAATTATCTGGATGATCGCAAACTCGGGGAAGCCTTACCAGATTCAGATCGGGAGAATCTCCACACCCAGATGGACCAAAAATCCGGATTGGACAGAGATCAGACTTTATCCAGTTCACGAGAAAGCCTATATGATGTAAAGTGATATAAGATCATTTCTGCCTTTGAGCAGAGTAGAACTTGGCAGATGTTTCTGGAGGATGTCGTCCAAATATACTGCCGACGCCATAGATGAAGTCGAGCGGAACAGGGTGACGACGTAATCCATAACCTTGGTACTAGCCCAAGGGCTTAAGTTGAGGCCAAAAGGTATGACCTGGAACTGATAAACCGAGTCCCGACAAGCACAACGGAGAAATGTCCGCTACTCGTGGGATAGGGACGTGAAATGTGCGTCGATCATATCTAGACTGACAGCATACCCGTCGGATGGTTCGATCACGCCATCGCCACATTGACTTTCAGGGTGGTTGAGGCGGCTCAGGTCGATGAACGGCCTCTGGATAAGAAACAGCCATGAATAAAACCCCAGCTATTGCAGGTTTATTAAGATATAAATATATATATATATAAAGGCATCCTTCTCCCGGTCTGACGATACATCCATGAAGAGGGGAGAGGAGGACAGAGGAGGGGATGGATAAATGATATCCCAAGTCCCTCCGAAATGACCTGAATCACCCAAATGTTTTAAGGTAATAAAGTGGTCCAGTGGTCCTTAAATTGCAGGTGGCAGCTGCCCACAGGTAGGCAGTCCGCTGGCGGTGGGCAGGGTATGTCAACGTCTAGAGTTAGGAGGCATGAAGGCGGAGAAACTTTGGTTCTTACCGCCTCTGTATGGTTGCCGTCTAGCTTGATTAGACTGTTGACTCCCAGCATTGGGTTGGGATCTATATTACACATTTGATTATAAGGATCCCTTTTCCCCGGTCCGCCCATCATCCCTCCGCTGTGTCAGGGGATGATTGTTTCGAAACGCCTGCGAAAGTTGGGCGATGAGTTGTAGGGGCAGTTCCTGAGCTGCCTGCCTCCAAACTTTTTCAATTTTCCCCCAAAGTGTAAAGGTGTCCCAAACTGAGACATCCGTAAAATCCGAGTACGATGGGGCCTGCGTGACGTGGACCACCTACAGACGTCACGTCGTATCAGGTCAAAGTTGGCAGAAGCAGTCAACGCATTGGTCATAGAATGGTGAGCTGCCCTGTTAACAACTCTAGCAATCCAGGCCTTCACTTCACAATCGTGGTCATGGCTGGATTTGCCTAGGGAGTTGGAATAAAAAATGGCTAGTGAAGTCAAGTCTAACCATGAAGACGTATCGACTACGTTTCGGACTAGCTTTGACGTGGCATTTGAGATCAGTACTGAAGGCGTCTGATGGAGTTTCCGTACCAGCTACACTAGAACGTCGCTGGAAGTTAGCTTCCTGAATTTTTTTTTTTTTTTTTTCTTTCCGACTGGCGAAGAAGCAGGAAGGACATCGTCTCTTCCTCCTCATTCAAGATCTACAGGTGCCTGAATTGTGTAGTCTTGAGTGGCAGTAGGAGGTTTTGGGAATTCTGAAGTTTCCAACAACCTATAAATCTTTTATTCTGCGGCCGTGGCGCTAAACTCAGTCTGGTCCATGACCTGATCTGTGGACGGCTGAAAGTGTTTCGTCACACTCACTGTGTGCTGAGTCGTGTTCTGGTCAACTCAAGCATCCATTCGCAGCGGAATTGTCATCATTTTTAATATAAATCTCCATAATGCTTGTGTAGTGCGGCCAGCACTGCGCGCCCATCTACCATTTGCTCAGAGGGAATGTTGGTTCTGGTACAGCTTGCATATCAGTACAGCATACCAGGTGACCTTGATGACGCAATTCTGTCATAATTGACCCTTTCACTAAATCTCCCTTGTGGAGAAGCCGTGAACATATGGACGGCCGGCATTAACGGCTGATTGAACTGGCGAATGGTCGGCCTGAAAGTCCTGTTCTGGTAAAGCTGCCATATCTGGGTAGCGCATACCAAGTGGCATAGATAACTCAATTCCGTCATCTCTGATAATGTCCCTAATTCTCCCTTGTTTTAAAATCACACCGTCACGTATTTGACGTGACAGGAGGTGTACACCGGCAATACCGACTGATTTGTCTGGCATATGGTCGGCCGGAATGTCGGCGAAGGTCAGGCTATGACCGGCACCTGCCTCTCGAATGGTCTGATTGGACGGAGATTCATCTATAACATCTCTCTCATGGTAGTGATATGTAACCAGTAGTACAGATTGACTGACGGGTACATCACTATAATCTCCGTAAATCCGATGTACAGCCGGTGCAGGTTGATGCCGGCTGGAAGACCGGTGCCATTTGGGCTGAACGGTCGTTGCCGGATGAACGGCCGGTGCAGGATGATGCCGGCTGGAAGGTTGGCTGGACGACCGGTGCCATTTGGGCTGATAGGTCGTTGCCGGATGGACGGCCGGTGCCGGTTGATGCCGGCTGGAAGGTCGGTTGGACGAACAGTGCCATTTGGGCTGAACGGTCGTTGCCGGATGGAGGGCCGGTGCCGGTTGATGCGGCTGAAAGGTTGGCTGGATGACCGGTGCCATTTGGGCTGAACGGTCGTTGCCGGGTGGACGGCCGGTGCCTGTTGATGCAGGCTGGAAGGTCGGCTGGCCAGCCGGTGCCATTTGGGCTGAACGGCCGGTGCCTGTTGATGCAAGCTGGAAGGTCGGCTGGCCGGCCGGTGCCATTTGGGCTGGAAGGTTGGCTGGCCATCCGGTGTCATTTGGACTGAACGGACGGTGCCGGATGTACGGCTAGTGCCGGTTGGTGCCTGCTGAAGTGCCGGCTGAACTGACGTCGGCTGGACGGACGGCTGGACAGCCGGCGAAAGTGCATAATAAAATGGATCCAATTGATCCAGCATAGACTCCATGCGTCCGGACTTACAGACCCGAAAGCCATGCACAGACCTGCGGTGAAATTTACACCCACTGGGCAGCCTAAACCAGGGTTCATACTCAACTATGACTGATAAATTCAAAGACTTTTCCCAAACTTTCAAAGACCACAAACAGAGATTTCCAAGACCTATTTTTGCTAACATTGTGTATACAGGTTATAAGAGAAAACAACGAATGCCAAATACCACAATATTTTTTACTGATTAAAGTCAAACTATACTTAATTGCCTAAAATTGCATTATAATGATCTAGAAAATAGGTTAACATTTGTTGTTTTTTTCTCCAGAAATATGTAACATACATGTCAGATTTAATACAACATAAATTGTTCTCTTAAAAGACATCAGCACTGCTTTAAATGCATTATTTTATTTGCTTTTTTTTCTCTTTAATCATTTTGGAAAGAGATGCCACCACTGTCATCTTTTCCTCTGCTCTTCTCCTAAGAGCATTTGACTCTGTGACAAGCACAATGAGTCCTTTTAATTCTGCCTCTTCTGCTTTCTGTACAGAGGAAGCATGTAGGCTGGCAATGTCAGCGTCAAGACGCAGCTTTTTGGCTTTAAGTTCTTCCACTTCATCCAAGGCCAACTCCCGTTTCTTTCCTTTTGGGTTTTTCTTCTCATCCTTCTCCTCTGCTTTCTTCTTATCCAGATAGGCATGGTACTTATGTCTTGCAGAGGAGGCATATGTCATCATTTCATTGCTAATGATGATTTCCAAAGGTCCACCAGCTTTTCTCATTGTGTCAATGATTAACCTTTGAGCTCTGAGGCTTTCTCTGCTGAGGTTCTCAACAGATACCTGTTTGTTGATAGAAAATCCTCTCTCTTGCCTGCCCATGTGATAACAACACCATTTTCTGGAGAACATTCCAAAGTTCAACATATTCATTTCTTTTGGAAAGGACAGAATAAAACACTTCATCAAGTCTGTCATCTGTTCTACTGAAGCATTTCAATGGATGATTGTCCGATTGGATAACTTCATCCACTAATTTTCCGTACTGAGTTAATATTAAATCACATCGGGACTCTACTTCTCTTCCTGCCTCACACATAATTTTTAGGACCCTACGAAGTTTTGTTTCTCCCTTTTCCTTGTCTGATCCTGATTGCACAAGTCCAGGGTCAGCCCAGGACATGTTTTTCCCCATTTTTTTGTAATAAACATCTTTAAATTTAGTAATATTTCACGCACTTCAAAGTACTGGACAAAACAGGTTCTATATATAGCAACCTGTTTGTTTCGTTGAGGCTTTTTTTTTTTTTTTTTCGTTTTTTTACTCGCAA
Organism: Unio delphinus; assembly: GCA_029339505.1. Taxonomy (NCBI): domain Eukaryota; kingdom Metazoa; phylum Mollusca; class Bivalvia; order Unionida; family Unionidae; genus Unio; species Unio delphinus. Next base: position 7,346,688 of record JAQISU010000154.1, on the reverse strand, counting down.
TTCAAGAACAAGAACTCTTGTTTTACTCTAATATAGTGTACGCATGCGCATTTTGAAACTGTTTATCCGTGAATTTAATTTATTACAATGGATGTTTCTGTATTAAATCAAGGAATATTGTTATGTAGAACAAATTTTTCGAAAATGATTTTTGTTCCTCAAACGTGTTAAATAAACCGACGGTAGAAGTAAATTTAAACAGGCCCTCTTTTGCTATATCTCCCAAATCATCAAACTAAACGATCTTATTTTATACCCGACGAGTAATGAATTACCATTATTTTTCCAAAAACTACCAATTGCTTATACTTCTGCATCTTTGTTCCACTAAATGAACATGTAGTTACTAATTTGCAACCTACCTTTGGCATGACTTGTAAGGGCTCCTTCTCCCATTGAAGCCAAGTTGATCGTCTTTTTACACAGCGTACAAAACGCCTTTCGTTTGCATAACTTATTCTTTTGCAGCCATTCCTTGTACTTCTCTTGTTCAAGCCAGATATCGTTGAAAGAGCAAAGACCTGGTATTTTTAAACACTGAACTTGCAGACGATATAAATCGAATGAAGAAATTTTGAATTCTCGAGCGTATAACTTTTGCGAACTTTCTACGTAGAATTAGTGTAATTAACATTTTGATTGGCTAAAACTGATGGACTCGTCCAGTCAAATTGAACTATTCGTCAAACGAAAGAAGCCAGGAAAACCAGCTGCATCCGAAGCTAACGACCTTGGGCAATTTTATTGGTGACTTCCTTTGATGAAGTCTGTAGCGGCACCGTATTGCTTTGATGAAGAGTGCATGTGTGATTGAAGTCGCCGCCGCGGCATACTTTGGATGGCCAAACAAAACAAAGCCTCTTTTGTTATTGCGGCGGCAATAAACTGAACGGGTCATAAAAAGAAAGAAACCAGGATAACTAGATTACATCTGAATCTAACAACCTCGGATAATTTTATTTGTGATTCTGGAAAGAAATTATTTTTTGGGGGGTTTATTTCAATTTTCAAAGACTTTCAAAGACCTCAGGGTAATATGCTCGATTTTCCCAAACTTTCAAGGCCTTGAAAACGCTACCTCATTTTTCCCAAACTTTCAAAGACCTTCAAAGACCGTACGAACCCTGTAAACCATGTCAACATAATTTCCTCCATTTCCACATTGCCAACACCCATTTTGCCATTCATGCCTTCGTTGTCGACTTTGCTACTGAAACGACAAAAGAAGAGAACAAAGCACAAATTAAAAAATTCAGCATATCATTAATTTGATAATACTATAACCGTTACTAACGGAGTAGTCAAATTATTCCGTGCCATGTTAACTCTTAATGACCACACTAGTTATCGCCGTGAGCGTGTTGCAATGGGTCGTTCAAGACGAAGTCTACTGAAACGAAAAAGATGATAAACAAAGCACATTTAGCAATTCAGCACGCTATTAAGTCGATATTACCATAACCGTAACTAACGGAGGAAGCGAAATGATTTAGTGTCGCGTGTACTCGTGACTACAACATGAATTCCGCCATTAAATAGTCGCAACTGTTCGTTCAGAGACGAAGTCTACTGAAACGGAAAAGAAGATAAACAATGCACAAATTAACAATTCAGCACGCTATTAAGTCGCTATTCCATAACCATAACTATTGGAGGAAGTGAAATGATTAAGTGTCGCGTGAACTCGTGACTACAACACGAAGTCCGCCATTAAATAGTCGCAACTTGGTCGTTCAAAGACTTTTTTGAAGTCTACTGAAACGTCAAAGAAGATAAATAAAGCACAAATTATCAATGCAGCACGTTATTAGTCGCTAATATCGTAAACGTTACATACGGAATAAGCGAAATTATTGAGTGCTACATGTATTACATGATAGTACCGCCATAAGCGTGCTTTTTGACCACATTGCAACCTGGTCCGAAGTCTAGAAAAGGTGACAAAGTCACTCAAATTGGAAAATATTGTAAAATAATGTATACAACCTGTAGAGGAATGATTATCCAACACAGTAATTCCAAATATAACTTCGGATGGTCAGAATTTACACTAAGATGGCTTGGATTCATTGGAGGTCTAATTGTACGTGTTTTCACGTACAGCGAAGCTAAAAAACTAAAGAAGCGACACCTAGCGGGTAGCAAGGGGAGGTAAAGGGCAAGAGTTATTACCCTTTGTCTATATGACATAGACAGGAAAGACGAATTTTCGTCTTTTGGTAGGGCTGGATTCGCGAGGTAGCAGGCTAATATCCCTAAAGTAATGTGATCGGGGAACGTATTCAAAGGAGAAATGTTTGAACAGCAAAAATAAACCAGACACTAAACAAAGGATTAGATTGTAAAGGAACCAGTAATAGTACAGATACTAAATGCATGGCTATCTCACTGTTTATGTGGTGTTTTTCAAACCTTTGGCATCATGTCTGCCATAAATTTCTGTCCTCCAAAGCCTGGTTCCACTGTCATGATAAGGACCATGTCTACGTAGTCAATGAATGGAACTAAGACATGTACTGGCGTCTTGGGCTTGATTCCAATACCAGCCTGTAATCAGAGTTATAGACGATCTTCAGAATAATAATAATAATAATAATAATAATAATAATAATAATAATAATAATAATAATAATAATAATAATAATGACTTTATTCCAGGAAGATGAAGATCAAGAGAAACTAGATCAAAGGCTCTTAAAATCCAGAAATATTGTGCTAGTTAGGTTGCCATTTTTCATTTCTTCAAGCCTATGATCAGTTAATTTTCTGACAGTTATTTGACATAAATGCCCTTTGTGGAAGCCTGACATCTTGTTGAAAAGGGAAAATGAATTAAATTAGTTATAAACCTGCTTGTTACATGCTTTTAAAAACTTTCTGATAAATTTGGTTCCATGGAAAATGGGTCTATAATTTCCATGATCACATCTACATCCATGTTTAAAAATGTGAGTAATTTTAGCATTTTTCAATTATTTGAAAAGACATCTGAAGCAATTCTGAGGTTAATCAAGTAGGTGCAATAACTGGTGCTGATGATTGTAGGACTTTTCCCCACCTGTTATAATCAGGTATAAGTCTTAAATCTAGTGTTTATTTCATTTAAAAATTGTGAAATTTCTTAAATCAATTACTAACTTTGGTCAGCTTAACATTAAAATTTCTCCTTGTGTTTTTTACATTTCATATTGGGTCACTAGTACACCAATGTATATCCCTGTGATTATAGGGCATTATTAGGGCCCATGTTGGATGCACACATGAAATGTATCCTCCAATGCATATTAAATGAATGTGGTAATTGTATTTATTAGGGTTCTTAAGACATTTCAAGTAATGACCCAGAAGCAGGTTCCTTACTACAGAGGCATGACTAGGGTCCATATTGGATACATATGTGAGTTTATCTTCCCACATGTATATGTGGTTATAAGGTATGAGTTTTTTTTAAAGATTCCAAATTATTACTATGAGGCAAGTCCCATAACCAAAGGCAAGAGGTTAGTCTATACTAGATATATGTCTGATGTCATCTTCTTTTTGTCCTCTGTGTGTGTGTGTGTGTGTGTGTATATATATATATATATATATATATATATATATATATATATATATATATATATATATTGTGGAAACCTCAACAGGTTCTAATTGATGGCCTTACGAAAACAATGTTGCACAAGCTCCACACCAGACCCTGATATCAAAATGATCCAAATTTCAGGTAGACACCCAAACTATATAAGAATCTGGTTAGATTTTCACAAAACCCACCTAATATCCTGTCTGTCCCAATGGTTAGATCTTCACAAAAACCACCTAATATCCTGTCAGTCCCAACCACAGGTCTCATATTAACATTTTTAATATATTGCACACATTTATACACCATCTAAAATCTTATTCTAAATGTAAGTCTGTATCTGAAATGACAGAAGTACCTGCAAAGCATTACTTAACATTACTAAAGGGTGGAATGACTGGACTAACAAATGTGTGTATAACAAAAGATACTCCAACCCATTTTCAAACAGTGCAGGGATAAAAATCTAATCCAAAAAATGTGGTATGAAATACAAATGGAATTTTATACTTTATTATTTTATGACACCTTTATTACTATGCAAATATCAATGTTTAAATGCCATAACATCATTTTGTATGGAAGGTAAGTATAAAACTGCTGTTTGACAATGTATTTAAGTAATTTTATTTGAACAATAATGCCATGTTCTGCACTATATATATATATATATATATATATATATATATATATATATATTAAAAGAATGACATACTTTCTCAAGGTTGGCACCAGGACTTTCTGGGAAGTCTGCAAATGTGATCTGCAAAAGTATTTGGCATTTTTTAATGATCTACATATCAGAAAAATATGGTATCCTGCAGTTTTTCATTGACCGTCTAGCTATTTTTAGCTTTCACCCAATTTCCATATTATGACTAACACAAACTGAATGACTTACTTTCATTCCTGCTTCTTTTATCTTCCTGATAGTTCTGGTTGGATCATCTGTTGTCTCAATGTGGAATGTGTACTGGTCTGCACCTGCATCAGCCATATCTCCTATCCACTATGAAAACAAAAACATACTGTTTCACACCTTGAATCAATAAATTAAACCTGAAAATGAAAAAAGAAGAGAATATTACATGGTCCTTGACACAAACATAGCTTAGCATAACACTGCCTCTGACACAACAATGGTACTGTCATAGATGAATATACCATTTTCTACAGAACATAATGTACTCACAGCACATGTAAAAAAAATATTATTTGTGTCAACATTATGAGGTCTGACCTCACCATAACAAACAAGCACCAACGATATTACAAGCTATGTCCCATCATGTATATATATTAGACAAGTTACCATATATACTTACTTATAAGATGACCCAACTACAGAAGAAGAAAAAAAACCTGATCTGCCATTTCATAATGTGTCAGCAGATCAGGGTCTATTTTGTTGTTGTTTTTCTACTCATTAGTAGAGCAAACTGCACCTATTAGAATATGGGAGGCCCTCTAGTCCATTTTGGGACATGGATCATTACTTTGAATGCATAATATGATCATGATCAACAATGCTAATTTGAGACTTTGATTTAACCCCTTACATTATAAGGTGGGGCACAGAATAGCAGTCATCAAAAGCACTTGTGGGTTGGGCTTGATTTCACACAAAACTTGTATGCACTTTAAAAACAATTAGAAATAAATAAAACAATTTTAAACTGGTGTGACCCCACTATAGCACAGTGTTATGACACAAATAAGGATATAACATGATCATGGCGTGGCTCCATAAAATTCCATATACTTGTATTTTTCTTTACATAAAAAAATATTATACATGCAAATAATCAAGCTAACAAACCAACTACAATTGACTAACCCTTCAAGGCAGGAACAGGAATGGCTATAATCAACCAAACAATAGCTAAATAAATTTTTTTAATACAATTTACCCAGAAAAATACATTTTGCTGAAACTTCAAAGAAAATTTATTACTTTTAAAGCACAGATCATTCTGTACAAATACTAAGCAAAGTTTTTAAAAATTCAGTCAAATCTAGGCCAATTTCAGTACATGTAGCATGGAAAAAACTAGAGCCACATGCTACTAGCGACAATATTGTACTGAATTGTTTTTAGTGACACAAGTTTGCTGATAATGGGATATAGAACAAATGAGGACAACCATTCTTTATATATACTGTTTTCTAACAGCACGATGTCATCAACATTGGAACGAGTAGTCAAAGTTTCAGGAATATCGCACATATTTGGCAACCTTTATCGACACTCTTCCACTAATTTATGTTTAATTAATATACTTACTGTGCTGTTTTCATCCTGGTGGAATCAATATCTGACACTTGCAAACGGACGCATTTTCTTGTTCAGTTGACATACATTTGAATTTGTTGAAATGCGACAGTAGTCGAGGTATGCCTAAGTATGTTCAAGTTGGTTCCAATCAGAAAATGTTTCTTGAACGAAAAGAAACGTTGCTTGCTGTTCAAATACTTGATACTTTCATTTCGTTAAAATAAAACGGCCTTGTTGAAACCTACTTCGGCCTTCCTCAGCCACCATCACATTGCAACCAATTGAAATGTGTGTCAAAGGATCATAAAAATGCGTTCATTTGCAAGTGTCAGATTTTGAGTCGATCACGATCAAGACAACAAAGTAAGTATATCAATAACTCTTAAATATGAGGATGAAGGGTGATATTTATTGCCAAGTATGTGATAATCATGAAAATTTCAAAATAATCATTTACCTTTCAGTATAGTACAAAACACACTACACAGCGCTGTTCGTTAGGCAGTAAGACCCTGACGCCCCAAACATAAATATCAGCGTCAGGTCTTATATGTAGGACTAAAGCCTGGGGTGACTTATGACACCTGGGACGAGTTCTCCCAGGGCGAGTTCTCCATAATTCGACCGGAGTAAACCACGTTTTCCCATACCTAAACTAGGCATGTCAAAATTATCAACATACTCTGGTATAAACATCTAATTTATACTTTATTTTCTTCACCTGTTCCGGTGCGGCAACCATCATGTGCATATCGAAGAAGACACTGGGAAGCTTGGGCCGCAAACATTTGACTACTGGATGACCAAACGTAAGATTGGGAACAAACTGGCCATCCATCACATCTAAATGTAGATAATCTGACCCACTATCCATCATTCGCTGACATTCTGAAGCCAACATAGATAAATCAGCATTCAAAATCGATGGACCGATTTTGCAGGTTCTGCCACCCGTAGGAACGGCCATCTTTTAGTCTCTGTCAAAAAAAAGGATAGAAGCAAACTAATGCTAGTAGATACGGGGGGCCATGGCTGATTCGGACCAATTTACTTGCAGTAATTATTACTGTTTTATTAAAACAAATAGTACGAGAATGTATAATGTTTTTTTCAACTCTTACATTTACTCAAGATTGTTTTATATATATGTAGAAATTTATAGACAAAATCAGAACAAAATATATACTGGCTAGCGCATTTATATTATTCTTAATAATAAAAAAAAATAACTTTACATTGTTTACCAAAAAAGCAATATCTTGTGTGATTGTGTCACAAAAAAAAACATTTGTCCTAAACACAAATAATAGTGTTTGTGTGTGTGTGTGTATGTGTGTTTGTTTTTGTGTGTGCATGTGTGCGCGCGTACGTTTCTGTGTGTATATGTTTGGTTTTTCCTTAACAAAAACACTTGTCCCTAAACACAAAAATAGTATTATGTTTTTTATTTGTTTGCATACATTAATTTGTGGGGGGGGTATTTTGTTTGCGTTTGCATTTTGTTTGTGTATGCGCATACGTTATTATGTGTTTGAGAGTTTGTTTCTTTCCCTTAACAAAAAGCGTATCTCTTAACAAAATGTTTCGCTGTGTGTGCATGTGTTTTCGTATGCACGTGTGTGTGTGTGTGTGTGTGTGTGTGTGTGTGTGTGTGTGTGTTTTTCTCCCAATAGTAATAAACTTATTCCTTAACAAAAAAAATTGTATATGTGTGTGTTTGTATGTGTTTGTGTTTGTTTTTACCTTAGCAAAAGGTTATCCTTTAACAACAAAATTGTGTGTGTGTGTGTGTGTTTGTATGTGTGTGTGTATAAGCGTATGTGTGCGCGCCTATGTTTGTATATGTTTGTTTCTTTTCCTTAACAACATGTTTATTCCTTAATTTTAAAAAAGTGTGCGTGTATGCGTGAATGTATGTGTTTTGTATGCACACGCGTTCGTTTGTATGTGTGTGTGCAAGCGTACGTTTGTATGTGTATGTATGTGTTTTGTATGCATGCGTTCATGTGTGTGTGTGTGTGTGTGTGTGTGTGTGTGTGTGTGTGTGTGTGATCGCACGTATGTTTGTGTGTGTATGTGTATTTATTTTATTCGCTTTGCAAAATCGTATCCCTTCACAAAATAGTGTGTTTGTTTGTATGCGTTTGATTTTTCCCTTAACAAAACAAGTCCCTGCTCAATGTGTGTGTGTGTGTGTGTGTGTGTGTGTGTGTGTGTGTGTGAATGTGGAGTAGTGTGACTATAACCACTAACTCTTTTGCTGAGGTGATTGCATGTAATGTTGTGTGTTATAGATTTTAATAAATGTACTTCTCCACAATGTATTGATAGTAAATAATGTGGATTTTGTTAGGATGAGTGTATTGTTTTGTAAACATATGTTTTTTTTTAGATTAGCACTCCCATCGCTATGGATTGTTTGGTAGGTGATTATATGTCTGTAAAAAAAAATTATGTCCCGTCACGCCAGGCATTATAGATTTTTTTTCAGCTGTCACTGTTTGACCCGATTGAGGTCAGCCTCTTGCAACATTGTTGCCAATGTCCATTACCGCGACGTCACCCCACTTTTCCACTCCTATTGTCACTATACAGACCCAATATTTGTTGTGGCTATACAGGATCAACCTTTTGTCTGTATAAATATTGTCCGTGAATTGCCCCTTGATGCTTTGTAATATTAATTCCCATTGTCTGTGAATCGCCGTGAAAAGCTTTAACGCTTGTCCGGGCGGGACGTATAACATTCTACGCCTGGTGCAACGATTCATTTAGCTTTATATAACCTCTGGAGGTCATTGTTGCCAATGTTCAGTACCTTGACGTCATCATTCCTATTGTCCCTATACAGGCCCACCTATGTTAAATTCCCATTGTCCATAAACATGCCTAGGGGGTCTTGTAATGATAATTCCCATTGTCCCACTCCTGTGCATTTTCCCCTTGTCCGTAGACAGTCCCAATCCATTGTCGCTAGAAATTCCCTATGTTCAATTTCTCTTGTCCGTAGAGTATTCCACACATGTTAAATTCCCCTTGTCCATCTATAGTCCCACCCGTGTTAAATTTCCCATATTAAATTTCCCTTTCTTCGTATAGTGGCCATGGGGTTTTTGTAATGGTAATTCCCATAGTCTGTATAGTGGCCCCATCCAATGTCGCAATGTTTACTTCCCATTCACTCCATGTTAAATTTCACCATGTTAAATTCCCCTTGAGTCTACAGTGTCCTACGACCTTCGCGACAGGGATTTCCATTGTCCGTATGCCCCACTATACCACTAACGAGTGGACTTGTCATTAACATAATTATCGCTCGTAGTATCAAACTGCAGACATTAATTTCAACAGCCTAATTCCTAGGGTTACATTAAACCGATCGTAGATCCGTCGCAGTCACCCATATTAATCATCTATCGGTTCATGTAAGAAAATAAGGGGAACAAAATAAGAGTTTTGAATTTACTGTTTAACCTCCTGATGGGATATGATTCTCCCCTCCCCCTCCCCTCCCCTGTCTCTTTTTTGTGAGTATTTATGTAATAATTTTGTATTAAAAACTAACTATACTAAATGTTTTTTCCTGGTACTTACCTATATATACTTGATCCGTTCAATTTGGAAAATTTAAGAAAACGTTATTCATACATGCACATGATTGTTATCCCTAGCCTTCTGACACATAATCACCGAACTAGATTATTTCGAATAATGTCCTACTTATTGAAGAAGTAGATTGCTTTGAATAAGTAGGCTGCTTGTAGATAGTACAAGGGGCGTCATTTCAATTTTTGTAAGGAGGGGGGAACCTGACGGGTTTGTTAATTTTCGTATATAGGCTTTATCAATTTGACAGCACATGCCTAATTCCTAGGATTACATTAAACTTGTCCCCCACCCACACAATGACGTCCCTGGATAGTATCATGCCTTTAGTCATTTCATCAACTCTCGTAGAGTCACAACAAAACCTCGTTGTCATGAAAATAAATGATAGTGAGGAAGCAGAGCAATAATACATGTATTCTAGTTATTATAGAGAAAGAAAGAGTTTCGTATGGCAAAGAGCTCTCGAGGCCATTTGTCTAAGACCATGTTTCTGCTTCGTATCTAACGAGTTCTTTCCCCCGACTCGGAACAAAAAAACTTATATGGTTTTGTATTAATTTATTTATTTTAATATTTGTATACTTCATGTTTTCTTGTAGGCGTTTGGCGTTTTCATGAAAGATTTTGCACAAACCTCATGTAGGTAAGCGGGTCTATGCCCATTTAGCCGAATTAAGAGATAGTATACAGGTTAGATAAATTAATTCGTATTCTATGGGAGATTCGCAACCGTGTCTAGGGTAAACGGCATAGCTTTTGTCTGTAAGCAACGACCATTTTACAATTTCGACTAAGCACAGATCACCTAAAATGATGGTACAGAATCAGTGAAATAGGCAGCCGTGCATAGCAGATAGACCCACCTATCAATCTAGTAATTAATTTTCATCTGTACATATTCCGGATACCTAAGACAGAAGACAAGATATCTTGAAATAAATATATAGGATTACAAATATCACCAAATATTGTCTACACGAAACCATCAATATACCATCACGACTAAGGATAAATCGCCAAAATACGAAGCTCGAAATTGGCAGTACATATACAAGTGCGTAGCAGACACACTTGAATGTGGACGTAGTAATTAATTCTCATTTAATTACTCTCTCTCTCTCTCTCTCTCTCTCTCTCTCTCTCTCTCTCTCTCTCTCTCTCTCTCATATATATCACAGAACAAAAACATCTAAATATATTTAGTTGAGTCAATTTTTACAATGTCAGTTAATATTTATTCGACATTTAGGATATCAAATTTGGACCGGAACTTAGCGAGATTACGAGACGGATGTTTTTATAAAGTAGAATAATATAAAGTAGAATACTTAACTTCGCATATAGGTAATGGCCTATCAGAAAAAAAGCTCATAAAGAGATTTTCTTAATGGGTATAGCGAAAAGAAAAAAATTGCATTAATTTGAAAAATGGAAACGGTAATTTTTTTGTTAAAAAAATAGTTTTGTTGTTGTAAAATCAGGTAAATACACAAAATAATCAGGTAAATTAAAAGTACAAAATATAATTTAGGTAAAATATAATTATTGGTTTAATAACTGTAAAAGCAGAAGATATCGGGAAAATGAGCATGAATTTGTTATAACTCGTACTGAAATATTGGAATTGGGTTACCTGAAAAAATGAGGAAAATAGATGCTTAAATGGCGATTTCAGTATGGTATCCCTCGTGACTACAATCCTGGAACTTCCAGGCTGGAAGGTGTCATACTGTTGGAATAGAAGGTTTCCTCGACTTTGATGCTATCAGACATACACAGGGATTATGGACAGAAATACATACGCAAACTATTGGGTTATGTATGTATGCAAATTTAATAGATATGAAACCTGAAGAAAGCTATACCATAATGGTCAAGAGCTATGAGCATGATCTAAAAGTTCAGTATGTCTGTTATTGTTTTATCTAAAGTATAATTGTGCCAGAGATGCGAGTTATATAGCAGAAAGACCAATGATGATAGATTTGTAGAAATCCGAAACAAATTTACATGATTGCAGTCCAAATATATGAGATGAAAGACGCTTATCCATGTACATAAATGATTAGATTTGAAGCAATATAAATATCGAGAGATGGCGATTTTGGCGATGTATACTCTTCAGACATTTGATGGTCTACATTGTCAGTATGTCACGAAGAAAGCCTGAATGGTATGTTACATTTTATTTAATAATTTGTGAAGATAATTGCAAAAATATAATTAGATAAACCTTACTCACCTCTTTAGTGTACCTGGATTAGCTGTTGATGTAGCACACTTCTATCTCGTGCTGAACTGTAACGTTTTATCTCCTTGGTGATTTGGAGTAGAATAAACAGTGGAAATAGCACTATACCGTATCGAAACAAGTCACGAATATTAATTTCACAAACAAATGGATATACAGCGAATTAGAGCGAGTTAGAAAAGTCAATGTCAAGGCAATTCCGAAGGTACTTGTTTATAACAACCACAAAAAATTGTAGGCCATGAGCCATTACATGCCGGTAAAATAAGAAATGTGAGCATTTGACGAATTGACGATCAAAGTAGATTCGTAGAATACAACATGTTCGAAGAACTAAGTGACTTTGATAATGGTTGCATCTTAGAAGTTGATTCGGCGATTCCATTACACCTGTGTGATTACTTCAAGGACGACGTATTTGCTCTCCAGAAATTCATTACAGATGATATATGATTTATTTTCATTTCAGAAGAGACTGATCAATGATTTTAAGTGTACATAACCACCTGTAACAAAGTTATTAAAACAAAAAAGAGAAAATGTATATTTGTTTACTTGTATAAAATGTATAGTACTGAGACTTAATTTTTTGTTATACATACAATGGGCATTGAAACAGAAACGATAAACTGAAATGTTTCGCTTGCTGAACAACAATGGCTAAATGCTACATTAACTGAATATAAATAAATATATATATATATATATATATATATATATATATATATATATATATATATATATATATATATATATATATATATATATATATATATGAGAGAGAGAGAGAGAGAGAGAGAGAGAGAGAGAGAGAGAGAGAGAGAGAGAGCACATTGCATAATTCGGTAAATAGATGGTTCAGCAACAAAAACAATATTGTTCTCAAATATAAAATAAATCTATCATATGCCACGATAACAACATTTGACGTGGTAAATTTACGGTGAATTTGACCTAAAATTATGCAAGTAGTTGATGACTGGATTCTCTTAACAACAAGCTAAAAAGCTAATACAATGATATAATTAAGCGTTTAATGACATTATGCAACGATGTTGGGACTGAAAATTATGACAGATACATGTACGATGCGTTTAAATTTCATGATACCAGCAGTTTCCAGAAACAACACCATATTTAGTTTACCACCAATGAATACGAAAATTCATAGACTTTTTTTTTTGAAGATGACATAATGGCATAAACACTTAGAGAGTTTGAGCAGCAGAGAGGGTGAATCCTACAACGTTTTTAGACAAAATTTGATTGAAATCCTAAAACGAGCCGTCTTATAATCTTATTTTAACCAAAAAAAGGCGAACCCTACAACGTTTTCAGACAAAAAATTGATTGAAATCTCCCTACGAAATCATTTTAACTAAAAAAATGAAAACGATTTTTTAATCAATTTTGGTCGCAACTTGTTGTCATCCACCCTCTCTGCTGCTTAGTGATTTCATCACTGGGTTAACACAAAATAATAAATGATTTGATCCAGTCTTTATGATCTCACAAACAGACTAATCGCTAACACCTCTTCTTGTAAATCAATCAGATTATTTGACTGGTCGGTGAGTTTGAAATTAATTCTGGTTAATGAATTATTATGGCATCGCATGTAGACAGGATTAATTGGGTTTTCAATAATTAGGAATCCTGGAGGAGCTGTTGGTGCAAATGAATAAAGAATATATCCTTGCTGAGCTTGATTTGATCGTTCGAGATTAATTTGATAGCTTCCTTCGATAACATCACACACTAAATTGAGCGCAATCACCGATGAAATATTCACGTTGAACGGAGCGATATGCCTGCCGCCACCGTCTGGGTCATTATTGTGTTTGAGGATTTTTTTTTCCGATGATGTTGTTTTTCTCCATGTATCATGAATTATTTTAAAACCAACATCGATGGCATCACTGAGAGATTTTTGTAGTTCTGGTACGTTATATCCTGGTAGTTTGAATGTTGGAATATCTTCAACGCGGATTTTATATTCATCTGCAAATAAATTCTTTGTTTCAGGGCTATTGTCACCTAATATCTCTTGAATAATTTGTGAATTAAATGTTTCCATATCATTGATGATTTTGTTGCATGTTTCTACGACGCTGATAAATTCATCTCGGGTGAGAGAGCCGGATTTAAGAGATATTAACAACAACGAAATATCGTTATTGAAAGCTGTGAAATTTTCAGTGATTTTATCCTGTCGAATTAAGTATAAATCTTTCTTAACGATGGGATTTTTCAATACATTAAAAACATTAAATTTATTGTAATAGCTATAGCTTTTTATTGGATTATCGGGTTTTATTCTGTCGGTGATATAATCAGTTTTTTGTGGTTCTGGTAAATCAACGGTTTCCTCCAGAGTTTTACTCTGGGGTGGTTTTTCAGGCCATCCTAGTACGGTTCTAATAGAACTTTGATAGATATCTACGACGTATCCTTCTGTGCTTATCTCAATTGCGGATGATAGTGTCGGCTCATGAACTGTTATAGCGATTTTTGATTCTTTTCCAGTAATCGATTTTATTCTACGCGCGAATTCATTATTGATTTGTTCGATTTGGTATGACCCTGTTGGTATCGAAACGACGTTCCAGTCTGGTGTTCCGTCGGGTTTATTCTTATTTGCAAACACCAGTGAATTATTCGGTTGTTGACCACCAAATGATTTTGATCTGATATTAGGCCAACTGTGATACACTCGTAGTTTTGCTAGCGCTATCTCCTTCACTGGGACCGGAGAGGGGAAATTCACACTGAATTCTGGATTCGTTGATGTTATTGATATCATGCTTGTTTGTACTGGGTTCGTGTTCTCCACTATTTGTTGAAGTAATTCCTGCGGTGTTGTCATTGTTATTATACTCATGATTTATTTCTAATTTTGGTATCGAGGAATCATAAATACTGACCATCACTGAGAACTCACAATCTGGTAATGTTGATATTATTGAGATCATTTTGTTTTTTGGGTTCGTGTTTTCTGATTCCATCGGTGTAGTCATTGTTATTATATTCATGTTGTCGCTCTAATTTCGATATCGCGGAATCAAAAATACTGACCATCGCTGAGAATTCACTATCTGATATAATCGTATTATCGAGTGACGACGATATCATCAATGATAATTGCGAGTATGCGGTTGATGCAATATGAAATTGAAGTAAATAATTCTGCAGTTTACTCTGGCTGCATGATGATATCTTTTTTGCTATCCCGGTTGATATACCCCCGATTGTAGCCACCGCAGAAATGCAAATTGGAACTACGACCGGGGCAATCATTGTAACAGATGCTAGTATTATTCCGGCACCATTGAGAACGCTTGACACCGAGTACACAATAACATCAATTGCGGTGATTCTTCGTCGGTATTTTTTTATTTTTATTTGATACTCCTCAGTGAGGGTTTTGAGTCTATTCTGAAATTCTCTGACCTGATCATAGCGACATTGAGTTGATGAAATCATTTTTATTTTAAAAACACTAGCGTTTTCAATTGTGAAATCCTTTCAATTTATTTACTTAAATCCGCTACGAATTCAACATACCAGGTTACTGAAACCCCAATCAAACTTTTATCAGTATATGTTATAGTGAACTTTTCAGTTTTATCCTTGTCGATGATCGTTGAAATCGTATTGTTGACCCCGGATGAACTCGACGATGATATATTAAATTGAGTTAATGGTGTTACTAGTGTTAATCGATAAATACCCTTGATAGTAGCTGTGATATCTAATTTGTTGTTTGCAGGTGTCCACTCAAATGATCCGTGTTGGATTGTATATACTACGTTGTTGGTTTTCTCATGAGGAATTTTTGTTTTTTCAATGATTGTTATCATCCTCGAAAAATCACCTTTGACGGCTTCGATGAAAGTTTTCGTCTCATCGATGGATTTTTTAATATCAGGGAGTTTTATTTCAATTTTATCCAACTGGGTTCCAATAAATTTATCAATGATATTTCTACGAAAAACTGAAAACTGTTTTCCGTTATCTTCAATTTTAGATTCAAGCGTTGCCAGTACAACCACAAAATTTTTTAACTCATCGTTGAGAGTTTTTAATCGATCTGTAATCGTCGAAACGAGTACACCCGGTTTGAGTTTACCCTGATCGGAAAATAACGCGATAGTATCATCGATTGCGTTTTGTTGTTTAACAAAAATATCATCCAGAGAAATATTACTGGTTTTCAATTTACCCTGATCGGAAAATAACGCAACGGTGTTCTCGATTGCGTTTCGTTGTTTAACTAAAATATCATCCAATGACACATCACTGGATTTCAATTTACCCTGTTTATCTTGAAATACAACTATTTCATTAGGATCAACACTTGTTAAATTTAACGTCTCAGCGATTTCATCTTCAATTATTTTTTTTATATCCTTGACAGAATCAGGTGGTGCAGTGCCATCGGGTTTGGGTTTCAAAGATCTCCCCCAAATATCAATCATGTTATTGTAAAACTCTTTCTCTCTCTAAAAAGCGATTGCTAGTGTATTCATTCACGACAACATGTGGTGGTTTTCCGCTTGGGTTACTCAAGGAGTTAGAAATAGCGTCAAGGACATTTAATACTTCGCTGCCACATATTGGTGGGTCATTCATTTGTTGTGTTGGTAGCGTAGAATACCAAGTCTTCATTGGAAGGGTTTTTATATACCGCATAAACTCTTTTGGTGGGGCTAATCCATATGAATCGAAATAAACAATCCCACGTGGATCAATAGCGTATGCAACCCAGTGAGTACCAGGTCCGGTGCTGTTATCGAGATTAATAATACCTGTTTCAGTTTTGTTTGGTTGATGTGGTAATTGATCTTTCATAAAAACACCTCTGAAATTTTTAATCACTAGTTTTTTAGCCGCATCCATTAAATCAAAATTGGACATGGGAACCATAGGTTCCTCAATTAATAAATCGTTCCTGGTAGTCTTAGACCCTTTCCGCTGTACCACGAATACGGGGTTCCTGGTAGTCTTAGACCCAATCCGTGAACGGATCGTCCCTTTTTTTTTATATCCTTTCCCAGTTGCCTTCTTTAGTGCCATTCCTGCTGCAGTACCAACGGCTCCTAACGCCGCCGCCTTAGCCACCGCTGGGGCAGCCGCTGCAATCAATGCTGGAATCGCAGCTAACAATGGAAATATACCGCCTGTTTTAATCATATTTTTGATAGCAGCCGCAGAAAGAGTAATCTGAACACCTTTTTTGGCTGCAAGTGCATCATTGAAATGTTTCACCTGACGAGTTGTCAGCGATAGTTTATTTGCACCACCAGTCATTTGGTTGGGTTTCAACGTGATTGTGGTTCCACATTTTTTAGCTGATTTCGATTGCAATTTTTTTAATTGACCGGGAGTTAACGCAACACTAATAACACTATATGACATTATACATAATTGATTGATTCTAAATCGTTTACAATTTCAATTACATGTTTTCCACTGGTGCATCTACCACTCTCATTCTTCCACCAACACCTTCAAGTAGCATTGATTTATCACTGAGAATGACAGCAACCGCTCTATAATTTGGGATAAGGATAGGAGGTACCCCACCAACTGGTGGACCAGTCGGACGGGTTACACGGGCTCTAAAGTGTATATCAACGACAGATTGTCTTGTTAAATCAAGATGTTCAAGTGAAAAGTAATAAATCGGATAGAGGCTTTTAAAATCCAATTGTGATATTTGCAAACCAGTATCCACATTTTGATCACGTGCCATAAATGACAACAGGTTATGATAGACACGTGCAATATGATTCTGACCGTAATCAAGTTGTATATCCACGGATGGTTCTTGCTGTCCGTTTATTCTCAGCGAGACTTCATTAACACCTAACTGATCAAATATCATATGGCTTCGTTCTTGATTACCAATTCGCGCATTATTCTGTAACGCTACGAATATATGACGTGGAGCTGAAACACCTTGTTTTGATGCCAGGTGCCATGTGAATGTACCATCAACACTGTCTTGTTTAATATCCGTAGTCACTGATAACCAACTCAACAATGATTTTCCTCCTTGGTCCATAAATGATAGTAGTCGCTGTTCTTCTGTGATTGATGGAGTTAATACTGGCATCCACAATGATAGTTTTGTTAAAATGACTTTACCGGGAGCAACCCCAGCATTACGCCAGATTGCATCATCATCAGTACCCTTTCGTACAAGCGCTACTGTGTGTTTAGCTCCATAAATAACTTTTCGGACGTTTCTACAGAATCCAAATATATGATGCAGTGGAATCGCACATGAAAATCGTCGACGCTGCCCATGCAACGTTGCTACACGTGTTGCAAATCCTAAATTGAGATTACCATTAACGCCTCCGAGAATATCAAACGCAGCTCCGGGTCTAGTTCGACGTTCTGGATTAGCTGCTTCCTGTTGATCGGCTTCTGCATTATCTCTTGCTGTTAACACTTTAATGAATTGAAGGTGATCAGCGTTATCAGAGGTATCCTTTGCAAACATCATAGATGGACCCGCTGATCTTGTATAATCATCAGAATATCTCGCTAACCCTATGATTGTTGTGGCCACATCAACTTCACGGTCAATGGATTCAATTTCTTTTCCATCAATGAGATATCTAGCGCTTTCAAATAACGCCATTATGCCGTTATTAACAAAACCAACTCGGATATTTGCGTTATTGTCATATGGGGTATCAGCTGCAACATTTGTTACAAGTTCTCCTTCTACTTCAATAAATGCCTCACACGGTAGAAAATATTTACTGGTATCATGAACTTGAAGTTCAATTCGCGATCGGAGATCTGGTTGTACTGCGTGATAAGAATAAAATTGAAAATCGCGTACAGAATCATTCTTGCCAACTGGGGCATCCATATCAAATGCTGGATCAGGTGACCTTTTGAACATTTTATTCTATTTATCAGAGTCTAAATCACGATTTTTCATTTCATCGTCGTGTTTTTTTAAAGCCACTTCCTGCTATCATGTTTGCTATCATGTTATTTTGGTCCCCTTGATTTATCAAGGGAGTCACCATCGACGCTAATTTTTCGTCTACTGCGTTATTTATAATTCTACTAACACTTGCAGGCATTTCCGCTGTAGACGGTAACGGTTTCTTTTTTCGTAAATCACTTCGTGATTTCACTAATGATGTTATTTTATTCTTCGCAGTTGAAAACGCTTTTCCAGCAAAATCTCCAACAGCACTAATACCCTTATCACGAATAACTTCAATTGCTTTCATTCCTAGTTGTTTAGCTAACGGCATCACTTTTGGAGCCATTCTCGCAAATAACCCGGCAATGGTATTGCCTAAACCATCTCCGTAGTATGCTCTATAAACCGGAAACCGTGAATTAACTACGTAGACGGGGGTTGGTTTATCATGATTGTAGTGTATGATCATTATTTGAAATCAGAAACAATTTTTCAATTGGAAACGCTAGCGTTTTTATTCAGTCTCGGTGATTAATCACTGTGATAATCCTCCACTAACTCGCCAATGAAATCTCGATATGTGCTGATATCTATGATACCACCCTGAAATAATCGTCTACAGATATCAGCTGCTTCATTAATTATTTCCGGTGAGTTATTTCCAGCTCGGAAACCTCCTACAAGAACTTCTAATCGTGATATATCATTGATAACACTACCAGGACATGAAATCCTTGGATTCTCACTGGAATCTTGCAATCCACTTCCGCTATAACCAGTTGCTTCATCCATTTTTTCTTCTTCATCCATTTTTTCTTCTTCATCCATGGATTGTAAATAATCAAGAGGATCATCATCATCAGGTGGTAGTTGTTGTTTTTTAGGAGAGTAGAGTAGTTTCTTTGCAGGTTGCTGTCGCCGCCTTTGCAATTTTGGTGGTTTTTGTTTTTGTTTTTGTTCTTCAAATCGTTTATACACGTTACCCACCGCATTGATATATCCATTGTATGATGGACTATCTGTCTTAATTTGACTTTTTTCAGTTTTGATCTTATAGAATATATCAGCCCAGTGAGTTATATTTCTAACATATTTATGATGTTCTGGTTTCAACATTTTTTTTCTGTTTTCATAAGTCGTAACAACAAGCGCAGGAATATCTGCTAGTTTAGTCTCATCAATTGCTACTAACCCGGTCTCGGTAAATCTCACGCGTAAATCATCAACTGTTCTTTTTGATTCTATTTGTTCTGTTTGTTCAGTTTTCGCTGCTATTTTTTCGAGTTCACCAATAACAGATTTTCCCGTCTCGGGAACATCTCCCAGTATAGCACGCTCTATCCCCTTCGTTGCTGTGGTTACTGGTTTAAACAATTCTTCGGATCCCATAGCAAAATCAGTCTGAAGACTCTGTCGTTGTTGTAGTTTATTCCGTACAGAGTCACGAATTGGTACAAATCTCCTGATTGCATCCAGTCGTTCACGAGCCAATCGGGTTGTTAATGCTTCATTGACCATTATTTGAAATCAGAAACAATTTTTCAATTGCAAAACAATTTTTCAATCCCGACCTAACACCATCGATTTTTGACATCCCTTGAGGGTCGGCTAAAAAAAAAATGATTAATGGTCGGGCAATCAAATAATGATAAATAGTCGGTCAATCAAATAATGATAAATGGTCGGTCAATCAAAATTGTTCATTTTCTTGAATTAACGCCCGTAGGTTTCTAACTTTAGAATTAACCTCCTTTTTCAATTCGTATTCGTACCCCAATTCTTTTCGTATTCGTTCTACGATGGTATACAACGGAGCGAACACACTTACGTCACTGGAGAATGCGAGAGAGTCCTTAATAGAATTCTGAATTCTTTTGATGAGCGCATACTTCTTTGGTAGCATGTATTTATTGTTGTTAACTCCGTATTCTATGTCCTGAAAATCAGACATGATTTGATCAGGATTTAACCCATCTGATAGTTCAATATCCCAACTTTTCAATTTTGAAATCTCGGATATGATGCTATTCATGTTTTCAGAATTCATTATTCTATAACAATTATATATTTCTAAATGAAAAATATGACGCATTAGACATAACTAAATTGAATTTTTTGTCTCGTCCTTTTTGAAATAGCTGATCGATAAATCCCCTCTGCAACTTTTCGTACTGAGGATATACAAATATCGAAGTGCCTACCGGCTTCATTCATTGATTGAAATATTTTTTCTTCGTTAGTTATCGTATTCAAAGATTTCACAGATCTCGCTTTTTTCGAGTATTTCCCAGTCCCCCCTCGTTCGGAATTTTCACTTTGTGTGATAGCCTGCAGATTTGATAAAGAATTGTTTTTCGGATTAGAATCGATATGATCAATAACAAAATCATCCTCGATCAATCCATGGAAACACTCGTACACGAAACGATGATTGAGATATTTCTTCCTTCCAGCACCAAACATCAAATACCCCATACCATTATCCCACCCAACTGGTTTCTTCAGTCTGCGGTTTCTTACAACACCATCACTGGATGCTTCATAATTTGTGATCACAGGGTGTTGTCTGAATTCTTGGTTCATTCGTATACATAATACTATTGTTTGTCTAATTCATCGTTTGGTTTAATGATAAATCTTTCGATGTAGTCTTGAGGAGTTCTTATGATTTTATCCTTGACTCTGTCAAGGATACTGACTTTGTCAGCGTCAAGAATACTGACTTTGTCAGCGTCAGGGTCAAAATTTCTGATTGATTGTCCATTTTTTATTCTTTTATCATAATATCGCTTCAACTCCCTGTATCGCTTACCACCGCAATTTAGACACAACTGAGATTTTCCCCTGACCCCAACTCCACATAGAATACAGGGTAACGGACCAAGGCTTCCACGTCGAAAGCTTTGCATATGATACCCACAGAACTCATTTCTGCGTGATTTGTTACACGGGGTTATTGATCCAATCATAAGCCACTTGCAGTGATTCATTATATAAAAATCTTTCATTTAAATGCTTGTTTTAATTATAGCATGAAGGAATTATGGAGAACGCCTTCGAAAAATGCTGATAAGGAGTTTAAGAGATTATTAAAAATCAATCCTAGATTTAATCTCGATAAACCAAAAAAAACGTAACAAACGTCCAATAGACGGAAACATGAAAGAGTTTAAGAGATTATTAAAAATCAATCCTAGATTTAATCTCGATAAACCAAAAAAACGTAACAAACGTCCAATAGACGGAAACATGAAAGAGTTTAAGAGATTATTAAAAATCAATCCTAGATTTAATCTTGATAAACCAAAAAAACGTAACAAACGTCCAATAGACGGAAACATGAAAGAGTTTAAGAGATTATTAAAAATCAATCCTAGATTTAATCTCGATAAACCAAAAAAAACGTAACAAAATCAATCCTAGATTTAATCTCGATAAACCAAAAAAACGTCCAATAGACGGAAACATGAAAGAGTTTAAGAGATTATTGAAAATCAATCCTAGATTTAATCTCGATAAACCAAAAAAACGTCCAAGAGAGATTACCCCTGGAAAGATGCTCAATTCAATCTCGATATAGTTTCTAATACACCAAAGAATACAATTCTTGATAAAGCCATGATTAGTAAAATCAGAGACTGTTTTAATGAATTCAAGCGTGATGGAGCATCTTATTGTTGGTCAACATTTCGAATTGATGGTGTTGTTGATGCTACCATGACTGATGAAAAAGCAGCAGTGATAATTTCACGTGTTGGGGAAAAACGGCATTTTTTCCGAATCAAATTCATTATCGAAGTCGATGGCAAATGGATTATTAAGGATAAATTTGAACCAATCCTCAAGAATAAAAAAGCTGTCATTGTGAGTAGAGATTCCAAACCAGGGATTCTAACCGGCATTGATAAACCATACTACGAAAGATCTTATCCCGTAACAGCAATGGTTTATGGGATATATCCGTTAAATGATAAACCCGATATCGCAAAACTAGCTCCTATGAAATATTCGTCAGGGCTTAATTGTGTAGCAGAACGAATAATAGAACACTTCACAAATGCATCCCGAGGAAATAAACTAACTGATCTGCGACGTAGGAAAATAACCGAGTGGGAACTGACAGTGAAACAGCATGGTGCAAAGATTTCTGATATAGCTAAATTAGAAACATCATTACGATTCCCAATAACCGTTATGACGATAACCGGAGAGGTTTTATACGAACCGAAATATAACAAAAATGGAGCACCAATACAGATTATTGATCATAACAAACACGCGTGGACACCTGCGGTAACAATATTTCCACGAGAACGAACCGTGAAATATATCCCTAAGGAGTTCGTCGGGGATGTTTTCTATGAAGAGAAATTATTTGATGCTATTCATGCGTTGTGTAAGGATGATCCTGTGTCAGTGTGGTTACTTAGAAGTGATGAAGAATTCGATCAATTTGTAAAACCAAATGGTGAATTATATCGCGTTGAAGAATTAGATAACAGAATGAGAAAAATCGCTAGTGATTTTTCACCGGAGAATTCCCATGAAAAACTACTCACGGATAGTTTTACTATTCCATCAGTGGTAGCTCACTTCGCAAGAGAAAAAAACTCATGGCGTCCAACACGAAGTGATTTTCTCGAGGATGTTAAATTGAGTTGCGTCGAATTTGGTCATGGAGGACTGTGGAATACGAAATACTCACGTGATGGTATGATTTCAATTGATATAGCCGCGTGTTATCCAGGAAGTTTTCTCGGATATGGGGAATGCGCTGAGTACTTCAAACGATTTGGACACCCCACGCATGAAATGACTCGTGTTGCGATTAATGGACCATTGCCTGATTTTGATTTAACCGGATTCGCTCGTGTGATATCATTTGAATTAGCTACAAGGTTACATCCGTGTAGTTATGTTTGGCTCGGTAGACACCTATCTGAAAAACACTGGATGCCAATAGTGCTATTGAGATATATGATTGATTGTGGTATGCTAATATCGTTGATTGTTTCCGAGGCTATTATATGCTATCGAGCTCAGAAAGAAGTTTGGCTACCACAACCCGATCTAGATAGAATAATCAACGAACTACGAAAACAGTTTCCAGATTTCAGTGAAGAAGAAATCATAAATTGGTCTAAGAAGTTATTTGAAATTAAAAAAGAACAAGCAAAAGATCTCGGAAGAAGAATAATCGGTAAATTTACCCAGGGTGGACGATACGATAACGCAAAATACTCTTCGCGGTTGATCCTAGATGTCGATGAATACGATTTTATTGTAGCGGATTTAATGAAACAGGGAAAACTTGTATCCCGTAAGGATGCTTTTCTATCCAATGGTGAGAAATTAGGTACGGTTGTTACCTACTGTGATGGATATAATTCCCAGTACACACATTTGAGAAGTTCAATGCTAGCCTATGCTTCTATTAATCTATTTTCGATGATAAATAGATTTCCTAATACCGCGGTTAGAGTGGCCACTGATTCGATGTATATACACAATAAGTACAAATCAGCTGTAGCGGCATTCACAGATCCCGAAGAAAATTGGGGGCGTTGGCGATTTAAAAAAGAGATGCTACATGAGTATTGTGAATCCGCAGACGTTGCCATGGATGATAAATATATTTGTTGTAACCGTATTGAAATTCAATCAGAATTTTCTAATGCACCACCGGTATCTGATCCAATATGTAGATACAAGACAGTTTATTTAAACGGTTGTGGTGGGTCAGGAAAGACAACTCGTGCAATTGAATTATTTCGTCGTGGAAACGCTAGCGTTTCTAACATGATTGTGCTAACACCGACTCACAGACTCGCCAGAGAGATGATACAACGAGGGGTAAATGCTTGCACTTATCACAGTTTTTTTCGATGGAAGGGTGACAAATGGACTCCTGATCGAATGGGTGATAAATTCATTCCTGAAATCATAATCTGGGATGAAATATGCACAGTGTCATTAGATGTATTAAAAACATTTCTTGAGTGGTTGTTAAACAAAAACACAAAAGTCGTCATGTGCGGGGATCACGGCCAACCACCACCATTTGTCGGTGCATCTCCACACGAATGGCTAAAGGGTTTTGTAGACTACTATGAAGAAATCACCACTGATTATAGATCACTTGATGAACGATTACGCGAGTTCAAAGCGCTAATTAGATTACAACCGGATAGAATCCAATGCGAAATAGCGCGTGAAGTGATTTCAGAAACTCCAATGAATGATTTCTGGGAAACATGGAGACCAAACGATTTGATCATTGCAAGTAGAAAAATAGTCAGGGACACACTTCAAATGAAGTTATTTGAATTGCATAAAGAAAAATTTGCAACGCTTCCAGTACCCCTTTGTTATCGGCCATCGGATACACGAAAACAGAATATTGAAGTTGATATTCCAGGACAGAATGAAAAACAAATTCTGGTATTAAATGATATTGTGCTGGTTGATATCAATGTCGTTGAAGATGCATTGCGTGCTAATAAATCCCCGTGGACGCTAGGATACGCAGCAACAATACACTCTTCACAGGGATTGACTATATCGAATACAATTGTTTGGATGGTGGATAATCACATCGAATGGTCAAATTTAGTCTATCTCGCAGTATCCAGAGTACGAAACATAAATCAACTTCGAAGAGTTGTTTTCGATGATAATGACACAACAATAAGTGATATTGATGTTAGCATCATTAATAAAAAACTCTCCGGTTACAAACAACAGGACAAAAAAAAACAACGAGAATTTGATATTGATGCTGAACTAATAATCACTTTGAAGAAACAACAGAATAATCACTGCGCGAGTTGCAATTGTATAATGCGTTGGCAGTATTCGGATAAGGATCCTCGCCAATTCACCGTAGACAGAAAAAATAACAATCTCGGTCATGTCAGAAATAATGTGATGTTGACTTGTCTTGAGTGCAATAGACGCAACGGTGCTAGTTAAGACCATGCGGTGGCAATTGAGTATCCTCGGGAATCACTTGTAGTTGTTGTCGAGTAAAACCCCGCTGAGGGGCAGTTGAATCCAGTTTATAGACTGGAGGTCTACCAGTTGATCGTGTTATACTAGATATCTTATGCGTAGTGACGCTCCAAATAGGATCAGTAGCCCTTTTTCTACCCCCTTCAAGCTCTCCTGGTTCGTATAAGTACCTCACAATGACACTACTACCAAGAATTGGTTGGGAAACGCTAGCGTTTCTAGGGAAATCTTTTTGTGGTTGTACGGGTATTGACTTCTTTTTAATCGCGTTGATAGGTTTCATGTTGATTGTTCTAGTAATCTCGTTATTCAGTGCAGTAATCACAGATGGTAATCTTTTAACCCATTCACTGGATCGCTTTTCTTGAATGAATTCTTTTGCGTATTGATATCCAAATAACCGCTCAGCAATCGTCCGATTAAATCGTTCTACAATGGCCTGATCGCGATGTAGCGCAGTATGCCCTCGTCGTATGGTGACATTATGATGTTTCATTGTAGATAACACTGCACCCTGAAATTCCTTGCCAGGATCAACTTGTAACAGATTTGGCCAGTGCAGAGGACCTCGTCGATAAATCCTTTCAAATGCAGAAGCGACTTCAGTGGCTGATTTTGTTTTTAACGGTTCTGCTTCTTTGTATCGACTTGCAATATCAACTACGGTTAGCGCGTATTTGTAACCACGATCATGTGGCAGAAATAATATATCAGCCTGATGAACTTCATTAGGAGCGGTCACATCAAAATGCGAGAATTGAATTTGTTTAGGCGGTGGTAGATAAATTTGCCATAGTGCCTGTTTGGATAACCAATTAGCCGCAGTGGTTTTTTTCACTTTTGCAGCACTAGCGAGTTTATTGATTGCAGCGTTACCCCTCCAGTATCCCCTCGGAGAATAATAAATTGATTCCATATTATTAATTACCAGCACCTAACATCAATTTACTTTTCATAGCCGATTTTATCAAAAATGAAGACAATTTTTCTTTGAAGGATTTATCAGGAATAGCATTTAACGCATGAATTAATTTCACATCTGCTAGATGCCTGTGTTGCAGATTGCTGCTTTTATAAGCAACATCATGAAGGTGACAGGCCTTATCAATGGCGTTTATTGGTTCTTCACCGGGGTTGGGTTGATTTTGATTATTGAGTCTGATATCAAGTCTGGTTCCCGGTCCACAGTAGCTATATCCTGGAAGGTGCTTTTCTCCGGGGTACTTTGCCCATGAGGTTCCAGGGAGCTTTGCCAATTTGGCTGCGATATCACCTCCTCGTTTTTTTTTTAAATCAGATTTCATAGACACAAATCTAAATTTCTTTGTACCACATTGCACGCATTTACCAGAAAGCGCTGATCGGTTATTTTTAGTTGTAACCGTCGTCACATCATCTGTGCCAGTACGCGTTTTACACTTCACACAATATAGATCCATAATTTATGTATAGAAATATGGATATAATTGATTTTTCAGCGACTAAAACAAGAGAACCAATTAAGCATCATGCAGCGCTACCAAACTCTATCCGGATGATTATAATCGGGCCATCTGGATCCGGTAAAACGCAATTGTTGCTCAATTTAATAATGAGATGGATGAAGTGGGATAAGTTGTATTTAATTGCCCCTAGCGTAGATGATCAACGATGTTATGAAGTGTTAAAGGATTTTAACGAGAATGCATCAGAAATTAAGGGTGAGAACGCCATTGATTTTATAACCGATATCGATGAAGCACCGAGTATTGATGATATTGATGGAGATATTAACAATTTAGTCGTATACGACGATATAATGTTGGATAAACAAAAGAATCCTGCTAGAATATTTTCCCGTGGGCGTCACAAAAACACTGACGTGATATATGTCACTCAACGCTACACTCAGGTTCCAAAAGTGATCAGAGATAACTGCAATTTATTGTCTGTATTCAACGGAGTTGATACTCATACGCTACGAAATATTTGGCAGACATGGTGTTCTGATATGGACTTCAATCAATTTAGAGATTTCTTTAGTCATGCTCAGTCGACTCCGCACGGATTCGCAACAATAAATTTACATGATCCTCGGACACGATATCGTATCGGACTGGATCAAATATTCGGTTAAAATCATTTTATTATTTTTATTAACCCAGTGATGAAATCACTAAGCAGCAGAGAGGGTGGATGACAACAAGTTGCGACCAAAATTGATTAAAAAATCGTTTTCATTTTTTTAGTTAAAATGATTTCGTAGGGAGATTTCAATCAATTTTTTGTCTGAAAACGTTGTAGGGTTCGCCTTTTTTTTGGTTAAAATAAGATTATAAGACGGCTCGTTTTAGGATTTCAATCAAATTTTGTCTAAAAACGTTGTAGGATTCACCCTCTCTGCTGCTGTTTGTCTATTAATAAGTTAAGCTGCATTCATTTTAGATCGATACAGACGAAACAAATAAGTTTGAAATGCTATTACGAGAAATATTTATAGTAAACTGGGCCAAACAATTACGAGATGTACAGCATTGCAATGAGCAATAGCATTGTCTCGATATGCATACAATGCTTTTTTGTTGGCAGCAAAAAAAGTTTAAGGATGTTATTATTTATTTTTAATTTATTTTGTGTGCTTTACTGTTGTCCGTGATAGAAGGTAGAGTAGGGATTGTATACCTGATGTTTACAATTAATATAAACTTTGGAAAAAGTTGTTTGTACAGCTGATTAATTTTCATTGACTCACAAAGTGTCATTGTCAATAAATCTTCTTCTCAGCCGTTGTTTGGAAAACTTCATCTCAGTCCTGTACGAGGACTTTCAAATCTCATTCTTGCACAGCATTTAACATTTAATACGAATGAACAGAAAACTGCATCTCTTCCCACATACACTTGTAAGAAGAAAGAATAACTCACTTTCGATTGCTACAGGTTTAAAAATAAGCAACATAATAAAGATAAAGCTATTCAAATTACTTTTAATTCAAATAAGTAAATTTCACTGTCGTGCATTGAAAACAATATTGGATCAAACAAACCCCAGTCTTATTTTATTATGGAGAATTAAGAATCATTCATATCGAATATCGAAAGTTTTTTTTTCGCTTATAGTAATTCTGCCAAGCCTATCACGATCAAAATATTACAGGACACTCGAGCTTCTCAGTGTCTTTCATGATCAAGTAATTTGTTTTTCCTTTGAGAAAAGTGCGGCCTTATTTACTTGCATTGTGACAATGTGGCTTCAGACTCGTCTCAGGACCCGCGACTGTCGGAGTAGTGGTTATTTGTTATCACTTATTACTAGGCAATGACATAGCTGGAGACACGGTCGTAGTTAATCTACTTGTAACTGACAAGTCTTGTTTGGACCAAAATCTTGATTTTGTTGAGAATGAAATTCCTGAGTTTTTTACTTGGATACGTTTTGACTAGACTATGAAGCTGCTTGAACATGTTTCGGTCAAGCTTCATTTTGACTTATATACATCATGACAGTAAATCCTTTGATCCTGGTCTCCAGTATTCAGTTCTTTCCACAAACACTGTCAAAGTTCCGAATACGAGACTGTTTCTTTCATACATATCTTGTCTTATCAGGAAACCACATTACATTACTTGCGTCATAGCAAGAGAGGATGGACAAATCCACTGTTTTTATTTCGCGATATCGGGATTTCCGTACTCCTAGAAATTAAATAACATCGAACAATGACAACAAATACGAAAATCCCACCTTCAAGTTATCTGACATTAACTCAAGATGAAACTGTAAACTTGATCTACTTTTTTGCTCCTTGTCACAATTCATTTTCTAAAAAAAAGTTTCTTTTTTCGAAGGCAAACAATGAATACCTGCTTTTTACCTGTCGAGTACCTGCTTTTTGGATTGCTAAAACTTGTATAAATAACGCCGACGTACTCTTCACATTGAAGATACAAAACTCAAATAAAAGCGGGAAGATTATTTCTTATGTGGCATATTTTATCGAGAGATAATTAGGTAAGGAAGCTGGAGGCTTGACTTAACATTATACCCTGTATCAAATTGTGGTATTTAACTCTTTGACTGGTTTTGTTGCTGGTTCATAGTATGAAACATGTGACATAATTTCGTGTGCATGTTGTTCACTTATTCCTACATGCACAGGACTCAGGAGTCTGACGACGTTTTATCAATAAAGTACGGCGAAATGTCTGACAAAATGAAATACCCTTAACGTTGATATTTATGTTTTGGGCGTCAGCACCTAAACAAAATCGACATGTGCTATGTCTTACATGTAGGACTAGCTGTTCACTGAGGAATTGCTGTATCAAACGGAGGTTATTTTTCGATGTATATACATTTATTATCAAAATGAAGCAGTGCTTAATAAACTGTTATGTTAAGAAAGAGGCACATGCATCCTATTTTCAATTATAGGTTTTGCAGATGACCCGGTGCTACATATCAGTCAAAATAGAGCAGGATACTTACTATACCTCTCAGTTGGTACTCCCCTACAGATTTCAAATATCTTTATTTTGATAAAAAAGTGCTGAGAAAACTTGGTCAATTCATTCATTTATTTATAATTTCTAACCTGACTGTGACCAGAGTAGTCCTATTATATATATATATATATATATATATATATATATATATATATATATATATATATATATATATATATATATATCCATATTTCAGGGCTCGAAATTAGCGGTAGTCCGGTAGCCCGAGGCTAGTTGATTTCCTGTCCTAGTAACTATCATAATGTTATTAGTCCGATGGGCTAGTAAGTTTTGTTTATCAACAATCAGCGTTTGTTTACTGAATACCCTAATAAAGAAGTGACTTCAGCATATATTCTGTAGAATCAACGCAGTGACCGTTGTAAACAGTCATAAAATATTAGCATGAGAAGATGAAGTCAATTTCTGTCTGTCGCTGAACAATGCCAATCATGGTCCCGTCCTTTACTAACAAAGGAAATTTGGTAATTGATATGCTAATTAATCTGACAGAGAATTAAATGAAAAATAACATTGTTTCACACTTTATTCACGCGACCACAGTAACAAATTACAAAACTACAACATGTGGCATCAACTATTCAAAGAAATTAGTTTGCATACTTGTTTGTTTCCAGTTTGTTTGTATTTTTTTAGCTTGCTAGCCAAATGCGCCAACAGTTACTAATGGGGAACTGCATAATTTATGTTTGCATCGAAATAATTATAAGAATTAGATCAACTTATTATGATCACATTACTGACACATCATTTCCATGCAACTACTTTTTCTATGACAATAAAAATTGTTTTTATATTTTCCCATACAAGACTGAACAAATAATTGAATACACATGGAGATATCCAATTAGAATGCCGTACATTTGTTGGAAATTAAAATCTCTCAGCATGGGAATCTAAAATTTGAACATTTTCCCTCTTATTATTAATTTCAACAATACATTGAGATCCGATTACTTAAAAACACTTACTAAACTTGTGCTATTAATGATGAGACCGTAATTAGAGCAGTTGAATACAATGCGCCGAGTCAGATGGCTTCATTGGCTGGGAACACACATTTTCCAAGGTTAAACTAACATTTTCCTTTGATGTTAATATTTTATAAGTGTTTACAATAGCCACTGCTTTGTTCCAGCTGAACATTCACTGAAGTCAAGACTATTAGGGAGATGCCATTTAACCCTTTAGCTACTACAGCTGTTTTGTAGTTTCACTACTGCTCTGTGCTATCATATCAGTTACTCAGACTACTGAGGCTGTTTGCTAGGCTGAATACTAGAGCATCATCAAGGCTGACTACAGAAATTGACAATAAAAACATGGTTACATTTATATTCATTATTTCAATAGTTTTTACTAGATTTAAGTGAAATAAAAAACAGCTTATCTTGTATAGTGTCTGTTATTCATATATTTCTACTTTATATATACTCCTATATCCCATCATATAAGAAATCCCAGTCACATAAACTGTTTTGAATTCCATAAAATAAATCCAATATTTTCATATGTACATATAAAAACATGAATGAAATCCACTCTAATTAAAATGTTGCAATTGGTACCTCTCAAAACAGTAATTATCCACACATAAATGACGATGTTATCAAGTATATTATAATATATGTATAGCAAAATTACCATGTTCTATGACTTACATGTAGGACTAATGCCCACATGTGATGCTGATTTCATACCATTTCATGTCTTGCTTTTGGTCCCCTATTTTCTTAACAACATTGTTTGTTTCTTTCACAAGATTTTCTACCAGATATTCAGGAATTAATCTGAGTAAAAAATATTTCATTCACTGGTCCAAGCTTGATTGTTGTCTGTTGAACCAACGTAAGAATCAAAAACATTGATTTTGAATACGGTGAGGTCGTCACTCCATTGTACAATTGAAACTACGTCCGCCTTGTCATCCGATTAAAAATCGTTTGTATCTGATGTTGAAATCAATATCTGATCCATTTTCTAATTATGATCCATTAAACTTTTCGATATCGCTTGCACTGGACCCGTTAAAGTTGCTCATATCTGAATCGGAATCCATCTTTGTTCATCTCGAAAACACATGTTTCGTAAACCGCGGAAAATTCATTTTAATGTGTCTAAATTTAACCTCTCAGCATTCAAACTTGTATCAAAATGTCGAGTAAACAATCCTCTCATTGGTTATGATAATAAAAAATTTGTAAACTTTCGTACTTTCAACCAATCAACGTTTAGTTAACACGTACGTAGTCTGCGCACATGAGCGTCGCTGGTACTGTGATTACTGGTGAACTTTACGCATCTGTGCGACATTGGCTTGTAAGCTAGGTTTTTCGGCACTGCAGATATGCGTCACGGGTATTCGAGAGCTATTTACAGTAGACGCTTCGATGCGGCAGTCGTAGCGAAAGGGTTAATGGGGGGGAGGCGGCGGCACAAAGGCACGTGTTTTGAAACGTGTTTCTTGCTCGGGCTTTCTTATATCTTATATAAATTACACTGCGGCACTGCCATTCCTTTTCTTACTTTAAATTATTCGCGTCAGCTATCCTGTAACGTCTAGTATTGCAAACAGAAACACATTCCCGCCTTATAAGACAGTCAAAATGTTGCATTTTATAGAAGGTGTTCAGCTTCTGGAAAGAATGCAAAAAGCAAAAGTTGAATGAAAATGACATAAAAGAGAGGAATAATTCTGTTGATAAGGAAAAGTGTAATCGGACGTTTCAGAAGACATGGACAAAAGACACGGAATGGCAGAATTATGATGAGGACAAGAACGTTATGCAGTGTAACTGGTGTGAATTCGCAAAAATAAACAGAGAAAACATCCAGTTTTGTTGTGGGGTGTTTGAACATTAAAATTGAATCGGAGATGAAAAAATGGTTAAGAGTGACTGGAGATCTTGTTTGAGACCTTGGGTTCTGTCCGACCTACTCTTTATAATGTTCCATAGAAAATGACATTCCAACATTTGATCCATCACCAGCAGTACATTTGTGGAATGTTTCAGAGAGAAGGGTAAGCCTTAAGGAGACCAGAACAAACCCCATATGGACCCAGATGGCAGGTGGAGTACGAGACAGGACACCTGGATCCCTTTTATATATATATATATATATATATATATATATATACACACACACACACACAGTGGAACCACTGCTATAACACGATAATTGGGGTATAGGAAATTGGATCGCATTAATAGCAGGGTCACATTAATGCGGGTTTTTTTCAGCAAACACCGCATTGGCATATATATGTGTACTCTCGTCTAATGTAAAAAAATAACTATTATCGGATGAATATTATAGTGTTGTTCCGATTATCAATTATAATCGATCATCAGTTGGTTGAGCAAACCAATAAGATAATCGATTGTGAACTCCATAATTGATTGTGTGTAAAGGGAGACTACTATTTAGGTGTATGCAAAGCACAAAGGTTAGTAAAACTCCCATCCACTAAGTTGACATGAAATTTTTTAATTCCCTTCACAACTACAAATATGAAACCTTATGATTCATAATCAGGAACATATAGTCATTATTACATGGTCAAGTTGTTAAATTGTTGAGTTAATCAATTGAAACACATTGTGTTGATTTGTTTCAGTTAAATTGCAACATATTTTGTAGTATTTATAAACAATGTCCTTCTATACTTTAAATTATAGACACATCACATGTGAACAAAAGAATTTCGGGGGATTGTAGCAGTATTTCAGTTACATATGACTGATCAGCCATAAAAAGTTGCATTCATTTAACAAAGTTGTAGAACAAAAGTAACAAACAATGTTATATTATCGTCAGGTTAGAGTATACATGTTGCTAAAATAGATTACTCCTGTACATTTCTAAACATATTGAACTCTTGATCAAAGATATAACTGTTTAACAAAAATTAAAATTTGCTCTTAGTAACTGATTATAATCGATGATCAGTTGGTTAAGGGGAACCGATTATTGATTATGAATTTCTGACCGATTCCCATCGCTAGAATATTAAATGGAGTGCAGTAATAAGGCTTATTCAGAATTAACTTGCAAATAATATATTTTTAGGTTATCACTTTGTGATAAATAGTTTTTGTTTCTCTTGCCATGAATAATCCATAGAAATCCATGATGAATTCACACTGAATAATTGACATTTTCAACACGTGAAATTCACTCCATTTTATGTACATACAAATTCCACTCGTCATTTCTATTGCAAACTAAACCTTGTGTGAATACTTCTTCAATCTGTCGAGTAAAAGTCTACTTCCAGCGGCTGATTCTCAAAATTTTCTTCATTTTCTAATATAAATATTTCCACTGTTTTTTGCCGCTATCAAAGTCTAATTTTGTTCCCTTTCTTCAGCAATGTACACTATCTACATAAGCTAACATTTTATTGGTTAAACTGCCTGCATTAATTATGAAATGGCTTAAAATCAACCAATGGTTTGCGCCAATTTAATTGTCGTTCGGGATTCAAGAATAGACAAATACTGCCACTCAAACACTGCTCCCGGGATGCAAGCTATGCAAACATAGCCCCGTTATTGAGGCATTAGGGTGACAAGTTATCGAGGCAGCAGGGATTAATGTGTTAACATGTGTCTTTACTCTTGGATCAATAATAAGTAATATTTCCAATAATGTTTATTTAGGCATAACAATTCAAAAACCTGGTGAAATTAATTCATGTCAGAAGCCGAGTTTTACACCCTATTTCTTGTACTTTTTTGTATTAAATATGGTATTACAGTAGTCCCCCTCATATACGGCCACCCCTGCTGCACTGGGAAAGTGGCCTTATAAGGCGGGTGGCCGTTCCAGAGGAGGGCTAAATTTATTATGAGAAGTACATGTATATGTAATGTATGTAGTAAGAAAGCTACATACTTCAAAACATTAAATATCTTCGTCTAAATGAAACATTAATCAATAAAAGTTTTTTTTGTTATAATAACAAATTTATTTCAACTGAATATACGTTACTATTTTTGCTGTCTTGGCGTAAGTGTGATATGTGAGCGGGTATTGTTGTCATGCACATTGCAAATGAATTCAAAAACGTCATTTACATCTTGGTACATATATAATTATCTTTCCATTTGCTCCATTTTCCCACTGCTGCTGAATAACCTTATTGGTTATTACTATGTTTATTCCAACATAAACTTGTTTTCACGAGTCTTTTTGTACATAAAATTGTTTGGCATTCCTCCTCCCCCCCCCCCCCCCCCCCCCCCCGCCAGACTTCCCTGATGTCGTCGAGTAGAATAACCGACTTTCTTCGAAAATAATGTATCCGTTAACGTGTTGACATTTTAATGTTTGGTAATGATTTATTCAGTTATTGCTGACTATGCGATTTAATTATGCAGACAAAACTTTTGTCGAGTGTGCGAAATACAGCCGTCATAAAGGAAGCCATAATGTGTGGTCACATGATTTTTCCGGTCTTTGTCTGGTACCCTGTTTTTTTTTTTAAGGTTGTCGGTGTGTGCAAATGTACAAAATCTATTTTTAGCTTATGCTGACCTTGTTATGATTATAACAATTACGTCTGGTTATAATCATTAACAAGAAGAACTCGAAATAGGTGTTAAACCCCAAACTCTATCATAACATTATTGAGCCCATTTCCTGTAAACATCGACTTTATAGATAATGATTTATTATAAATATTTAGTCAACAATTTTAACGGCGACTTGACACTCAGAGACATGTATCTATGATAGAGATAATCAAAATTGCTTACCTTACGTCAAGATTTAAATTAATTATTGGTTCTGGATACATTTAAAGAAACGAAAGTGGCCGTTCATGAGGGGGACATTTTTCATTTTTTATACTAAAATGCAGGCCGCTGGTTGCGTTAGAGGGGTGTTTGCTCTTGAGGGATACTTTTGAATACAAACTCGTCGGTGCCAAGGGATTCAGGCCGTAAGAAGCGGGTGGCCACTGGTCAGGAGGGCCGTTCAAGAGGGGGACTATTGTATATTCGAATTCTTACACGATATCTTCCCCAAAATCATAATTAAACTTGTTTGTGCAAAGTGCAATGAATGACTTCCGTTTGTGAACTTGTTTTTCTGTAACGGTAAAATGTTTTCTTAAATTTAAAAAAAGGGAAATTAATAACGATTTCATAAGCAAACCCCTTACACATGACATGTAAAACCCAAGAACTAGGTGCAGTAGGCCTGCAATGGTCACAAGTCACTTTTATAATTGTTTTTAAGCTGATTGCATGTACAATTTCATTCCCTCTCAATTTTCTGCTAGTGAAGTGGACATTGTTTACTGCTCAACTGATTGCGTCTAATAACACCGCCAAGCCCAGAAAACATCTTGGCGGCTTTAATTTTTGATGTTTATTAAACTCTTTAACAACCACCGCATTGTATGCTGCTTGGTTGTGTATGAAAAATGAAACACACGTTCGCTATTGTTTGAGCAACAATTGTATACAGAATTTATTGAAGACAACCACAAAGACATAGACCACATCTTCCCCAAATTATAACAAATGTTTTACACACTATTTCTCGTACTTAAAATTAAAAAAAAAATGTCCTGATTTTAATTTTACTTGCACATTAGGGCAAGTTCTGAATCTGTGCTAAACATTATTTTTCTTTAGTGAAAATATTTTTGTCAAGAACATTGCCGACTGTTAAATTTTAATCAGTCCTTTCAACTAGAAGATTGTTTATAAAAAAACTTCTGAGAGGAAGGACAGACTAATCTCAGTTTGTAGTTAATTATAACTGGTATTGTAAGCATCACAATAATAAGTCTAGGATAAGTTTTAATTCAATAAAGGATAAGTTTTTAATATCATGAACCTTTTTATTTTTAAAATAATTTGATGAGGAAGAGTTTATTCTGATAAATGTTTTATAGCTTGATTAGTGACATTTTAGGTCTAGTAAATGCTTTAGTACTTATTTGAACTAGCAAGACTTTTTTATTTAAGTTTTTTAAACCCGTTAACAGCAACAAAAATATTTTTAATTTCAGACACTATGAACCATGTGTTTTTCCTTGTTCTCTATTTTAAAAGTATAATTTTTTTTAAATCCATTTTTGTGAAGTTTCAGAAAGTTATATTATGAAAGGTTCATAAATTCACAAGTCTGCAACAATATCCTATTGTTTATATGGAATACTTATTGATCACTGGGTCCATGAAAATTTGTATCCAAAGAAAAGCAGTGATTGTACAATATGATTAGTAAAGTTCAGTTCAAAAAGATTATGAAATTCTACTATAAGTATCAGGTGGGGTAGTAACACAAAAACTGTAAATATTTTACCTATCTTTGCTTTTATTTTAAAGTCTGTAAGACAAAACCTAAATTTTGAATGCATCTCATTACAGCTGATTTAAAAAGGTACAGACAAGATAACGGTATGAAGGGTAAAAAGTCCAGGTCTTCAGGAGGCAGATTGGTGGAGGTGGAGAAGAAAGATGAGTGTATTAGTCCAGTCAGTAAAACGCAGGAGATCTTGAAGTTACGACTCAGTCGGAAACATATACCATCAGAAATATTTGGCCGTCAAGAGGAAAAGAGGTTCATAATATTTATTGTTTCACTAATTGTGGGATTGTTTATTGTCTTAGCTGGATCAACTGCTGGCAGTGTTTCCCTTTACCCTAATTTGTGTTTTAGACATGCCCATTTTTTATAACAGCGTTGTTTTTTTCTTACTCAGTCTGACCCCCAATTTTGAGACCAAGGAGACTTTTGACTTGTACTCCTAGGGGAAACACTGTAATAGTGAGAGCGAAAGATAGTATTGTCTGACCAAGATCAACTAATGTTGAGATGAAAGGTATCAGTATTATCACTCCAGGTTTAGCTGTTGATGAAATGAATGGTATTGCAACATTTATGTCTCATAATAATTGGCAATGGTGAACTATAAAAGGATCACGCTGTTTTTTGTTCCATTAGGATTAGCTATATTGTTGATACAGAAAGTGTTACATTATGTATGTTCTCAACAGTGAGATAAAAGGTATCCACTTTCATCAGAAATGATATAATCAGAATTAACAGACATGTCACAGTGATGGTACTGTAAATAATCGCATATCAGCCAAATAATTAAGGAGAAAAAAAGGCCTGGAGGATGGGTCAGCTTGTCGTCAAGGTCTAATCTTTAAAATTAAGTTTGTTGACTATCAAAATGGCTGTATATCACTGATTAATACTACAGTGGGACCCCGCTATAACATGGTAGTTGGGAGCCAATAGAATCCGACCGTGTTATGAACCGAACCGTGTTATAAGTAACCATTTACAATACCAACACATTTTTGGATTTAATGGGGAGGGGGGGGGTTACATAAAGAAGGGTGCGAAAATGCATGGCACAATTACCATTTTTGATCAATATATATTAAATGAGATAAACAATCGCTGTGGTAACAGAAATTGCAGATATAATATATTACTTTATTCAGAGAACCATGCATTGGTACATTCACGTGTCTAATTTATATATACATGTATAATCTATTGCATCAAAAAAATATCAACACAGTGTACTCACCAGCGAATCTTGTAACATACATTGAATCCATAATAAAATATTTCCATCGAAAATATCCATGTAAAATATTCAATAATTTTGTCACAGATCATTATGTGACTGAGTTCAATGTAAAGAAAATAACAAAAATTAGGTAACAGGTGTACGTAATGAATGATAAAAAAGTACTTGTCCATAGATTAAATAATGGAAGCTAAAGTGTATTCTTATAATAACTACATGTACATCTAAGGATCTTTCTGTCTCTGAATTCAATCATTGTAAAAAATTTCAGCACATTTTCCCACCCAAGCTGCTAGTCAAAGTCCTTTGAACTTGCCGCCCAGCTATTGCGTCATGTTCTTTTGATGTACTCTAATAAATACAGCAGGCAGAACTGGCTGTATTTTAACCACTGAATTATGTCACTGTAAATATCAGCACAGCTAAAATGATAAATTAACTTGCAGAATTCGAATTTACTAGTCAACAGATTGCATAAAACAACACCGCCAAGCCACACACACATGTTGGCGGCTTTTCGTTTCTTTGATGATGTATAAATCGTTTCCCCCTGATTTGAACAAGTTTAGCTCGGCAGTTCACTTTGATGATAAACAATGTACTTAAATTAATTGATTTAGGTATACATTCTGGTGAGAATCTTTTATCAACGCCCGCATTGGCTGTTGCTTAGTTGTGTATGAAATGAAGAGAACATATATCAGAGATTATTAGAGCAGCGATTGTATTCGGAATGCATTCAAGACAAACACAAAGTAGACACGATGGCTTCATTGCTCAGGGATCAGTAATAATAATATTGACACTTATGAGCTGTCATTTTTCAACAATAAACAAAGATCAAAGTTCTTAGTAGGCCCAGCAATTGGTTCGTATTTCCGATCTTTATTCTGGCACAAAACTAGAAGAAATTTGTTATTTTTTGAAATTTTAGGATTTCCTCCCCAAAATGATAATACATTTTCTACACGTTTTTATTTTCACACTTTTTTGATGAGTATGATAATGATAATTAAACTCTTGACGTATTTTATTTTTCATAATTTAAAGATTTTTTTTTTTTGCTCTTTGAGAAAAATACCTGTAATAAATTACCTGAAATTTTGGGAGCCATGCCACGACTGTGTTATATCCGAATTCGTGTTGTAATGGGGAGGGTTATAGTTATAGCGGGGTCCCACTGTATATAGTATAGTGGTAGTACATTATATCACAGTGACTGCATTTTGCAAAACTATTGTCCAATTAAGCTTGCTCTGAAGGTTGTTTGATTTTTCTGTACTTGTGATGACATGTAGCTGGACATTGGTTTGGTCTTTTATAACACTGCAACAATTTTTGGGTAATATTGTGCTAAAGCAAGTAGAGCATACCATGGTAGTCAGTCAGGGCAAGTAGAATAAATTGCCTTGCTGAAGGACATATCATGGAAGTCAGTCTGGGCAAGTAGAGTAAATTGCTTTGCCCAATGGCTCACAATTGGTTGCTGATTCTAGGTAAGTAGAGCACATTGCCTTTCCCAAGGACTCGACATGGAAGTTACCATAGGATCACTATGGAATAGAACATGCACATCAGCATAACATTTTTCCAGAAAATCCTTAATATCAGAGGTCTTTGAAATGCTTAATTCTGCGTATTGTGACACAAATGTTTTATCTGAGACCCAGAAAATTGCTCATACAGGAGTCCTCCGTATGCACCAGTTTGCTGGACAACAAACTCGGGGTGGGGTGGTGGGGGTATGCTAGACAATGGACAAACAAGGGAGTGCTGTAAAGAAGTTAGAAAATTAAACTCTATGGCAACCACTGTTTCTACTCATTTGGAAATATAGCCATTTCAGGTATGCCCAATTTGCGTCTGGCAGGGGACTGCAAATTTTGCTGGTGGGACTAATTTTCCCCCCACAAAATAGGAGTCCTGAACTCCTAGTTTTAAAATCCTAGCGAGACCTCTGGTTTATCAATAATGTTAAGATTTTGTATTAAAATGTCTGAAAGTCTTATATTGTAACAACTGTTTACATTCAAATTGAGATTGTATTTCCCCATGTTTCACTCAACATATAAAGGATATCTATATTTTTTAAAATAGATTTAATAAAATATTTAATGATTGGAAATGCTTGTATGGTAGTTAGAAGCATAGCCATGAGTGACAATGTTTTAATTTCACAAAAGATTGTTTTCCAAGGTGGGTAGGAGTTACCATTGTTGTCCTGGAAAAAGTTCAGAGACCAGATATACAAAGTTTCAAATAGTTAATGAAAAAATATTTGCAGTCGTCGCATGAAGAGTTAACCGATGATTTGGGTTGTGACTTTGGGTAACTGTCTGGAGGTGGGGGAGAAGGTGAAGTAGGTGTTTTGGGGGGTGGGGTGGATTTGAATATGCATTGTAGATCTGCAATGTTGAGCCATTCAAGTTCCGCAAGTTCCACTGAGTCCATATATAAAATGCCCATGGAAATGTCTCTCAAATATTGGACCATATGTTTATGAAATTATTGCCAGTGAACCTATTTATTTTGAATTACAGTTGTAATGTGCTTATCATGTGGCCCTGTGTTATTCCAGTGGCCAAGTGTATACCATGTGGCTGTGTCAGTCAGGTGGCCCTGTGTCTGCCAATAGGCCATGTGTCTACCATGTGGCTGTGTCAGTCAGGTGGCTTGGTGTTTGTCATTTTGCCAAGTATCTACCATGTGGCTGTGTCAGTCAGGTGGTCTTGTGTCTCCCATGTAGTCAAGTGTCTGCTATGTGTTGCTTTGTCTACCATTGGCCCTGTCTACCATGTGGTCCTGTGTTTGCCAAATGGCAAGAAGAATTGTTTACTCTCTGAATTTGACTAAGCATCATACCTGAAAGCCACTTTAAATTTGTACAAATGGTGCAAATCCTCCATCTAGTTTAGCTATGTTAAAAAAACAAACATTTCAACAACTTTGTCTAGAAAGAAATGCTGAATGGAATTCTGCCACTTTTGACAGAAAGCATTATAACTGGGTACTAAAGGAAAATTTGTACTGTGGTGTTTATGAACATACCTTGATTCATAACAAGGTAAACTGTAAATGTGTTATGGATCAATTATGTTTGCATGCAGTTGACTTTTTTTAAAAACTTTTCCACCCCACAGTTACTACCAAAAATCTCGTGCTGTCGATGTTGTATATTAATGTCTATTTAAGAATCTCTGTACAGTCCTTATTGATGGAATTACATGTGTACAGTGAAAAAGTATAGTGATACATACTACCAGAAAAATAGTGGTAAACCATTATACTAGTAAACTCACACCCCTTTAGAAAGCACCATGTCTTGAAGGCCTTTCATTGTTAGAATTAACATGCTGATGTGCCATCAAGTAAAGATGAAGATACAGACCATAGAGAAACCTTGAATCAAATAAAGATGAAGATACAGACTATAGAGAGGCCCAGAGTGGCCGAGTTGTCTAAAGCGCTCTCTGCTACGGATCATTGCCGACTCACTTCTATCTGTGTGGGTTCAAGTCTAAGATTCGGCTAATGTAGTTATGTGAGAAAGGTTGCCAGTAGCTTCTTGTGGGTCAGGTGTTCTTTCCGGGTTTTTTCTCGGTGTTCTTCCTCCACCAATAATACTGGCTGCCAGAGCAGTCTCGGTTTACTTGGGTCTTTTTTTTAATTTTATTACTTTAAACTTGTTCACATAGGATTAATGACAACTTAAAAAATATTTCTGACTACTTGTAATGTTCAAAAAGGGTTATTTTTTCTTTGACATTTCAGTTATCATGAATTCTTGAGAAACACTTTAGTATGTATTTTCTCCTCGAAACAGGCATCTGAAAGACCTAATCCAACGAACTGGAGTGTTTGGGGAAAGTAACTCTGTACTGATTATTGGACCTAGAGGAAATGGAAAATCTGCGGTATTATTTTTTAATTAAATAATTATACATTACCTATTAAGAAAATGTAAATAAAAGAAGTAGGTCTTTGAGGTAATTTGTTAGCTGATCAATGTGGTCTTACATGGAGCATGTTGATAACAAGAACGTACCTGTTATTAAATACATCAAATGGTGTTAAGTGACCATGTTGCGATTTGCTTTTTTGAGCTTTGAATTCAGATAGCTTTATCAGGGGTAGAGAATCTGAAAATGTTGTAGCTGCCTAGAATAAAGATTGGCTTAAAATTGTACCAAGATCTGGATTTTTGTATTTCTTTTGCAATTTACTAAATAAAAGTGACTGGAAAAGGTTTAACTGGTTTGAAACTATTGGAATTTTTTTGCCATTTCATCTTCATTTCTATTTGCATTAGTTAAATATTAATGTTATATTATCCATTCACCAGAAAATGTAACAAATTTATAATGGTGAAGGAGTCTATAGAAAAATCAGGGATATATGTTGAAAATATGGATGAGAGAATCATTCACAGGTCAGAGTAATTGGTCAAAATTAAGCTTGGATGAGAGAGTCATTCACCGGTCAGTTTAATAGGGTAAAGGCCAGTTTGGATGGGA
This sequence comes from Unio delphinus, assembly GCA_029339505.1. Taxonomy (NCBI): domain Eukaryota; kingdom Metazoa; phylum Mollusca; class Bivalvia; order Unionida; family Unionidae; genus Unio; species Unio delphinus. The sequence continues at coordinate 7,303,416 of JAQISU010000154.1, read as the reverse complement.
GTAACAACTGCAGTCTAACACGGACAAGATGACAGTTTACCTGAAAATCCGATGAAAGCAAACAGATTTTACGCATTTTTGGAAATAAGCACTGATCATGCAGTTGTCATGTGTTACCACTATTCTCTGTTACAAAATGCGAGTTATTAAAGCTTAATGAATATTTTGTGAAATTTTCAGTCCAATCAGAGGAGATATAAAGAATTCAGTCAGTGGTTGTAGCTTATTCCTAAGATGTTCCTGTACAAGGAAATAATCTCTCAAACTTTATGGAGATTTCGCCAAAAGTTTGGATTTTTAAATAAGTGCATCATATATTATCAAAATCGGCATAATTCAAGCTTTTTTTTAGCTACCAGTGTTTTTAATCAGAACTGATTATAAACCGATCGCAACAAGCATCAAATTTGTAAAACATTTTAATCACCCAGTGTCGACATTGTCCACCATATTTGAATTTTTGAACTGGTGCTGATGATATATTTCCACAAATGATGATGCAGAATTAAACTTAATAATTTCGTACAAATTGGTGTGCCAGAAGAATATGCTAAGATAATTTTTTTTAATATTTTTTATCATGTTAATGGTTGTTGTATGGTTTACACAGTATACAGTTGCAAAATGAACATGGAAAGCGCAGATTATTGTCCCTCAAATTTTACGCAGATTTGGTCAAAAGTTTGGCAATTTAAATAAATGCATTATATATATATATATATATCAAAACTGGCATATTTCTAGATTTATTTTGCTACCAAATTTTTGTATCAAATGTTTATAAACCAACTGCAACAAGCATTGAATTTGTAAAATATTTGAATCTCTCAGATTTTCGTTCAATATAAATAGGCTCAAGTTGTTGATGCTGTAAATATCTGAAATAGACTTCGGTTTTAAAATATGTTCAGCCTTGTATTCCTTATGTTATTGCATTTGTTTAAATTTTGTAATATGACATTGTCTGATGAAGTAATGATAGAAAATCACTATCAGACCAATGCAATTGTTTTTTTTTTTTTACTTTGATGAGCATTGCAAAGTAACTACAAGCATACTTAAAGTGGGTTCTTAAATTCCCAATGCATTGATTACATTTGATAGTTACAATTTTTAACAGATTATTAACAGCTTTGGATTAAATGCTTAAATTGTTTTGCATAATTGTAGCGTAATTTTTTAAAAATTTACATTTTCAGTCAATCAGGCTTAAAATATACAAAATAAACTGGGATCTAAAGTAGACCTGCTAACTCTAACGATTTTGCCATGTCCTTTGAAAATTACCCTTAAAATACGGACTTTCTACATACAAGGAAAAATGATCATTGCTGAAAAATTTGGATAATTGGATTATCAGTGTTTTATTTAGAATTAGTGAAATTAGTCATGGAACCAGACTAATTTACAGCAGCATCCAGATGCTTTAAACTGCACCTTTTTTGTTTATGTGAAGCTTCTGCATGGTCAGACTTTTGATTATAGAACTTTTTTTAAAAATTGTGTCCTGAAAGTGATGCATGTTTAAGATAAAATGGAAAATAAGCCTCTGGACAGTGTTAGTAATTAGCTCAGAAGACCAAAAAGGAATATTCAGATTCCAGTGAATAAAAGATGGAAAGGGCACAATTACGTTTATTGGACATCACATGCTAATTTGAGTATGTGTTCTGGCAGAAGATATGATTGCTGAAATGGGTAACAAATTTCCAATAATTACTTAAAGTTGAGACATAGCAACAAGCCATCGAGTTGCATAGAGTTTGGAACAACAGTTTGTGCCACTGTATTAGTGGTAAATAAGGTCTGACTTTACAGACTTTTCAGTTGAACATAATGTTATTGTCCTTGCCTTGAATAGCAGTTATTGATATTTTGTTACTCCTTACTTAAAACTGGTCAAACTTACAGAAAAAAAATCAGCTGTCTTTCTGAGATGCACTCGTCGGAGTTAATAGGTCTGCTAGAGGCAACTTGTAATATAAATATTTTATCAATATACCATTCTGATATAAAATTCTGTTTTTGAAAATTTAATTGTATTTATTTTCATCTTTTACTTTTAGATGATCCAGAAGGTACTTGTAGAGCTTGGAGAAGAGGAAGATATACATAAAAACCTGTTGCAAGTTCATTTGAATGGTTGGTTGGATGTAATCCTTATTGCTGCTGTTTGTATGCACTAACTTCTTGTGTACATAGACCACATACAGAAAAAAACCTTAACATTAGAATTCTTTCTGACCAAGCAAAATATGTATGACAAAACTTGTCTGAAATTCGTGGGAATTGTTTTTTTTTTCTTCTCCCTGTTCTTGAAATGGGGGCATCTTGATTTGGTCCCATCTGTCCATCCCCAAAAATGTGTGCTTCTTTTTGTGTGTATTTAAATGACCTGATTATATATTCATGCCAAATTAGCACTTGTATGCACACAATAAAGCCTTAGGCATTGTGTTTAATGTTTTACCAGGGGCCCCGAGTGGCCGAGTGGTCTAAAGCGCTGTCCGTTACGGACCACTGCCATCTCACCTCTGTCTGCGTGGGTTCGAGTCTAAGATTCGGCAAATGTAGTTATGTGAGAAAGCTTGCCAGTAGCTTCTCGTGGGTCGGTGGTTCTTTCCGGGGTTTGTCCGGTTTCTTCCTCCACCATTAATACTGGCAGCCATGTATAGCTTATATTGTGCTGAAAAATGGCGTTAAACCATAAAAACAAAATTATGTTTTACCAATTTTGTCTCTACACAATAACTTGAATATTTCATTATCTACAGTTAGCAAACTTTGTGGATAGCATATCCTTGACAAGAAAAGAAAGAGCCATGTCGCTTTTGGGGTTGAAACCTAAAACAATTACGGTCACTGTGACTGAAAGAAGAAAATAGTTTCAGGAGAATAACTTGAGTTTTCCACATTCAGCAGCTACCAAGCTTTATGAATGACATGCACTTGGAATAAGGAAGAATCCTGTTGATATTGGGGTCAAAGGTGAAAGAAGAAAAAGTGTTTACACTCAAGGACTTCATTCTCCACTCTTTACATTTGAAATGTTTTGTGTGTGTGGATTTTTTGCATTTGTGGCAGGGAAAAATATTGATTTCTGGTTCAAAGGGTCAAGAGTCAAGATACCTCACTGAAAGACCAAAAATGGTTTCCACATCATAACATTAAATCTGTACCACATACTCGGACCACACTTTGTGGATATTTTATGAGTCAAAAAGGTCAAATGTCAGGTTGACTGTAACAGAAGAAAAAGTTATTTCTTTATGCTTAGTTATGTATGTAGATGATTATTATACATGGGGGTGGGGTGGGGTGGATATCATGTACAATCTATTGTATTCTAGTTTAATTTTAAACATTAAAAACTCTTTGGGCATGTACAGTTTTTGCTTAAACTTTTGAATATATACAAGATTTTCTGTTCACAATTGATTAATTTGTACTTTTATCAAAATTTAGGCCTGTTGCAAACAGATGACAAGATCGCACTGAAGGAAATTACTCGACAGCTTCAACTGGAGAACACAGTGGGGGATCAAGTATTTGTAAGTAGCAGGTGAAACGGGTAATCATTGAGTTTTAGTCAGTTCATAAGAAACAAGTCAATATCTGCACCTTGAGGCAAGTAAATTGAAATGTGGGTCTTGTTTCTACTTGTACAGTACATTATCAATGAACCTTTTTATTGTATTTCTATAAATACTGTACCACAATTTTTTTTTATTTAACCCTTTAGCTACTACAGCTGTTTTGTAGTTTCACTACTGCTCTGTGCTATCATATCAGTTACTCAGACTACTGAGGCTGTTTGCTAGGCTGAATACTAGAGCATCATCAAGGCTGACTACAGAAATTGACAATAAAAACATGGTTACATTTATATTCATTATTTCAATAGTTTTTACTAGATTTAAGTGAAATAAAAAACAGCTTACCTTGTATAGTGTCTGTTATTCATATATTTCTACTTTATATATACTCCTATATCCCATCATATAAGAAATCCCAGTCACATAAACTGTTTTGAATTCCATAAAATAAATCCAATATTTTCATATGTACATATAAAAACATGAATGAAATCCACTCTAATTAAAATGTTGCAATTGGCACCTCTCAAAACAGTAATTATCCACACATAAATGACGATGTTATCAAGTATATTATAATATATGTATAGCAAAATTACCATGTTCTATGTCTTACATGTAGGACTAATGCCCACATGTGATGCTGATTTCATACCATTTCATGTCTTGCTTTTGGTCCCCTATTTTCTTAACAACATTGTTTGTTTCTTTCACAAGATTTTCTACCAGATATTCAGGAATTAATCTGAGTAAAAAATATTTCATTCACTGGTCCAAGCTTGATTGTTGTCTGTTGAACCAACGTAAGAATCAAAAACATTGATTTCGAATACGGTGAGGTCGTCACTCCATTGTACAATTGAAACTACGTCCGCCTTGTCATCCGATTAAAAATCGTTTGTATCTGATGTTGAAATCAATATCTGATCCATTTTCTAATTATGATCCATTAAACTTTTCGATATCACTTGCACTGGACCCGTTAAAGTTACTCATATCTGAATCGGAATCCATCTTTGTTCATCTCGAAAACACGTGTTTCGTAAACCGCGGAAAATTCATTTTAGTGTGTCTAAATTTAACCTCTCAGCATTCAAACTTGTATCAAAATGTCGAGTAAACAATCCTCTCATTGGTTATGATAATCAAAAATGTGTAAACTTTCGTACTTTCAACCAATCAAAGTTTAGTTAACACGTACGTATTCTGCGCACATGAGCGTCGCTGGTACTGTGATTACTGGTGAACTTTACGCATCTGTGCGACATTGGCTTGTAAGCTAGGTTTTTCGGCACTGCAGATATGCGTCACGGGTATTCGAGAGCTATTTACAGTAGATGCTTCGATGCGGCAGTGGTAGCGAAAGGGTTAAGCCATCATTTTTGTTATTTAAGCTCCTTCATTTGTCTGGTTTTTTTTTTGTTTTTTTGTTAAAAATGTTGTAAAAGCTTCATCATTTAGGAAAATGGTTTAACTTGACATTATATCCTGCCTGGCAAACATGGAGCCTCGAGTCTTGTATGCATCACTGCCAAATTTAAAGGCTAAGTCACTCATCTGGTAGCACCGACACACAAAAAGCTACTGGCAAGCTTTCTCGCATACCCACATTGGCCAAATCTGAGACTTGAACCAACGCAGAGAGAGGTGAGATAACAATGATTTATTGGAAATCATGCTTCTGTAAAGAAAAACATGTTGGGCAGTTTTGTGAGTGAAAAATTTTGTTTTTTGTATGAATAGTATAACATGGCAGATATGGAAACTGTTGAGATTCCCACCATTTTAAAATAAATAGAGTTAATGATCATGAAAAGGCAAATGTGTCTATGCAGCTGACATTGGCAACAGTTTCTGTATGAACCCTCTGGGTCTTTAGTGTCTAGGTCATAGCTTTGGAAACTTTTGAGATCAACGCCTAGTAGCTGTATATATTGTATATGCATGGTTGGTTTGAAACAATACATTGAGATATGCAACTAAAATTAAACACCTTAGTCAATTGTTAGCCCTCTGTGACATGATCATGTGCGTAGATTTTGAGGGTGATTGAACAAAGCAAACGTTGTTGTAGGGTTTAATGCCATTTTTCAGCACAAGATAGGCTATACATAGCGCTGATACTTGTATGTTTTCACTTGTTTCTTTTTCAGGGATCTTTTGCTGAAACATTACAGTTTCTCCTTGAAGCATTAAAAAGTGGTAAGTCCATCTGAGAAGTATGTTTGCTGTAAATTAGAATGTGTAGGTACAATGTTTTTGATCATATATGGCATTTCATTTTCAAAGCCTGCATTGGTAGAAATTTGAAATGGTGATCACATTGTTGTGCCTCTCTGTAGATTGATATGTGTTCACACCCTAGATTAATTTTAGTGTTCAGGTTTTTACTTTCCTTTTATTTCAGTACCATTTAATTCCACTATCAGATTTGTAATATAGCTTATGCTGTGGTCAGCATCTTCTGTTGTTTTTATGCAAAAGTTTACGTTCCAGTTAAAAGGGGATTGTTTGATTCACATTGTTAAATTTTTTTAAACAAGCAAACTACAAGATGTCATCATAACTGCTTTTTGAGGTTGTTGTGTATGTTATTTTGTTTGGGGATGAGGGTTTTTCAAGGGATTTTCTTTTTCTTCTTTTTTTTTTTTTCTATGATAATGTGACAAGTCATTTAGCATCATATAAGGCAGCCAAACTAACATAACAGAGCATCAGCCTTCTTATCTATGGCATTGTTTCAAAGAGCCATCCTAGTCTGAAGGAATTCAGAATTCATTAATGCTAGTTGGCAGGTTAAAAAATATGATTTTTATTGTATCCTTTTTCGGCCAGGTTGTTGTGTAGTTCCATGAGATCTCCAGTATGCAAAGGTCTGCTGTCTCTGTTACTGACACTTGGATAACATCATACAAACAAAACTTCAAAGTTACTTTGTCATATTTTCCGCAGTCTTTCAAGCCTGTTACAGGTTTATTGATGTGTATGTGGCAAAATGTACTGTGTAATGTTATTGGCTATGGCTCTTTTCTTATCCTTGATATAAAATTTTCTTCAGTTCAAAGTTTTAGAAATAATCTTTGAAATAATGGTGCATTTTTTTCAATCCAAGTATACTTTTGGTTACCTTTGCATCTTAACATTGGATAAATATGGTCAGTTCTTTTTCTTTTATTCATTTAACAATGTTAGTTATGTGTGTCTGTGCTTGATATGAAATTTTAGTCAGGTAAAGTTTGTCTTTCATCGGGAAATTGTCATGGAGTTTTTATTCCAGTAACATGTAGTAATTAAAAAAAATACATGAAATTTCTTTCGAATTTTCAGTGTAGATCGGGCACTCGGTTCTATTTTGATAGAATGTATTGCATGTATATAGTAATACAATTCTACAATACGATTGGTTACTTAAAAATGGAGGCTACCATGCCTGTTGTTTTTTGCCATATTGGATTTCGCAAATTGTTACCGCTGTCGCTGTATCTCATCTTCGTAATATTCAGCTTCTAATCATGTTAAATAGAAAAGTGGAATAGTCAGAATTTTCTCCAAGAAAATGGGAAGAAAACAACTGGAAAGACAATTGTATAGATTTGTGAAACCATATATTAAAGGAGAAAACGTGACGCTTTGCAAATTGTGTAATGTGATTTCACTATTGGGCATGGAGGCGCCCATGAAATACAAGAGCACGAAAAAGCTAAAAAAATACCGACTTCCTGCTTCATCACACACAGCTCAACCTGAACTTACTTCGTGTATAAATACCAGAGATAACCCTATTGTAAAATTCGATTGAAATTCAATTTATTAAATTTCTTTTAGAAATAAACCATCATCTTTCAGTTACTAGTGTTGCTGCCGATTTATTTTGCACACGTTTTCCAGACATTAAAATCGCAAAGGATAACTCTTATGCTTGAACGAAAACAGTTCAATAAGAAAATCACATTATTGAGATCATCACTGAAAGTTAGTGCATTGGAATTGATGATTGAAAGAAAAGCAAGGTGTGAAAAAGGTTCCTATAAACAGCCTGTGTCGGAGTGTGTTGCACTCTTGCATCTTCTGAATAGGTACCTGAATGGAACATGGTGCCCATCCAGAAGGTACAAGTGTGCAACATGTGCATCTTGGATATTAAATAATTACGTATGGCACTGTCCTACTTTACCGATAGTTGTGTATGTTGTAAATAGTTACATATGCATTAAAGTTTTAAAAAATCAGAACTTGTTCCTTTAAATAAGTATTTTTGTCACAACCAGTCAGTATTTTTGTACTCGGGGGTGGGGTGGCATCTTTGTACTCCTAATATGACCCTGACAAGAACCAATCATTTTTACTTTAAGAATAAAATGTTGTTTACTGATTTACTAGGCCTATTTTGACCTTGACAACAACCAATCACTTTAAAATACGAATGAAACATGTTTATGTGGCTTCCACTAACTTTAAATCAAGGTCAGGATCTAGGTCAACATTACTTGTTTATCAAAGAATAATTTGGTCAACCGATTTTTTGAAGAAAAAAACATCTCTAGTGAATAAATTTACATTACAATAGCATGTAATGAAAAATAAAAATATAATTTAAAACTGACAAGCATTGCTAAATTAAAATAAATATATATCAGATCAGAGACATAATACATTATTAATGTTGTTGACTTAGATGTTGGAGTTAGTTCTAAATTTAGCTCAGTGCATTTTGTACTGCTGTACTGCTTTAAACATTTTGTACTGCTGTAGTTATGATATATGATTGGTGTATTTATTGTGGATGTTACTCTTCACCACACATCATTTTTGCTACTGTGTATGCAGATTATGTCTTGACATATAATTCTGCCAAATTTTGCACTATAATAAATGTTTTTTTAAAATAAAGATGAAGTATTAGGATAAATCAGTAATTTATTTTCTTAGGTAATCAGTCCAGCAAGCCGATTCTCTTCATACTTGACGAGTTTGACCTCTATGCCCAGCATAAGAATCAGACTTTGTTGTATAACCTGTTTGATATTGCACAGTCAGCTCAGGCACCAATCTGTGTTGTGGGAATAACCTGTCGCTTGGTAAGTACGAGTATTTGTCTTGACGCATTTACAGATGTAACACGCTTTCGGTTGTTCACAATTTGTATTGTGTTAATAACCATGTTGCTTGATAGGTTAGAGTAAAATTTTATCTTAACACATTTCCAAATGTATCACAATCTTAGATGAGTCACAGTTTGTGTTGTGGGAATAAAGTGTCACTGGTAAGTTTGAGTAAGTTTAAAACACATCTCCAAATGTAACACAATCTTAGATGAGTCACATTTTGTGTTGTGGAAATAATATGTCACTGGTAAGTTTGAGTAAGCTTTTAACACATCTCCAAATGTAACTCACTCTTTTGATGAGTCACATTTTGTGTTGTGGGAATAATGTGTCACTGGTTTAACACAACTCCAAATGTAACACACATTCGGATGGGTTGGCAGGTTAGGGACCAGTGCTTATTTTGTCTCTGTTACATTATTGATAGGAAAAATCATCCTTACTGTGCAGATAATAATGATGATTATTGCCTCAGAACGTTATTAAAATAATGTGATTAATACATTAGAGATCTTGTAAAATCATTGCTCACTGTGCAGTTGAAAATAATGCGATTGTTATGTTAGAATGTCATCAAAATGGTGTGATTATTACATCTGGGAGCTGTTACCTCTTTGCTTATTGAAAAATGATGAGTATTACTTTAGGAATTTGTAAACTCACTGCAAAATATAGAGAATATTATACATTGGATTTTTTAAACTCATTGCAAAATAAAGGGATTATTATACATTGGATTTGTAAACTCAATGCAAAATAAAGGAATTATTATTCATGGGATTTATAAATGTGCTGCTCACTGCAATATGATTGGATCATTACATAAGTGATTTGTAAACTGACTTCTCACTGGGAGAATGATGGGATTATTACATAAGGGATATATAAACTCACTGCTTAATGCAAAATAAAGTGACTATTTCATAACAGATATGTAACTTACTGCTAACTGCAAAATGATGGGATGATTACACAAAATACTGTATAAACTAACTGCTTATTGCAAAATGATGGGAATTTACATAAGGGATTTGTAACTTACTGCTTACTGGAAAATTATGAGTTTTTATTCATAAGGGATTTGTAAACTGACTTGTCAATGTCTTTACTTACATATCGTTGACCATGTATGTGAGCGGTTTCATTCTAGTGTAGACATTTATGCCAAACAAAGAATTAATACAGCACACACCATTGGTGTATTTTCCACTATATTCTTTTTATGCATGCAATTCAACCAACAAAATTTTAGCTTACATATACAAAGGAAGATTTCTGTCATACCCTACTGGAGAGTTATTTGAAAACTTATTTTTATTATAAACAAGAAAATTAGCTGACTGGAAGAGAAATTGACTGACACACTCTGATTGGAGAATTCTTGTAATTTACATCGATAGACGTTGAAACATTTATGGAAGAGAAAGTGGGAGTGATTGGAATGAGAGTGAAGAAAAAGAAGTTAAAAAAAATGTTACAGAGGAATTGATAGATCATAAAATGACAAGAAATATGTAAGCATGAGACTGACAAGAAATGTAGACTCAGATTAAAATGAATTAATATTTTATTTCCCCCAGTATATATGATTATTTGAGTTGACATTTTATTCTTGTGAGAATTCACAATAAATTGCATGGAGATTTATATAGATTAATTGGTTATTTATGATGAGAACCAATGTTGGAGCTCGGAAAGTTGATAACATTTTTAGCAGGAGCTTTTTATTTCTACATGCTGCAAAAATATATGCTGTTATGTAGATAATTTTATTGAGAAAAATGTTACTTCATTTCAGCTTAATTAGTGAAATATACCACAGAAATTTGCCAAATTCTTTCATTTAACACATGCTAAATATTAGTCAGAAATTGTTGCTGATAATTGGTGATATGGCACTGGTTGGGTTTCCAGTGTCCATGGTAATCTCTCTTCCTATATTTTATTGGAGACCACCTATCTGCCTGGCATAAGGGCTGACGAGTTCAAATGTCAGTGATATTTATGGATACATGCACATATTAGGATTATTCCACCTATGTCCTGTAGGGAGAACACTGCTAAGCTCGGGGGATAATGAGTTCATCTATGCAGATTGGATTAGCGTTTACTATACATTCCACTAATATTGTATGAGAACTTCGTGACTAATTTTTTTTTTTTACTTCTCTTTGTTTGAAATAAATTATACTTGATGTTTTGTCAGCTAATATTGGATCTTAAAAATGCACACCATCCTACACATTTTGAATTGAGTTTAGATTTCTTGGACACTTAGCTGTATAAACATGCTTCTTTCAAAAGCTTGTTACTTCCATATTTTGAGAATCAGTTATTTTTAATTGACAGAAAATACAATAAATTTTGTCTTGAAAGACCACCCAAACCAGTCTTTGATGACAGATTTTACTGTATACAATATTCCTTGCATTGGATATCAAGGCAGTTTTTACTGTACACAATATTTCTTGTTTAGGATGTCAGTCCGTTACAGGTTAACATCTCAGCAGAAGCCATTATACATTTGTAGTTTTGGTTATAACCAATATTTAATGATTGAGGGAGTGGAGGTTGTGGTGTAGGCTGTATATGATAAGATGGATGTATGAATTGAATGCCACTGAGGTCGGATTTATATTAAGCGAATATAATATGTAAGATATATTTTAGTAATGAAAGATTTATTTTGAAAAAATGTTAAAACCTCGCAGAAACCAGCTTAATTAGCTGATAATGTCATATTTTCAGGATGTGCTCGAGTTGTTGGAGAAGCGTGTAAAGTCACGATTCTCTCATCGGCAGATCTACCTCTTTAGTAACATGACATTTGAGGATTATGTTATGTTCTTCAAACAGCTTCTAAAACTGGAAGATGATTTTCCTGACAGAAGATTTCAGTCAGACTGGAACAAATCCATAGAGGTAGTTTATTCGAGTCAGTATTATATATACAACTTCTTGTTAAAGGTAGCCCACATTTTGTCTGTAGTTATTATCATTCTTTAAGAATATCTTTACATTTTCTTTTCCAGCTATACAACATAGGTAATCAGAAACTTCTGTGTCTGATAAATATTTAAACTATTTCACTAGATTTTAGAACTGAAGTAGTTTAGTTTGGACGTTCTTTTGTTATGTTTCTTTTCTTACACATTTCTTTTGTTGTTATGTTTCTTTTTTTCTTATAATCAAGTCAGAACATGTTATATAAGAATGCATCATGAAGACAAATCTTTGATTGCAACCTAGGGCATGTATTTCTGCTTTGTTAAAAAGAACAAATGAACATTTAAATTGTAAAGAAAACCTTTTAATTTTATAGAGGTATAATAAATTTCTGTTTCATGATGATTCATAGCAGGTGTTTGAAACAATTTTTTTTGTTTACAAGATTTGATCTATTTGTCTCTTTATCTGGTGATATGAAAATAACAAGTTTAAAAGTCCAGAAGTTAAACACATCTAAAGCAGCCATCGCCAAGGGCGAATTTTTGTTGTTGAGAGCCATCACAATATATGCATCTTTTTTGCATATTGCCTTGTCGTTGAATTAAAATCCCCAAACTGCATTCAGGATTCAGATCATGTGTCCTATGCTTATCTCGCTGCAACATTAAATATGATCGTCTTTTCTCAATCACTGAGTGAAGATGGTGTTTGGATTGAAAAGATGAGACCATATTACCTGTGAAAATGTGACCACTGGCCCCATTCCCTCTTTCTGGTGGCTGCATCCAGGATCTGAAATTTTCATTGTCATCCACGCATGCATCTAAAACTTCATATAAGATATAAAGTAAATAAGTAAAAAGTTGTTTACTTCCACTTCTGAATCATGGTCAGAAACTAGGTCAGCATTAGATACAAAAATTTGTTTTATTAGTATTTATGAAAAACAGTCAGGTCAAACTGAATTGACATTCTGGAAAATGTCAAATCCAGTAAATAAAGTTTCATTACAATAACATGTAATGGAATTTTAAAAAATAATAAAACTAACAAACAATTAAATTAAATCAGATATAAATTAAATCAAGCATACATAACAATAAAAAAAAATTGTTTTGAAAATTTGCTAATACATAACAACCATTTCAGGAACTTTCAGAGGCCCAAAGTGTTGTTGACATGTTGAAGAGGCAGTTTTCCTTCAGTCAGGATATTTGTGCTCTCAAACAATTACTGGTAAGACATTTTTATTCATTAATATACATAAACTATACATTTTAACAGTTTACATATATGATTTATGTTGGTCTTGGTTTTTATAACTGTTGTATATATTACCACTAACATTAACAGAATGTTAAGTTTTTTTTAGCGCTAACATTAACAATGTGAATGTTTTTTTAGCACTAACATGTTAAAGTTTTATAGCACTAACATTAACAATGTAAGTTTTTTTAGCACTAACATTAACAATGTTAAAGTTGTTTACCACTAACATTAACAACGTTAAAGATTTTTTTAGCACGAACATTAACAATATTAAAGTTTTTTTAGCAATAATATTAACAATTTTAAAGTTGTTTAGCACTAACATTAACAACGTTAAAGAATTTTTAGCACTGACATTAACAATGTTTAAGTTTTTAGGCTTTGTCTTTCTGCAGAACAATTTGGGTTGTCCACCATCTTCAGTTTCAAAATTTCTAGATGGCTTATGTCTGAGGTAGTTGTTGTTGTTTTGGGTTTAACAATATTTTTAGCACATGATAGTCTATAGATGGCAGCAAGCTTTCTCACGTACCCATGCTTCTTGAGCCTGAGACTCAAACTGACACAGGCGTAGGTGAGATGGCAGTGATCTGTAAAGGCAATTGCCTTTGAATACTTGGCAATCTGGGGTCACTGTACTTAGTTTAAGAATGGACTAAGTCGATTTTGGATTCAGCAGAAATTTGATTGCAAGAAGAAAATTAAAATTATTTTTGCACAAAATCTTGAGTGTTTCATGTCAGTGATTACCAGTCTATGTGGATTCCTTACATTTGGGGTGAGAATAAAAGCCCTTCAATTTTGGTGTCATAGGGTCAAATGACAAAGACACTGTGTCAAGAAAACCAATGGTGTTGGCAAAATAATATTAATTTAACAACACATACCTGGACCAAACTTTGTTGTTATCTTGTACTTTGGCATAAGCCTACCAAAGTTGAGTCAAAAGGTGAAAGGTAAAGTTTACTAGCTGAAAGAAGGCAAATGGTTTCTGCACAATAACATAAGTTCTGCATCACATATGGGAACTTACTTTTGTGTATAGCTTGTATTTTGGGTAAGGAAAGAAACCTGTTTATTTTGGGTTCAAAAGGTCAAAGGTTTCTTTAAGCACAATGCCATGAGTTTTACATCACACATCTGAACTGAACATTCAAAGGTCAGAGGTCAAGATCACAGACTGAAAGAGAAATGGTTTCCATACTGTAATTTCACTTTATGATGTATCTATCCACAGCAAAGCTTGTTGAAGAAGATAATGGTTTTTGCATAATAGCTTTAGTACTTTAAGCAGTATCAATGGAGGGCTTGTACTTAAGATATGGAAGATGTCAAAGGTCAATGTCATTGTGACTCAGAAAATTATGTTTTTTAAAATATATTTTGTTATTGAGTTAGTGCTTCAACCAAATTTTGTGGATGACTAGCACATATGGTAATTAGTGGAAGCCTAATGGAGCCAGAAATTTTGCCTTTGGGTGTGTCCTGTGATGATGTTCCAGCAGTAATGGTCTTGGAAAATGGTGTGGTTTATAATGTCAGAAGTTTGATTTTTGTGTTTTAAGGATTCTTACCAAATATAATTACTAATATTTATAAGAAAATTCAAAGTTCTTATTGTGTGTCTGTAATTTTATATTTTGGTACTGTAGCTTAACACTTTTCCAGTCATATTGCTATGTTGTCTGCAGTATGGCAGTTTATAGTGATGTCTAGCACTGAGACATTGTGTCTCAGAGATGTAGCATGATGTCCCACCTAGTCACATCCTGACACCAGGCTGTCTAATCCTAATACTGCACTGCCAACACTGATTTGAATTACCATTGGACAACTTGAAAATGTCTTCACCACCAAGGAAAGAGACAGTCTGAGTTTCCCATGACCCTTGTTACCCCATTTTTACTTTGGAAATTTGTTTATTGTTCGTATCGTTTGACTATATGACCTCATTGACATGTAGGTTGCAAGATTTGTATAGTCACGTGACTAACTGAAAATAGCCAGATCCAGGTCATATTTCAGCAATGATGTACTTTAATCTCTTCTGTCGGTGGATTAAAGACATGGCGAATACTATGGTCACAATTTTTTAGAAAATATATCATATTCCTATCGATTTCATGCAGGTAAATCTTGATGAAAGGTTGTTCAAGTTGGTTGGGCCAGCTAGTAAGAGGCTACCCCATGCCGACACCAATGGCGTCGGCAAATTACAACTTTTCAACTGGGAATGGATTCTGATCTTACACTCCAACATAAATGTCCAAATATAAAAACTGGTGTGGCAAGGGTCAGAGGAAACTCTGAATAGTAAAAGCAATATATTGCACAAAAAGTGCAGTTTACTTTGGAATATACCAAACATTTGCCGTGCATTCATTTGTTCTGACAAATATTCATAGATTCCAAGATCACTTCATGAATTCATGTCAAAATTCACTAATTTTTATCCCAATTTTCATGAATTGCGAGCATGGAGGGTTGGCAGCTATGCATTTAACATTAGTTTATATGTGAAGGAAAGCATCAAACACTTAGGTAAACTATCAGCATTAATAATACACATCTTCCCTGTTCCATTGATTGAAATACCTGACAGAGTAGTATACATTAATTTTAATTTTTCAGATAAAGTTTTTAGTGTTAACAAAAATTCTTTTGTGATGTACGGTCCTACCCATTTATGTCGACATCCTCAGGCCCGAGAAAATATTGTCAGCATAGGCGGATGTCAAGATAAGTGGGGAGGGGGGGGGCTGAATAAAGGTAAAAGTTAAAATTTATCAGCAAAGGGTGACCTGTCGTCAGTGAGTAGCATTTACACTTTGAGAAAACAATGGAAATTTTGAGTACATGAAGACAGAATCAGTGTGAAATACATCTGCATATTGACAAATTACATTTTGGTTACCTTTGTGTAGTAAAATCCAAAATTAAAATATTGCATTGATCACATCCTGATACAAAAAACATTACAATATTCAATGTCGGTATCAGCACATAGTTGGATAGTTGTTATTTACATGCTTCATGTACATGTGTTTAAATTGGCTTAGATTTTGGTCAGTCTGTTCTCATCTTATTGAGGCTACCAAGGGGATAGGGCTATTCACAGGGAAATAAAAAAAACTGTCAACAGTACATGTATTCTCCACAAATACTGTTGTATCCGCTGTTATGAATGAACCAATCACTTGTTTGCAGCGAAGTTCTCCACACAAGTTTTTTTCGCAAATGCTTCATTGAACCATTTTGATGCTGCCTCCACATCTTCAAATGTAACAGGTTACCTTCAACGTAGTCTTTATTTATAGACTCAGCCTTCATTCTTCCTCAATGGGTGTTATTTTTAAGTGAAAAAATTTCAGAGACCTTTTTGCGAGATGTTCATCCCTCAACTGCCGTAACAGCCCGATTTTTAGTTTTCAGAGAGTGTAAATTTAATTTGCGTTTTACACTGATGTTGGTAGCCATCGTAAATGCAAATAAAGTTAAAAACGAAACTTTCACAGAAAAATAAACTTGTTGATCACTTTCAAAGGTCTCGGAAATGCGTAATCCGTATTTTTATGCAATTTTTATATCTGGGATCCAGAAAATCACGCGTACAGTAGTCCTCTGTACGCATCAATTTCCTGGATGGCAAATTTAAGGGCTTGCTAGTTCTGCTTTGACCACCTGTTGAGTGGGAAATTGTGTTGATCAAATGATCATTTTAGCTGTGCTGATATTTACATGCAGAAAATTCAGTGGCTGAAAGACCCACAGATGTACATGTTGTCATTGTAAGAGTACATCTGAAGAACATGACCCACAAGATAGGCGGCAAGATCAAAGACTTGACTAGCTGCAGAATGGTGAGAAAATGAGCTGATAACTAATTTCAGAGGTAAAATGTACTTGTGTATAAGAGTACATCAAATGAACAACTTTTGCCTTCATTATTATTTTCATTGCCTAGTGTTGCAAACTAGGTAGTGCTTGTGACCTCAAAATCAAGATAGTTGAGAGTTAGACAAAATGCTGTTTGCAGATTTTGACAAGATGGGTTAAACGGCAAATTGACGAAGAATGTAATGAAATTCAACAGTGTTATAAGTTGCTAGGACTGCCATTTCATGTGGAACACTATGGATGATGCCTAACTTACTGCTTGGAATAAGACCTTATCTTGACATGACAATTCACTCTCACTCTAATGGACAAACAAGGGCTACATGTCAGTGCTGTAAAGAAGTTTAAAAATTAAACTCGATGGCAACCGCTGTTTCTACTCATATGGAAATATAGCCATTTCAGGTATGCCCAATTTGCTTCTGGTAGGGGACTGCAACGTTTACTGGTGGTACTCTTGAACTCCTAGTTTTAAAATCCTAGCTATATCTCTGTGCATTCTTTGGAAAATGCAGGAATTTATCAGATTTCACTACCTTTAAGTTGCCGCGAGAGGCCAGCTTTATATGCCCAAATGAAAGCCTAGGGTGTTTTTTTTTTTATCCGACCGCGACATTAAAGCCTGGCAGCAAGATCAACTAATTGATGAACAAATTATGGGTCGGAACTGGCAGCTTGTCGACATAATGATTAGAAAACAAAGGATTTGTTTAAGCAGAACCAAGGGCTTTTGTCGACATGTACGTTTATCTTTTATCTCAACGTCGACATAAGCATGACAATTTGATAGTAATAGTGGACCAAGGGATTGGGACTTTGCTTTTTTTGTCGAAATAGGCGGCTTGTCAATATAAGCGATGTTGATATAAATCGGTAGGACTGTATAATGAAAAGACAATTTATATATTTTATGTATTAAAGTAATATGGACCATGAATAATAACATGTCCATTATTTATGACAGTCTTGGTTGTCAAAAGAACCATAAATAGGAACATGTCCATTATTTATGACTCTTGATTGTCAAAAGGACAATACAAATGAACATGTCCTTTATTTATAACAGTGTGATTGTCAAAAGAACCATGAAATAGTAACATATCCATTATTTATGAGTCTGATTGTCAAAAGGACCATATTGTAGTAACATGTCCTTTATTTATGATAGTCTGATTGTCAAAAGGACCATGAAATAGTAACATGTCCATTATTTATGAGTCTGATTGTCAAAAGGACCTTACAGATGAACATGTCCTTTATTTATGACAGTCTGATTGTCAAAAGGGCCATATTGTAGTAACATGTCCTTTATTTATGAGTCTGATTGTCAAAAGGACCATGAAATAGTAACATGTCCTTTATTTATGACAGTCTGATTGTCAAAAGGACCATGAAATAGTAAGATGTCCTTTATTTATGACAGTCTGATTGTCAAAAGGACCATGAAATATTAACATGTCCTTTATTTATGACAGTCTGATTGTCAAAAGGACCATATTGTAGTAACATGTCCTTTATTTATTTATGCAACTGATCTTATGTAACATTGTCTCATTAAACCCTTCATCTGTATTATCAATAATTTGATTTTGCTATATCTTTGTTTTGTATGACATTTTGGGATATCTAATTATACTTACCTACCCCCCTCTACCCACCTTCCATATGCTTGGGTCCACATTTCTAAACATTTTTGTATTTAGCAAGCTATGCTATCTACAGAGTCCCAGATTTGTATTATATAAGCAGTGAGAAACTATATCTTGATTTCTGTTTTGACTCCCTTTTTTGTTGCTGTTTTTAGTTTTTACCTGTGTGCAACTTGAATGAGACGGATATTCCAAGACTTAAACCTGCTATGTTTGTAGATTCCATGAAGATTTCTACCAGTGATTCAAAGTCAGCCATGTTACATGGTGAGTAGATAATATTTTTCTGAGGATGTAAGCTATGATTATTTCCTTGCCAAACCAGTTCCCTATTGCCTCTACAAGGCAGACAAGGACACATCATTGGAGTTTTAGGAATATTTGCATACATGCAAAATACCTGCAAATGTGTGCTTGAATGAACACAGAGGGCATGCATCTTGCATCAGTTTGTGCAACTCCATTACTGTTATTGCCAAAGTCTTAGCAAAACAGTAATGGAAGGCGAGCCAACCTTTGCTGAAATGTCACTTTTGAAAACTAAAGCTTCTTATGAAAACAAAACACCAATAACACCAAACCTTAAGCTTCTAAATAACCGAAAGTTTCTCATTGGGTTAGTGTATCAGTTACTGTATCGTTGTGTTGGTGTTTTTTAAAATGTATGCACTCGAGTTGACCTGCCATGATGACTATTTGTGGTTTCTCCCTCTCTGCAGCTATAATTTATTATATCAGTCTGCGGTGACACTTATTTGAGGACACGCCCTCCCTGCTGCTGTAAATTAGATCATTTATTTATGTGAATAATATGGCACCAACTATTGAATCCTATACATTTGGATTAGCTCAAAAGTGACAAGAGGCCATTGAACAATTTCTGCCATTCCATGATTCTGTCAGACAAAAATTACATGTGCGTCAGAAGTAGGGCCTAACAAAATCGCCTTGGACATTCGCTTTGGCTGAATATCAGGTTTTTCTGTACTATTCGGAAGTATTCACCTTGGCAAATAATACGCGCACAAATGGTTACAGGTAAAATAATTCAATAAATATCGAACTTTTATTTGAAAAAAAAGTTTTTTAATACATAATAAGTTTAATAATAAAACTTTTCATCTTATAGGCGATATATACGGTGTATGGTACCCGAAAAGTTTAAGCTTTGCATACGATAATGAAACAAACGGTACTCTCCAGAGTCACACCTACTACTCTGTTCGTGCCCGGATCCGGCAAATAGTATTTCCAAATACTCTGACTTGGTACTCAGCGAAAATTATCTACTTGGTTAGGCCCTAGTCAGAAGTCTCTGGTAGAATTCGTAGAAGGTGCAGAACAATTATTTAAACAAATTGTCGAACCATCAAAGATTACAGCTACAATTGCATCACAGCATTTCATTGAAGCATTACCAAAATAAATTAAGAAAGCTATGGAGTCTACCGGCAAAACACAGCTGAAATTCAAGACATTAAAAATATTGTTGATGATCTATCTAAACCAAAATATAAAACAAAATATTTTACTCAGCAAGGCTTTCTATTAGTTATGGCTGATCCTGTTCAGATTTATGCAGTGGGATATCAACTGTGGCATTAGTTTTTAAAGCCAGAGTTTTATAACACCCCAGAACACGATTGAACTGCTATGGTATTTCGTGTGTACAAGGATATTTCACAAATCAGTAAAAGATATAAATAAGAATATGATAGTTTTATTGATGAAGTTTACGAAATGAGATAAGGTGTTGGAAGTGGTCTTGGTTCAGAGGGGTCTTGGTTCAGGTACCAGGGGCAGTGGTCTTATTTCTTGTCCTAACAACTTTATTAGAAACTCTGATTGGAGGAAATAGAGCAGGTAATAATTCTCCAGAAATAAATAATGAAGCAGCTGATATTTGTCAACGATTATTTACAGGTGTTATCATGGACGTTAGTGTTTATTGATCTTGTTAATGACGGTCACAGTGATTAAATAAAGAGTAAATAAGATGATTGTACATAATGTTCAACGTGAACCCGTAATGATCAGGGTGATAAATTTGTGATTACCATCCAATAATGCAACTTACAGAGATGGATTTGGTGATGTTGTTCAGGGTTTATTTAGAAGGATAGCCCCCAAAGCAAGGCAACTAGGAATGAAAGCAATTGACGCTGGTCATGATAAAGCTCCAGGTGCTGTTGGTAATGTTGCAGGTAAGACATTCTCGGCAATCAGAGATAGACTAGCACGATTAATACATAGACCTCAAAGAGGTTCACCACAAGTGGTCCAACCTCAGCCACCAGTGAAATTGGCCAGTAGTGAAGTTATGCCTGCAAATGTCAGTAAAATATAAAATAAAGCTGCAAATCAGAAACTAGCAGAGTTGGCTGGTGAAGCAGAAAGAAATATAACCACAAATTTAATAGTGGGAAGTGGTCTTTGTGTTAGACAACCATACTTTAGATCATGGACAATTATAATAAAATGTTTAAATGTGTGTCTGATCCAGCATTTGATATAGATGCACCAGTACTCACAAAGACGAATCTGTACATGATTATCAGTATCATTCCTACAATGTGCGAATACCAAATCAGTTTGGAAAAATCAAACTACAAGTTCAGGATACAAGTAAATATTTCTTACCTGCTGAAGCATTTATTGATGTAGAAGGTGAACTTGTAACAGATGACACTACTGATATACCATATGGGGCTAATGTTACAGTTGGTTTTGTTATTAACAGTATTATGGTGTTGTTTGATAGCACTACATACAAGATTGATGGAAAAAATATAGAATTGATTCAAAAACAACAATTGCTACAACAGTAATTGGCTTAGAAAGATATTCTGGTGATTACACAAGAACAATAGATAAAGCAATGATGTTTGTTACAGATAATTCTGACTTTCCAGACAACAGACAGTATAATATTGGCATTCCAAGAATCGCTGCCAATGCTGATACACAGCCAGTGGTACTTGGATCCAATGGATCATTTCAATTTAGGATTCTTAACCCGTAAATCGATGTTAAGAGATGCTAATAGAAGATTTTCACGAATTAATCTTTCTGCAGGTGCTATTTCAGATATAACCAAATAAGATCGTATCCGCTTCTTGCAGCTATACCAGTGTTAATAGCTACTGCTGTACCAGCTGTGGAAAAAGCTGATGTGTTGGGGGCAATTGGAACAGCTGCCATAGTGGCATTAAAAAAGCAACAGGAAATGGATTAAACAGACAATAAAACTTGGATTACCCATGACAAACGTCACCCTGCTCTTGCTAATGAAAAAATTGCTATATTGAGTAAAATCCCAAACCAGGAATATTGACTGGCATTGACAAACTGTGTTGTACACGAGCTTATCATGTTACTGTGGTCATTTATGGGATATATTTGCTGAATGATAATCCCAGCACTGATGATTTAGTGCCAATGAAATTTTCGGCCTTGACAGTGTCAAGGTTAAATTGTGTAGCTGAACAAGTAGCGGAACATTTTACATATGTGATACGTGGAAATGGATTAACAGATCTACGATGTGAAAAAATAAATAAATGGGCTGAATTCATCAAGGATACCGGAGCTACAGTTAATGATATTGCTAACTTAGAAAAAACACTTAAATTTGCAATAATTGTAAAAAATACAGGAGAAATTTTGTACGAATCTAAACATTATTAAAAGAAAGAAGCTCCAATAAATATCATTGATGATGCGCATGTATGGACTAAGGCAGTAACAATTTACATGAAATTGAACCAAAAGTTTTTATAACCGTGATATATTTGATTTTTTTGCGAAAGAAATATAAGATGATTCTGTATCAGTATGGTTATTTCAAAGTTCAGCCGATGATGAAAAATATAATCAGTCTTTAAGACCTAATGGTGATATGCATTATTTAGTATCTCCAAAGAAAGAAATAAAAAATCTTGCGCAGAAATTTTCATTGCAGACGGACAATACTGAAACAATTACTGAAAAATTGTTTTTGATTTCCTTGAATATGTTAAATAAAGGTGTAAATATATGCCTAAAATAATAAGTTGGGATGAAATATGCATCGTTTCATTAGATGTGTTAAGAATGTTTCTTGATTGGTTATTGTTAAAAATACCACCGTGCTGTGTGGTGATCAGTCTACCACCAACATTTGTTGGATTGTCTTCGCACGTTTGGTTAAAGAAGTTTGTAGATTTTTATGTGGAGATAAGTGATTATCATAGAGCGCTTAATTCAGAATTAAAAGAGCTTAAGAAATTATTTAGATTACAACCCAAAAAAATTTTGTTTGAAATAATTTCAGAAACTTCTAGGAACAATTTTTGAGATAAATGGAGACCAAATGATTTGAAAGTGGCAAGTAGAAAGATAGTTCGTGATTCCATTCAACAGAAATTATTCATATTACATAAAGCAAAAATGTCAAATCTACCCATACCATTGTGTTATTGACCAGTTGATACAGGATGACAGAATATTGATGTTGATATACCAGGATCATCAAAGAAACAAAATCTTGTGTTAAATGATTATGTTGTAATTGATGTTGGTGTTGTTGAGAGTGCGTTAACTCCTGACGGAGTCAAGGTCAAAATTCCATGGACAATATGATATGCAATGACGATCCATTCATCACAAGGATTAACTATTTCTGATACGCGAGTTTAGATCTTATTTAGTATATCTCAGTCTTGAGTCAGAAGAATATCTCAGTTGCGACGAGTTATATTAGTCTTTACAGAAACTGTTGGTGATCTTTATCTTGATACTCAATTTATTATGACATTAAAACAACAATTGAATGATCATTATGTGAGCATAACACAGTAATGTTGTATAACAGTATTCTTAAAAATCCAAGACAATTTACCATAGATAGAAAAGAGAGTACCGTATTTTCCGGCCTATAAGTTGAGACTTTTTGACTTGAAAGTTCGGTCTTCGTCTTATACTCCGAATCGAATTATATATGGATTTTGTCATTGAAATTGCATCTACTTATATATGGATTACAGTATCCGGTATTTTATTGATATTGCTCTATAATCGGCATAATCAAAAACAGGTCACAAAGAAGTACAAATTCATGTTAAATTGCTATGTCAATAAATTGTCATAAAATAATATGACTGCATTTATATTTGTAAGTTTTGTCATTATTTATTTTGCATGCTGCGTGTTTTTTCTTACTCAAACATAAAATAAAAGAAAACAATTACCGGTACCGGTAAAAACTTCACCACCGGGCCGCATAGCACACTTACGGTCTATACTTTATAATTTACTGTACTAATTCAAAGCATATTGTTTGTTCCTTAAAAAAAAAGATATGAAATAACTGGTCCATTAATATTTGATTTTCCAGTATAATGTTGGACACACGTGAGCAATTACCAGCATAGCTTTTTTTATTGATCCTACAAAGGGATGTAATCCATATTAACTCGAGTGTTCTATGATTATTTATAAAATAATGTAGATCATGCATTCTACTAAATCCTCCAAATCATATGTTTCTAATTGTATTTGACAAAGTTTCTCAAATAAATTACCGTAGGTTTAAACTACACTAAAATCAGATATATGGATGGACTACCAGTACTCATAGATCATCAGTGATCCATGAATTTTTAGTTTCGCAATTCAGTTTAAAGCAAATTGTAATGTCAACACTTCACCTATATTCATTTTTAACCAGCTGACATTTCGGTGTCTCTCTTTGATTATATCGGTTGTTGATAAATTGGTATTTGGGTTCCAACAACAATCAAAGCCAGTTGCCTCAATTGTTTCGATCTTGATATTGGCTTTAGCTACCGATACTAGTTACCATATTGCCGGTACCCCATTGTTCTTTATCATTAATCCGCATCAATTATGCTACTGTGTTTAATATCAATGGGATTAAGTACAACAGGAAATGATGCCCACTCCCTTC
This sequence comes from Unio delphinus, assembly GCA_029339505.1. Taxonomy (NCBI): domain Eukaryota; kingdom Metazoa; phylum Mollusca; class Bivalvia; order Unionida; family Unionidae; genus Unio; species Unio delphinus. The sequence continues at coordinate 7,279,004 of JAQISU010000154.1, read as the reverse complement.
TCTCGATGTAAATAATGAATGTAGCCATGGGCATTGTTTTCATTGCTTTAGTACGGGCACATTTTTTAGAGTTCAGTATATTTTGATCAATCTTTTCAGTCATAATCATTCATATAAATATCCCCTTACAAATCATACAACTTCTCTCACAATGCCTCCCATCAAATCACGTAAGTCTTACACGGCGGCTTTTAAGCTGGAAGTTGTAAAGTTCGCTGAAGAGAATGGTAGGAATATGGCTGCTCACAGGAAATATGGTGTAAGTGAAAAATGTGTCCGGGATTGGCGTAAAGCTAAGGTTGCATTATGCGCTACAAAAAAAAACAAAGAAAGCAAATCGTGGCTGCAAAGCAAGATGGAGTAATATTGAGGATAAATTAGAAGACTATGTTTTGACACAACGTGCCACGTATTAGAGTACATCAAAAGAACATGACGCAATAGCTGGGCGGCAAGTTCAAAGAACTTTGACTAGCAGCTTGTGTGGGAAAATGTGCTTTAGCTTCCATTATTTAATCTACGGACATGTACTATTTCATCATTCATTACTTACACCCGTTACGTAATTGTTGTTATTTTCTTTTCATTGAATTCAGTCACATAATGATCTGTGACAAAATTATTGAATATTTTACATCCGTGTGTGGATATTTTCGATGGAAATATTTGTATTATGGATTCAATGTATGTTACAAGATGCCCTGGTGAGTACACGGTGTTGATACTCTTTTCATGCAATAGATTATACATGTATATATAAATTTAGACACGTGTATGTACCAATTCATGGTTCTCTGAATAAAGTACCGTAATTGTATTTGACAAAATTTCTCAAATAAATTACCGTAGGTTTAAACTTTCAACTGGAAGGAATGATCATAGCTCTTGTTGCAATGGATATTGCCGGTAATATGGAATATTATATGACGATGCCATCAATATTCATGCAACCGGAAGTTACTACCGGTAGTATAAAATACATAGCCAAGTTATTGACCTGGCCTCGTCTTATACTCCGAATCGACTTATATATGGACGAAGGATGGAAAATTTACAAAATTCGTCAATTCGACTTATACTCCGCATCGACCTATAGGCCGGAAAATACGGTAGTCTTGGTTATACATGAGAAAATGTGATGCTGACCTGTCTTGCGTGTAATCAACGTAGGAATGCTGGCACATTGCAGAAGTGATCGCAGTGGTATTTTGTGTCTTCAGGAATTACTTGTAATTGTTCATGTGAAAATCCTTGTTGATTAGCAGTTGAATCTTATCTGTATATTACAGGTCGACCCGTGGATGTAACTGCGCTAGAAATTGTATGCCTCGTAATACTCCAGATAGGATCAGTTCTTTTGTTTTACCATCTTCAAGTTCACTGGGTTCATATACTTAATTTGACCAGATGCCATTTGTGGATCTCTAAGTTATTTCCCCAATCTTGTATAAAAGAAATTCATCACAAGTTCTGAGACATATTTTTTTTCTCATGTCCCAACATATGCGGTATGTATGAATTTTGCTTGAGACAGTTATTCATCATGACTTAAATGTGAGTTTGTATAAAAGGGGAAATTCCCAATGTTCCGTGTTCAGCATATTTGATGCGTTCCAGAGAATTGATGTTAGCATATCTGAATTTATTTAATAAAATTGGATACAAGACTAATTTTTATTTTGAGCGGATCACTTTCAAAGAAATTTTTTAATTAACAGGTAATCATATTTGCTTTTTAACTGCGTGCTTCAGCACTGATGGGATGTTATTGTTGGACTGTATTTGAAGATAAATGGGAAAAATGACATTGAAATTCATTTGATTTTAAGTCAGAATCATGAACTAAAGTTACTCAAGACCTCAAAGTGTAATTTAGTTAATACAATTTAGATGATGATTTCATAAGGTTTTAAGTGTGGCTGGGATATACTAAATAAGATCTAAAAAAAAAAATACCAATATGGATTTGTTACCTTATCTTGCCTTAATATATTCAACAAATATTCACCAAAAGCATGTTGTTAGAATGACAACATTCTGTGCAAAATGAGATTTTGTGATGTTAATAGCTTTGATATGTGATAATGTTAGATTGGATTTCCCACTTTACTCAGGTGTTTTACATGTCAAACTCTAGTTCCCACTTGATTTGAGTTTTGGTTATACATTTAATGAATACTCAGCTAAACTTTATTTAGGATAGGGTCAAGCATGGGAAATTGAAAGTTTTAAGTTCAATACCTGGTCACCTATCTTTGGATATTTTTTTATAGTTTTGATCTCTTGGATTTACTGGTAGAAAGAAACACTTACACTTATAAAATGAGTTCTTGCTGAAGATACATTAAAATGTGTTTTTTTTTCTTCTCAGGTGTTTCAATTCTAGAGTTGTGCTTGATCATAGCCATGAAGCATCTTACAGACATTTTTGAAGGAGAGCCATTCAATTTTGAAATGGTCTATTATGGTAAATATGTCTGATTTACTCCAGTCTGACACAAATTTTCTCTTTCTGACTTTCTGTCTACCCATCAGATATCAAAATATTGTGACCCTGTGCTGAGGACTTACTAGTGCACTGTTATTTTCTTTTTTAATGATTTGATTTGGTTAACGTTTGAAAATTGAGTTAGAGATATTTTAGATAATGTCCTATCTAAGTTCCTTGCATTAAAAGTCTGATTTTCTTTGCATACCAAGCAGATATAGCATTTAAGAAGGTTCTGTCATTCATTCCACAACTTTTCTCGGTACCAGTGGCATATGACACTATATGTCTCGTCTTCAACCTAAGCTCCCTCAATCCATTTATCCATGCCTGATGGCTCCCACTGAAAATGCCACAGTGCATTTTGAACACTCTCCATGAGGGAGACATTGACATCACTATGGACTTAGATGGCGCATGCCTTCATATCTGTATTCAAAAGGCTTCCAGGATGTTCCTGTGACATCATACAACATCGTATTCCAATTCAGGGCACTCTTATTAGAGTTCAACATCAGCCCCTTGATCTTCACTCATCAGATCATCATCATCATCATCCTCATCATCATCATTATCCATTTTGATTATCCAGGCCTTTTATTAATCCTCTAACGAGGGTAGTCCTGTCTGTTTCGTCATGAGAGTATTCAAAACTTTCTTCCAGGCTCTAACGTCCTGTGGATTGATTCCGCTCAGCCCCAACGTCTTTCTGTCTCTTTTTGTCAACTCTTCCCATGTTAGCTTAGGTCTGCCTGGAGCTCGACTTCCAGTAACTTTGAAGGAACGGACCTTGGATATCCACCCTTTACTAAGCTCAACATGGCCCAGCCATTGCATCCTATTTAATTGGATAATGTCAGAAATGTTTCTGATGTTGAGCTGGGTGAGGAGAGACTCAAATGGGACATTCACCTCGGGATTTACATGGCAGATCCATCGTATCATGGCTTTATCATTGCGATGTATCTTCCTGAGAGTTGTAGCAGTGACAGCCCAGGTTTCAGAGCCGTATAACAGCACAGGTCTGATGTAAGTTGAGTAAAGACAACCCCTTGTAATGTGCGTCAAATGCCTATTCGTCAGGATTGGGAGAAGCTCTCTAAACTTATTCCAAGCAGACTTGCAATGCGTTGTTGATGCCAGTTCACATCCTCCTCTGGCTGATATGGTGTCTCCTAGATAACAGAAGTCGGCTACGACATCAAGCTTTTCTTCACCTACATTTACTACTGTCACAGGCCTTCCATCAATAGGTCGAGCGAGTCCGCTACATCTGGGACACTTGTAGCTTGGATCAGGTTTGAGAGGTCCATTGATTCCACTACATTTCTTGTGAGCCCAATGTGAACAGCTGATGCAAAAGATTGAGTTTCTACCTGCGCCTTTTAGGCAGACGGCACATGGGTACTTTCCTGAGCTTTTCAGTGTTTCCCTATTCAGGCCAGAAATCAATACCTTGGATTTACCCATGTTGACCCTGAGACCTTTTTCTTCCATGCCCTTCTTCCATTCTGTCACACGTTCAACCAAAGCCTCTAGTGTGGAGTCAACGACCGCTTGATCATCAGCATACAGGAGCTCGTATGGGCAGCTTGTTTGAAAGTCAATTGACAGCGCTTCCAGAACAACAATAAACAATAACGGGCTCAATACCGATCCTTGATGAACACCATCATTGACATTGAACTCGTCACTGTAGCCATCACCGACACGAACACGGCTTCTAGCATTAGAGTACATGGACTGTACAGTTTTAACAAGCCATGCTGCAGATGAATTGAGTAATGGTGCATACCCAGACCATTTCTATGGCAGCAACATCAAATTACCTGGACAGCATACTGAAGCAACATCATTTTGTTAGCTCTAACAAGACATGATAACCCTTGTTACCGGTATAGACTACTTATCATCCAGGAAAAATCCAACCTGGTACTATCTTGATGATTTGTTAACCTAGATATTGTGTTTGATACACAGACAACATGGTTCGTCTCCCTCAGGAGCAGGCATTGGCATATGACCCATGATAGCATCTTAATTTTGAGTAAATTCTATCCGCAATTGAATCCCTTCACCTGCTAGGTTTGCTCAGTGCAGTACCAGGCCTCATGGTCCTAGGCCGCCTTTTTATATCCCTTCACCTGCTAGGCTTGCTCAGTGCAGTACCAGACCTCATGGTCCTAGGTCGCCTTTTTATATCCCTTCACCTGCTAGGCTTGCTCAGTGCAGTACCAGACCTCATGGTCCTAGGCCGCCTTTTTATATCCCTTCACCTGCTAGTCTTGCTCAGTGCAGTACCAGACCTCATGGTCCTAGGCCGCCTTTTTATATCCCTTCACCTGCTAGGCTTACTCAGTGCAGTACCAGACCTCATGGTCCTAGGCCGCCTTTTTATGTGTTAATTTCTATGTTTTCCTCTGCATGAATGGAGTCTTCAGGTTTGCCTGTTGGCCTCTCAACATCTGCATCCCATTATGGCACCATCTGCAGAATTTGCCCAACTGCTCCAGAGTACATTCAGTACCTACGCAAGTACAGAAGGCTGGGAGCCTCAGTTCACATTCAGATCTGTGCCCACTGTTGATGGGCTTGTTTGAGACAAGGTGGAATGCCAAACTCCCATCCTTTGTCTCTTCTGTCACGAACCCAAAAGCTTGGGCAGTTCATGCCCTATCAATGGATTGGAGCAATCTGAATGTAAACACCTAACACCTACCCTTGAACACCTCTGATTCCAAGCAAGGCAGTGAGCCTGTTGCCTCATCCATATCGCACCACTCTGATGTCATTAGTTGTGCATCAACCACCTCATTAATCTTGAATATGAAACACTGTGGAAATTCGGGTTTTTCATCATCTGCTCAAATAACCACAGCAGCCCTTGTTTCATCATTGTCTGTAGCTCTCAAACACAGATGACTAGATCATATCAAACAAGACCTTAGATTTGAACAGTTCTCACGAGAGAAAGGATATCAGACAAATCCAGGACATATCCAACCTTTTCACTATCTCTTTGCATACATGGCCATAAACGTTGACTATATGCCCTATGCAGAACCTATCATCGTTATTAATCTCGTTTGGGCAAGATAACTTTTGAACCACATTCGAGGGCATCTCTGGTGCTTTTTTTCCTGCAAGACCTGCTTTGTGCTGCAGCATGACAGTTTGTTGTTTATAAAGCTAAACATGCTTTATAAAGCAGTAAATTGATGTTAAAAGTCCAGAGAGATAACTAAATTATTTTGTAATGTGCTTATTTAACTTTTTTTTGGGAAATGCTACTTTATTAGATTGTCTGTTTTCAAAAATAATTTGAGCGAAGATATTCATAAACTATATAAATCATAGAAAAGTCAAGGTATTTAGATTCAAAATGTAATAATATAGGTCAGAAACAAATGGGACAATACTATGTTGTGGAATTCAGAAGCATTGTAACTGTTAAGGTCAAAGTTATTTTCTGACTTAACTTCATTTGAGTGAAAATAAAAGAAACAGTTATTTAAGCAATGCCTAACGTTACTACAGGTTTTTAGACAAATAATAAAACATTACATTGTTTTTATACATTTTGTAGACTTTGAAATGGCGGGTTGTATCAAAGCTAGAAAGTGAGTGGTTACATTAAGGAAACCTCTTTCTAAAAAGAGATGCACTCAAATTTTGGCTGTGTTGAATTGATTGATAATGCTTCATTATGTTGCCTGTGAATAGTTGCAGTAATGTTTTATCAAAGCAGTTAATACAAACAGTATGATCTAAAGAAAAATGCTAGTATGCAGGTTGTTTTAAAACAAGTTGAGTAATCTTTTTAAGTACCATTTTCATATTTAACTTTCAGAAAGTAAAACAATTCTTGATTAAGTGTACAGTCGACTCTGGTTAACTGCACAGCCTCGGGCCCGTAATGAGACCATGCAGTTAACTGGAGTGTGCAGTTAACCGAAGTACGTTACAGTACTACTTTAAATCAGCACGGCACGAATATGGGTGAAGAATAAATTTGAACAATGATTAGAATCCACTATTTCAACTTTTACTTAAATGTTAAGCTTGTTTTCCTTCTTCCGAACACAACTTCACTGATTCAACTATTGGATCAATGAACTATAGCGAATTTCAAGAAATTCTATAGATCGCTTGTTATTCGAAAACTGCTGTCCGACATTGATGGGTCATCTCCAGAATAAAAAGCGTTGAGCTCCAAAGTCGTCTGCATTTTGTTTTTCGCCGTGTTGTCGTTTAAATTGAATTTCGTTGCGAATTTTCCATCTTTCCAACCATCCATTTGTTGGTTTGAAATCATGCAAACCCGAACGGTTTTAAGCAATGTTTCCCACGCTATTTTTCCCTAGTGGGCACGGATATACATGTATATACCACCTATTACGTCCTTTACATGTCAATCATTTACAAAGTGCATTTACCGGCTTAATTGTCAGCTTATTTGAAGCGATACAGCAGTGGACTGGCAATAACTGATCATGAATATACATTGTGCAGTTAACCGGAGTAAAAATGTATTGCATATTGTGCCATGGGCAGAAAATTTATCGTTCTGTTATCCGGAGTGTGCATTTAAGCGAAGTGCAGTTATCCAAAGTTTGTTCCCATTGAAAAGCATTGTGAAAAAATGGGACCGGTGAAACTACGTGCAGTTATTCGGAGTGTGCAGTTAACCGATGTGCAGTTAAGTGGAATTGACTGTATTTGATAAAGCATTTCTTCTAACCTGCATTTGCAATAATTTTATCTGCTTAGGTGGTTAAAATTCGTTACAATGTATCATTTCTTTTGCTCTCTTTAAAGTCATATATTCAAAGCACAGCACTTGAATATGATAATTTATAAACATGTACCAAATGTCCTTCATTTAGATATACCGTAACTAGGACAATTTTCCACTTGTATTGCTTATAACCAATAATCATACAGGAGAAAGCGGCATTTAAGAGAATGAAAATTAACATGCTTGTGTGCATGCCTGCATGCGCACACACATGCACGCACACACACACAGAGAGTAATAGCCAATGGGGCTAACAAGGTAGACCAACAGACTTGGGTCAGCTGCCTCTGTTTCCTTGCAAAAGACACTGATCTGCGATTTCTTCACATAATACAGACAGTAATGTGTTAAAAGTATCCTTAAAAGCTAAAACAACCAAAATTTAATCTCTCGTTGCAGAATATCAGAAATTTGCACAGCGACATTCATCCATGCAAGTATTTGACAAGGCAGTTGTCCTAAAGGTAAGTGAAAGTCGACAGCAGTTTTAACCTGTACTACTTACACTCAACATCATATTGTTTAGTAACGGTTAAAGTTTTAGAAGCAAGAAAGAAATCACAATGTCTGTCCCTCCATCCATTTTTTTTTTTTTTTTTTTACCAGTACATGGTTAGTGTTTTGGCTCTGCTGGTCATAGACTGGGAGAGCTTATTGGATAATCTGTTGTCCATATTATAATGTCTGTCTATTGGTTATTGATTCTCCGACTCAACTACTTGGAGAATTTCCTTGAAATTACACACACAATTATCCTGTAGTCTAGTTATCCTAGATGAGTTGGTACTGCTGAGACATCGAATGTGGTTGTCGATGGCTATCTTGAAATCTTATTTTGGGGTCATACGACGGTGACCCAGGGTTTCGTGAGTCATGGAATCCTGGAAAAGTTTTGGAATTTAAAAAATAAATTTCAATGGCCTTGAAAATGGAATTTGTCAAAACCTTGCAAAGTTTTGGAAAAGTCATGGAATTTCTGACAAGGGAGTTAAAGAAATTGATTACTTCAAATTTTTAGAGCACAGAGCACCAGTTAAATAAAACACGATAAAAAAGATACGATAGATAAATGATTTCATTTCATATAACAAGAGTAAGTTCCCCTAACAGTAGATATCATGTGGTTTCCGGTGTATTTCGACTGGAAAATTCTGGTCAGCCGTGCCGCTTTGAGTAATTACCACTTGACGACCTGTCAAAATGAAGTTAATTTCTTCCTAAAAAGTCTGTTATTTCTTTGATATAACGTACAAGGTAAGTACTAATTTGGTTTTGTTTATATTTCTCTCTTCATTTCGTATAACAAGAATAAGTTCCCATAACAGTAGATTTCACGTGATTTCCGATGTAGATCGTTTGAAAAATTCAAATGGTCAGCCGTGCCACTTTGAGTAATTACCACTTGATGATATGTCAAATCGAAGTTAATTTCTTCCAAAAAGTCTGTTATTTCTTCGATATAACGTACAAGGTAAGTACTAATTTGATTTCGTTTATATTTCTCACTTGTTTTTCGGGTTTATCGTAACATCTCATGCAGCTTAGTCAGTCATTTATTACGTCGGAGGGTACGACATGATTATAATCATTATTGTCGATTTGATATTCTTGTTTTAGGCTGTTACTTTAGTTCTAGTTTCAGAATATTGAAAATTGTAGGTTGTTTTTTTTCAGAAGCCGTTTTTAGATAACCTGACAACCCATCTGAAAAAAAATTCAGAGAATCATTTTAATATTAGACTCAATTGAATCTCCCGATTTTACAAAATCCTCAATAAAAATAAATAATAAATACTATGATAGATCGTGTATTAGAGCAAGTAAACTGTTCAAATTCAGAATTCAAAAATCTGCAAGAAGGCTTCAGTAAATTCCTGTAATATTACAGTGTTGGAATTTTGACTTCCATTTTTCAAGAGGGTTGTTAGGTTAGGATGAAACATGTTTACTGCCAATATAGTGTAGCTTTAAAAAATCATTTTTCTGTATCTGATAAACTTTGACGACTTGTTTAGTTTTGCTGTTATTAATATATTTAATGAAATTTTGTTTTTAAAGTTAAAGAAAAGAATTGTCATTGTCTGAAATTGGATTTTAATTTTAAATCTCCAAGACTTTATGTAGTATGATAATGAATAAATCTTAGATTGTAAATCTGGTCAGGCAATAGGTGATGAAAATGAATTACTTAATGAACACTGGGCTGTTAGAAAATTCTGAACACATAATACAATACACAATATCTCATGATGATAGTGAAGTCTTCTATTCTATCATTTTATATTGCTTTAGGTTTAGTCCAACATGCCTGGTATGTGCACATTCAATAACAGTTGGCTGACCAACCCAAACTATGAAAAATGGGTGGAGAAGAATGCTTCAGACAAAAGGACTGCTAAATGCAGAGCTTGTAGCAAAATTATAGATATTGCAAATATGGGAGAAGTTGCCCTCAAAAGTCATTCCACCAGCAAGAAGCATGTTCAGAATTGTAAAATAATGAAATCTGCTCAGAACAACACGATCTTTGGTTTTTTTTTCAAATTCATCCTCACCATTACCTAAAGTTATGCCAAAGCCTGCCCCAACATTAACTTCATATACATCATCAAATGATGTATTAAAGGCAGAAATATTGTGGACCCTAAGGACAGTGAACACCCACAGCTCCTTTCATTCCAATGAGGAAATTTCACGAGTCTTTTCACTGATGTTTCCGGACAGTGCAATTGCACACAAATTCACTTGCGGTGAGGACAAAACATGTTATATTGCTATTCATAGCCTAGCTTTGCATCAACCTTAAAAGAGAGCACATGCAAGTGTAATGGATATGCTTTGCAGTTCGATGAAAGTTTGAACAAACAATTGCGTCAAAGCAATGTAACATTCATGTCAGGTTTTGGGAACAGGGTGCAGTAAGAGTGCAAACAAGATTTTTGACATCAGAGTTTTTGGAACACGCCAAGGCAGAAGATCTGTTTGGCAAGTTGTGTCCAATCTTCCAAGATCTTGGAACCAGGAACTTCCTACAAATTTCAATGGATGGACCTAATGTTAACTGGAGAACGTTTGACATGTTAAATGCAGAGATTAATCGTTCACACCCTGGAAAGTCGCTGTTGCCAACAGGATCTTGCAGCCTACATATAATTCATAATGCGTTCAGGGATGGTTGCGCTGCCACAGAGTGGAATCTGGAGGAGACACTTAGCAATCTCTATTACTTCTTTAAAGATTCTCCAGCCAGAATGGAGGACTATTAAAAGGCATCTGGTATCAAGGAGCTGCCACCAAAATTCTGTAAGCACAGGCGGCTTGAGAACATCACAGTTGTATAGAAAGTCCTTTTCCCTCCTTCCATATCTGGCAACATATATTGATTCACTTAAAAAACATCCAGAATTAAAATCATTTGAGTCTCAAGGAAGTGGTCAAGTCTCGTCTCTTCATTCCTCAAGCACAGTTTTTCCTTCCAGTGGCTAGAGAGATGGAGCCATTTTTACAGGAATTTCAACACTCCATTGCTGCCTTTCCTTGCAGAAGACATCTTCAAGATCATCTGGACTATATCACAGAGGCATCAAAAGCTCATTAAATTTGATCTAACAAATTGCAAACACCTTAAAGACTCTGCAAGTATTGAAATTGGCTTTCTGACAAAGACTGTGATTGTTGACTTAAACAAATCAGGGAAATTGATAGATAGGGACATTTTGGCTTTCCATCTTGACTGCAGGAAATTCCTCCAAGCTGTTGTCACAAAATTGCTGACAAAGTCACCAGTGACTTTTGCCCTTGTAAGAAATATAACATGGTTGAACCCAGAGAAAATGATGAAGGATATAAAGACCAGCATTTAGTTCCAATCACTGGCCAAAATTCTAGTCAACAATGGAAGAATAGATCCAAACCAATGTGATGCCCTGGTTAAAAACTACAAAGTCTTTTTGGAAAATTGTTTGAAATCGGAAGACTCTGTGAAATTTGCTCAGTTCTCCAGACAAAATGACCGCTTAGATTCATTTTTTCATTCCTTGATGGCAGACAAAAAGGAATATGCTGTCTTGTGGCCAGTTGCAAAACACCTTCTAACTCTGTCTCATGGCCAGGCAGATGTTGAACAAGGGTTCTCCATTAACAAAGAAGCCATATGAGATAATCAAAAGCAGCTGTCTCTCATTTCAAGAAGAATCATTATTGATAGTATTCGAAGCATAGGAGGCATTGAAAATGTAAATATTAGTAAAGAAATGTTAAGTTAAGCTTCAAATGCTAGACACACATACAGACTATACATGGATGAGGAGAAGAAAAAGAGGGAGGAGTGTGAGAGGAGCAGAAAAAGAAAAGCAGATCTTGAGCTGGGTGACATGTTAAATAAAAGAATACGATTAATGGATGACATCCAGCAGTTGCTCAAATTGGCAGATGAAAATGCTGAAAAAGTCGAAAAGGACAATAGCCTAAGCCTGCTAACTGCGTCCAATTCTCTTAGAAAGACTGCAAAAGTGAAACAAGAGACTCTGAAGGACCTTGAAAAGGAGATAGAGCAGAAAAAGTTTGCTTCTCACTAAATACAAGAAAGCAACTGGAAAGCGATGTGTTTTGTTAGTATTGTAAATTGGAACACATACAAAGACTACATAGGATTTGTTTATTTTTTTTCTTTTGAAATACAAAATACATTGAACATTGGATTATGACATGAATTACTACATAAAGTCAAGGTGTGCAAGCCCAGGTAAATTTAAAATGTACATATTAAAAATATTTGTTGTTAACTTATTTGTTATTTTTCATTGATAGATGTCATTATTTATATTAATTTACTTCACAATGCAAGATAGTGTGGTTCTTGAGTTTTGTGAAATGTCCCTGGAAAAGTTTTGGAAAAGTCATGGAATTTGTTTTTGTTAAATCTACAGGAACCCTGAGTCGACCAGAGGTCATGGTCAGTCTTAGTAAAATTGGTTTTGCACAGTTCACTGACCCAACTTTGTGGACAGTGTACACTTTGGATAAGTAATGGCAAGTCTAATGAGAAAATAGTTTCTGCACAACAAGTTTTATTTAAGGCCACATACCTTGACCAAAGTTCAAGGTCATTGATTCAGCCAAATCTGATCTTAGAAATCCAAGTCATTGCTTCAAGCAATGCCATTCTAAACGATGAAGGTCGTTGATTAAAAGAATGACCTTCTAGTGACTACAGGGATTTGTAAAAATTTTGTGCCATTCACAGTACTCTTGTTTATAATTAGTCGAGCATCTTTTCACAAAACTGAAATGGTTTTACCTATGAGACAATGTTGAAATTAACCTGACATATGCAATGATTTAGTCTTACCGATGTATGCATTATACTGGATTTCCAGAATTAAAGACATTATTTTGCATCGGTTGTATGTCTGGCTAAATTGAGATATTGGAGATGAAAAACAATTTTTCTCACTATTTTTACAAAGAAGTAAGGATTCAATATTCTAGAATGGACAAAGTGAAAGAAACATTTTGCATAAATGTGTGTATTATAGTATGTGTGAATCCAAATTAGTATTGGAAAATATAATGGATGATCATATTTTGTACGGAAGTCACTAAAGGCATACACTGAAAATAGACACAGGTAGTCATAACAGGATTGAGAAAAATAATAGGCAATATGAATTATGCCCCAAAAAATGAAGTTGATTTAGTAGAAGATGAATTCCATGTTTTTTTTTCCCCAGCTTACGACCACTTAAGAAAGAAATACTGTAATGAAGTTTATTATCTCTATCTGTCTGTAGAAGAATTTGTATTTCACAGGAGTCATAGTAATATATTAATTACAAGAAATCTTTCTTACTATGTCAGTTTGGCTTTTCGGCTTAGACAAGTTTTGGTGACTTACACAGTGAATAATTTACTTAGAGTAGTAACATCATAATATTAACCACCTGTTATATGAAATTATGTATGCTCACGATAAACACCATATTTAACTCTAGACTATATTGTACATTACATTTTACTTGTATTCTGTAATTTGGGCTTGTGTTCTAAATTACTGAATGAATTATTATTATTATTATTATTATTATTATTATTATTATTATTATTATATCCTCACTTGAGAAAATGTTTCAAAGAACTTTTGTATTTGCACAGTGATTTTGCTAAACATTTGTATATTTCAGGCTTTTGAGCACCTGGTGGCTCTCGAACTTGTAAAGCCAGTTGAAGGAGGAAGTACCAAAATTCAGAAGGAATATCGTCTAATGTCTCTTTTGTTACACAATACACAGATCATGGATGCCCTGCAAAAATATTCGCAATGTCCAACAGATGTTAGAAATTGGGCCACTTTGTCCATCTCATAACATCAGTGGTAGCTTTAAAAGTTTTGATGATCTATGATTTTTATATATCTGATTTTAATTTACTTTAAACTATATTTATTTGAGACACTTTTTCATGTACAATTATGAACAGGTTTGAATGTTTTATGCCGAGTTAAGATATTTGTTACATGGTGGCTGCAGATAATGATTCAGAAAGGACAGTCTTGGATGATACTGGACAGACAGACAAATTAAACAGCTGTTTCAGTTTCATATCGCATGCAATTAACATATGATTTGTCAATCTTTCACAATAATTAATGATGGCATAAGTATCATAACAGTATATGATCATTCAATTTTTTCTAATACAATTGACCTGACATATTAGCGTCTGACAGTTGTGACAAATACACTAGAATGTTTACTAAAAAGTGGCAAAGTTTTTGTTCTGTATCAATTTTGGTTCTTGTTTGGCCACAGTGTTTGTACATACGTTAATGTCTGGTCATTTTTAGCCATTTTGTACATGTGTTAATTTCAGGTCACTTCTGGTCATAATGTTTGTACATTTGTCACTTTTTGCAGTTGGCTGACGATTGTGATGAGTTTTGTGTGTGTGTGTGTGTGTGTGTGTGTGTGTGTGTGTAATTGATTTGGATTTTTTAAAATAGCTTTAACATGTTTTCAGTCATATTGCTACTATGTCCAAAGTGTGGTGGTTTCTAGTGATGTCCAGCACTAAAGTTGACCAGTCCTAATGTCTTAATGCTTAGTGCCTAGCAAGGCAGCTGTTAGTACCATCTTTTCCTTTGGTATGTCCTAGCCAGGGTTTGAACTCGCAACTTACTGCATCTGAGGTGAATGCTCAAACCACTAGGCCACCAAAGCAGTCAACTTCTTCCTAATATGCAACCTGCAGCTGTTGCATTTTTGCATTAGACAAGAACATACTGCCATTAGATGATTTGCATTAATCTAAAAAATATAGCATTAGATTTTTGCATTTATCCCAAAATATAACTGTTGCATGTATTCAGATAGGACTATTCATCATTTTAAAGCTCTTTTCTCCCTACTTGAAAGAAAAGTTTTCTTGATATAGTCTATTTTTTATATCATCCCTGATCCATTTTTATAAACACTGTCTGGTCCCGTTCTGCAACAACTCTTGTAAATTATTTGTTTCATATATTAAAGAGTATTCTGATTAGTCAAAGGTTTAAATTCATCCAATGAATCTTCATGTAATGGAAACTAATTGCAATGGAAAAAAGAAGCATGCTTTCAAAACATGGCATCCATAGTTGTTGAGAGAGCATGACATGAAAAGTTGATATAAAGGTTTAAAAAACATGGAAATGGGAATGGCCGGAGGGAAAGTTATTTTAGTTTGGTCAGTTTATAAAAAAAACTGAACACTAAAGGACTGGAATTTTGTGACCTCTGCAAGAAAGATCTAAATGCCAGTAATCATGGTTGGTAGAGTTTGGAATAGCACCTACAGAAGACGTTGCAAATGAAAAATTTAAGCTCAGAAGGCATCTGTGCCTAATGCATCTAAATATTTGGGCCACAATCCTTGGAACCTCTGCCTTGGAAAAAACCTGCCAAATTTGAGAGGTGACTCAAATCTGTAGCAACAGTATTATTAGCATCTAAAGCCATGAAGTCACTCCACATCTTTAGATCCATTCTACATTCACTATTTATTTTTACATGATGATTAAATTCGGTGATGGTTGTTGACAAGGATATTAGATATGATGTGAAAGACTGATCAGGGGCGATCACTCGACATGCATAATGTAAATGGTCCAAGAGACTAAGCAAATCTCACTTCGTACAAGATTTCCTATGCTGGAAAGTTTTAAGCAGTGCAGCTAATGTGTGCGCTTATCTTGTGACAGTCTAGATTCTATTTTCTCCGAGTCTAGAATTATACCCAAGTATTCCATGACTGGTGATGGTCTTAAAGTCTTGTGGGGAGCAATTGGAATAGATAACCTATTGAGGGGTGAATCTGGAATACAGAAAATGGTGGACTTTCAAAAGTGCCTATGAAGAGAGCTCATACTCAATACAGACTTGCCAACTCTTATGATTTTGCTGTAAGTCTTATGAAAAAAATCCATTAAAATTACGAACTTACGGAACGATAGCAAAATGTATGGAAATAACTTTTTTTTTTCTTCCGGATATTTTTTATATTGGTTCGTTCCGGATCCAGATTTTTGTATTAGACTCTGTGTTCAGATTCAGAGTTTTATCTTATACTGAGTGGATTTTGGTTGGGAACCAGACTAACTATACAGTGGTACCTCAGATACTTTAAACCAACCTATTTTGTTCGTTAGAAGCGAGCATCTGATCTAGACTTCATTTTTCCTTTTGTCATCTCGTTGTCTGAAAATGTTTTCTAAATGAAAATGCGCCAAAGGTGGAGAGGACAACTAGCCTCGTAAAAAGTTGAATCAGTGGTTGCAAAAGTATAAAACAAACTATTTGGATACCTGGTCATACTTAGAAAAAAGTAAAAATGGTGTCCATTAACATTTATTGCACGTTATGTCGTGTTGACTTGAACATTTCCCATGGTGGGCAAGATGACTGTCACCGCCACGTGAATTCCCAAAAACATACAGAATATGTTGCAATGAAATCGAGTTGCAAGTCGCTAACTTCTATGGGATTTGGATCTGCAGTGTCAGAAACTGAATTGGAGGTCATTAAGGCTGAAGTATATTTTACAGACTTTTTGGTTGAGCATAATGTGCAATTGCTGCATCTGCATGCTTCTAAACTATTCAAGTGCATGTTTCCCAAATCATCAGTAGCAAATAGTTACCAGTGTGGCAGAACGAAAACTACTGCTATTGTATTACAACAGTGCAAGTCAATACAGGAAGATTTTGTTAACAATATTTCATCCCAACCTTTCAGTATAGCAAACCCATTATCCCTCAGACAGTATATACCATGGACCAGGCATAGTTATTGTTCTACAGGTAATAAACCTCTTTACTGATGATAAACATTGATTTTGGGATTAAATTTTCAGTACATCAAGCGGTGGCTGCCTTTCATTTCCAAACACACCTGTCAAAGAAATCCCACAATGTATATTATATATAACTATCACCTAATCACCGTGAAATCTCAGAAATGCATCAAAACAAGCTTATTCTTTTGCTGATTCTAGAGCTACTCATAGCTAGATTTAAAAAAAAGGGAAGAACCATAAGAACACATTTATTGACGAATATAAATAAATTTTTCCCGTATATCTTAATGTCAAGGTAAAAAAATCAACAGAAGCACTAGGTCCAAACTGAACAAATCCTTTGTTTTTCTGTTTATATCAACAAGCTGCCAGTTTGGACCCATACTTTGTTCTACAATTATCTGATGTTTCTGCCACAATTAAAAATGAGCATTTGTTTAATGGTCCTTGTGGCAACTCGAATAACACATGCATTCTGCATCAAAGAAAGTCAGAAGCAAAACTGAATAAGAGCAATAGAATCTTACTGATTGTTGCATAAGTGATTGAAACACTGTGACGTAAAATTTTCCATTTTGCAGTAGAAAAGTAACTTTATGCTGATAATGACTACCAATGGCAACAAGAAATTAAATTATTAATCCTTTAAACTAGATATTTAGTCATCAAGTTAACCTAAGGTATGTCACCAAAGATGTATATGAATACCTCCTACAGACCGTAACAATCCTTTCTTTATGCCATCATCAGTAAATCATGGCCCAGTCAGTGGCCCTGAAAGTAGATTAGTCACAATAACAATGACACACTCCTTTCTTTTGGCCACGTACAATGTTCCTCATTTGGGATACATGGTTGATGTACATTGATCCCATGCTAAAAGGAATAAATTTTTGAACATTTTGAATACAATGATAAAAATGCAAATTCTATCCCTGTACATAAGTCCTTGGTAGTCTACATTTATTTGCTGTGTCTAGAATTCCATAGCATCATAGATTATGCAATGACAATGGATCACTATATTAGTATTCCCAACACAGAAATTCTTTTCCAGAATATTTCCTCACAATGTCCTTATACTTCAGTAGTCAAAGCCTCTCTATGTTAGATGAAAGGAGATGACATCAATGAATATCCATAAACTGCATATCAGACTGAAGCAGAATGGACTTGGGTAGTGGTCTGGGGGATGGGGACGACACTGTAAAGGACTTTGTCTCAAGTTTGATCTCTGTCCTACAATAGAACGATATCACAAGTTTTTAAAAAGCACTTGTAAAATCCTAATATCTCATTGTTTTGGTACCAAACAATTTTATAAAAGAACAATATCTATCTAACTATAATAATAATAATAATAATAATAATTAATAATAATAATAATAAAAAATAATGAGGACTTTGTACAGTGTCTAATCTTTGGAAGCATAACAATATTAAATAACACATAAATCATATACAATGACAAGATTACTAAAACAAACACCTTAAAATTACAAAACAAAAGAATAATGTTCATAATAGTTAAATAAGTCAGTACTTGTTGCTCAGATTTAAGAGCACTCTTGAATAAAATCACAACATCCTCATTTCTAAGATCAATGTTTCAAATAGGTGAGCCCATGGTACATGAAAGAATGTAGTCCATATGACTTGATTTTAAAAGTGGGAACAGTGAGAATACAATTGTCAGAAGTTTCTATTTGGGGTATACACATGGGTGTGTGATTAGGATATTTTACTTAGCTTTAAAAAAAACTGAATGCCAAGTGAGGCAGGTGTTAGTACCATTTTTGTATGTCTTTGGTATGATTCGGATGGGGTTTAAACCCACGACCTTTTATTTTCATGATGGATGCTCTAACCACAAGGCCACCAGAGTGGTATACACATGGTTGAGATCAGATAGGTTTATTGGGCTGGAG
Source organism: Unio delphinus (assembly GCA_029339505.1). Taxonomy (NCBI): domain Eukaryota; kingdom Metazoa; phylum Mollusca; class Bivalvia; order Unionida; family Unionidae; genus Unio; species Unio delphinus. The sequence continues at coordinate 7,260,460 of JAQISU010000154.1, read as the reverse complement.
ACGGTCAACAAAATGTATTATAGTGAACAGATTTTGTGTTTAATTCTGGATTGAATAGCCAGTGATGATTACAGAGTTGGGAGTGGTGGTGTATACAAAATTATTCATATTATAAGTAAAAATATTGCTAAGTATTTAACATCAGTTAAAATTACTCATCTAAATAACTCATCTAAATGAGTTTTTACTAACTTTTTACTTATTATGAGGAAAAGAAATACCAGTTTTGAGTAATTACTAGCAAGTATTGTAGTGCATTCATAAAAAAAAATGAACAACAACAATTTTAACAATGTGATTTTTCTGTGGTATGAATGAGTATATGGACAGATGGATATGCCAAAGTAATTGCCAAGGCAGACACAACTATTATCCTAATATAGGAAATATGAACCTAACATATCCTTAAATCTTTTCAAATCTAGTTTATGGAGAATATTTAGGTTTATTTATCCAGTACATTTTTTGTTGTTGTTTTAGGGTTTGATGCCATTTTTCAGCACACGATAGGCTATACATGGCGGCCAGTATTATTGGTGGAGGAAGAACCCAGGAAAACCCCGGAAAGAACCACCGACCCACAAAAAGCTACTAGCAAGCTTTCTCACATACCGGTAACTACATTAGCCGAGTGTTAGACTTGAACCCACGCAATTCAAAATCAATTCAATTTGATCCCGTAGTTTCCATCCAATCAGCATGGTCGCAGTTGATAGGAGACTGTGGGTGCTGCTCGAAAATTGCCTGTGCAGATGAAGTCAATTATTTCTTTCCACCATTTTCGGTCCCGCGTGGCATTTTCTCTGACATGTGCCGAGGTGATGCCATAATTCGCTAGGTCTTTTTCCACTTGTTGGATCCAGGTTTTTTTTAGGTGCATTTCTTGAAACCTTTCAGGTTTCCAGTCTGGTGCGCCACAGGGCTCAATAATGTAGACGCCTCTCTTCCATTTGGCAGACATGGCCAAACGAGCGAAGCCTGGCACATCTAATCAGTGATTCCACCGTCGGTTGGTGAGAGCATCGGGCCCGGATTTCCACATTTGGGATTCTGTCCAGAAGGTTTACTCCCAGTATTCATCTGAGGCAGCGCATTTGAAATACCTCCAGCTTCTTGAGGTCTGCGTCTAGAAGGACCCACGTCTCTGCTCCATATAGGAGTATTGGGAGGATGAGAGTGCGGTATAGACGCACTTTGGTCACCACAGAGAATATTGATGTTAGAACGAGGCAGAGAGTCCCAGACTGTCTGAAGGTTGTCATAGAATTCGTCTTTGGCCGTTTCTGGACTGACTTCGTTCGGTGCATAAACTATGACCAGATTCGTATTGATGATACCATGAAGAGTGAGGACCGCCATTTGACTAGAGATGGGATGGAATCCAGTGACGTATTTGTTAAAGCTGCCATCCACCATGAATCCGACACCCTCGATGTGTTTTGTGCCCCCGGAGTAATAGAGCTAGTATTTCGCATTATTTGCCGGAGAAATAACAGTCGTGTTGCCTGACCCGGTCATCCTTAACTCCATGAGTGCGGCAACAGAGCTGTTATAGTTACCGAGTTCTTTGGCCACTTGTTCCCGATGTCCATCTGCGTGACCATTATGGATATTCCATGTTGCCAGCAAGGTAGGCTGCTTAGTCAAAATCGCAGATGATGTCCGATGATCTTGTTGTCGTTTATCTGAAGTTTCTCTCCCCCCTCCGGTAGTATATTTCTCGGCAACATCCTGGATTGGGGAACTGACCAGCGTCGACGCATCGGCTACCCCGGATGCGGTAATTGAGTTTGCGAGTAGTAGGGCTTTCTTCATGCAGGTTCATGGCTGAGTTTTATGACCAGTCGGCAGTGGGCTTGGGACCGGCTGAGTTGTCCTCAGGCGGAGTTTGAACCCATGCAGACAGAAATGAGACGACAGTGACCCATAACGGAAAGTGCTTTATACTTCTCTGCCACTCAGGGCCCCTGAATTTTTTTTTTTTTTTACTAATATACCATCAAAACACAAAAGCGTTCAACAGTGGCTTAGTGGAAAGTGCCAAAAATACATCAATGCAATGTTTTTTAATATATACTTACATCACAACAAATTCCAGCACATTCATTTCAATACTTGTGAACCATCTGACTAGGGACCAGGTTATGGACACATCCTTAAATAATCATTGAAACAACACATACAAGCTAAATAAGGTGAAAATGTCCTCTATTGATGCTTTTTTTTTTACCAACATATTTTCTATACATAATACACTAAATGAGTTATTGATTGTCAACGTCACAACATTGTGGACACAAAATTGTAGTTATGGACATGGTGTCCATAATGCTGTGTGTGTTTTTTTTTTATGTGTAACCAGTTGTGAACCATGTGTCCACAAATCTGATGAATAATAGGTGTATTATGATATTATTGTAATAAATGACCAGTCATGTTACTGACTTAACGCTATCTTTCGAGGAAAAAATTCTTTAGGAAAAAGTTAGATTTTGCGACAAAATTATACTAATGTTATGAACTGATTACTTTTATCACAATTACAGGTAGTGTCTTTACGAAGAATAGCACACAATTTGACATGAATGGTAATGGTTGGGATAAGGGGAGCAAGCGAGTGGAAGAGAAAAAATCAATTTTGTATGTGATGAAATTGAGCTTTTTCATGTTGAAATAAGCAATTCTGTGTGCTTTAAAAACATATTGTTACACGCACAGGGGTCTCACTTGACCGAGTGGTGTTAAACCGAAGCGTGAATCCCACTGGAAGTCATATGCTTTCCCCAAATTTCCAAAGACTTCCATACAATTTGAATTGTAAATTGGAAAGCCATATCTGTCTGCTTTTATATACTAAATTTTACTCTAATCAAGTCAAGACCACAGATAAAACAACTTGCCAAAAGTCCATCAACCGCACATTTGCATGGTTTTTCTTCATAATCATCAGATTTCTGTTCCACCAGCCAGTTATGCTATTTATCCCCTTTTTCACTGGAAACTATTTAACTCGATAAACGCTTTTACCGGCACATTACTCCAATATAACCATCTTTTTTTCCACTATGGGCACATAATCGATATCTACCAACTCCCTACTTATTGATTCCATTGAGTAATTTACCGATTTCCTACCGTAAATAATGCCACCTCAGCCACACCACTTTTGTACACCACTAGATTTTAATATGGACTATGTTACACCAGGGACAATCATTCAGTTTGGACCTGAATTCACTACTAGCGAACCATGGCATCGTTCAAACTCACTTACACTCGACTCCGTGATGTTTGCTCCTAGTAATTGGCTAATTATTTCAGGCTAGAAATATTTCCATGGCGCCAGATTCCAATAATCTCACAAATCTAAGAATTGCTTAAAACTGGGTGCTATCAAATGTGCATACTCCAGATTTATTACATTATATATATGTTGTTGAGTTTGTTTTTCCATTCTTTGAAATGACAGGGAGAAATCGTAGTTAGTTATATCTAACAGGAAAAGCAGTGTGTTGTAAGCAAAATATCGTGAAATTATTTAACGCTTGTTTTGGATTTAAACAAAAGAAATAAAATTACTGGGTAGGTTGGAATATATTTTGGAATATGCAATTCAAGGTGGGGCCTTTGTGAAATCAATTATTGGCACTTGTTCTGGGTTACTTTATTATAGTTATTGATTCATCACCATTGGCGTCAGTGCGTCTATATGAATCAGTTTCTTTCTGTCACAAACTAATCACCTTTTCCGTCACTTCGTATATTCACACTTCTTGCCACCACCATAGCTCTGTAAATAATGCATCTATTTAGAATGCTTAGTTTGCGATTTGCTTATTACATATTGTGACTTTTAAACGCTTCAACTTCTTAGGTACAGTTTGGATAGAATGGATGCATGTTAAGTTCTACAAATAGTGTATGATAACATAATGAATGCATGCCAAATACTACAAATATAGTGTATCGTGTGATAACACAATGGGTGCATGCCATGTACTACAAATATTGTGTAACAACATATTTGACACATTCCAAATATTTCAAACCTTGTGTGATAACGTAATTTATGCATGCCAAGTACTACAAATATTGTGTAATATCATAATAAATAAATGTCAAATACTATGAATATTGTGCGATAACGTTAGGGATGCATGCCAAATACTACAATTATTGGGTAATAACACAATAAATGCATGCCAAATACTACAAATTGTGTGATAACGTAATGGATGCATGCCAATTACTTAAAATATTGTTTGATAACATTATGGATGCATGATATGTACTACAAATATTGTGCGATAGCATAATTAATAAATGCCAAATACTTCAAATATTGTTATAACATAATGGGTGCATGCCAAGTACTATAGATATTGTGTGATAACATACTAGATGTGTGCCAGGTACTACAAATATTGTGTAATAAAAAGAGTACATGCAAAATACTACAAATATTGTGTGACAACATTATTGATGCATGCCACATACTAGAAATTTTGTGTGAAATAAAAAAAAATGAATACATGCTAAATGCTACAAATATTGTGTGATAACATAATGGATGTATGCCAAGTACTAAACTATTGATTGATAAGGAATTAGGTGTACCGGGTATGCCATGTACTACACATATTTTGTGATAACATAATGAATGCATACCAAATGCTAGTTGTATGTATGAAACTGAAATACCTTGACCTGCAGTGATACATATCATCTCTGAAATCAAATTACACTCGTAAGCACGTGTAGATTGATAATCGATTTATAATGGGTATCTTAACTCTAGGGACATATTCAATCAAAAGTTTGATCATTTTACTCTGTACAAGAATGACCATCAATCAAATAAACTCTCACTTTAGTGCTATTAAAATAAAACAATAAATAAAATTAAAAGTGATTTAATGCATCAATTGTCTGATATTGTGTTGTATCAAGAATATTTTTTTCTGATTGAAAACATGTGGCCTAACATAACTTTCTTTTCAGGGTTAAACTCAATACATGTACTTCTTTCCAATCGTTTTTTTTTTAATGGCGTCGAGAATGATTTTATTTTTGTGTCTAAGTGTGTGGGCTTGTGCAGTTGTAGCATGTATCTTTATTTTTATTTTTATATTAAAATACTATGTAAGTTATCTTCAAGGTTAGGTAATAAGCATTTAACACAACTATTAACAATAGTGATCACTATTTCAAAATAAAATTGTAGCAATCTATTTTCTTGTTCGTACATATGCATACGTTTTTCATTCCTGCTATTTGCGGACTAAATGTGTTGTGGTTTGTTTTCAAATTAGTAATCCGCCATTATACAGAGACCACGAGATCTGGGTCTGAAGCCATACTTGGTGTTACATTTAATAGTCACATAATTGTGTAATATAAAAGTGAATATGTGTAGTTTACTGAACGAAAAATGTTACATTTTTTAAACACTTTTTGTATAGAAAGTTAGTACAAAACTTCTCATTGCCTTGAAATGAAATGTTGGTTGATTTTATTTGAACATTAGTTAATGTGCACTTAAAAAAAATCAAATTAACCAACTCCAATTCATGCATATTACGTGTTGCAAAAGTAGATTTCATTATTGGGCATAGATATGGCCGATGCATTGGTATATTTGTATAGCCATTTCCAATAACGTAAATATAATCAGAGAAAGTAGAATAATTAATTTATATCAATGGTGTTCGGCATTTCACAGAATATGGCCAATACAATTACTTGTTCATGCAACTATTGTCAATTATTTTAAAGTAATTTCGAGATGGAAGATGTTGTAATTTACTATCTCTGGTGTAGTATATTTTATACTGCTGAATGTATTTAAAAAGGTCAGGGTTTAAAAAAGAAAGCATATATATGTTCAAAAGTCATATAAAAATAAAATATTACAATAAAATATTACAATAAATATTACAATAAAATATTGTAAAAATATTACAATAAAATATTACAATAAAATATTATTTAAATGTTGAGCATGTATATTAAAACTTTTGATCTCTTTTGATATTTTGATGTGCAACGCACCACTAAGTCTTACACCCACCAAACAAGGTTATAATCAAACAATCAACTATTGCATAACAAAAGGACCATATTATATAGGTTTATTAATCCATACAGACTGCTCCGGTGGCACAGTGGTTAGAGCATCCACCTCTGATGCAGAGTATCGCGGGTTCATACCAAGTCATACCATAGATTTGAAAAGTTGGTACTTACAGCTGCCATGGTGGGTGCTCAGCATCAAAGGGTTAGTTGTTAGGACTGGTCGGCCTGGTGTCAGGATAATGTGTCTGCCTGGTGTCAAGATAAAGTGTCTGGGTGGGACATGATGATACATGTCTGCGGCATGATGACCCAGTGCTAGGCATCAATATAGTGTCACACTTCAGTCATCGTAGCGATATGTCGTACGTTTAAAATCCAAATCACACACACACACATACACACAAATGCACATAGGGACAGGCTTGACTATCGGTATAAGGCAAAAAAAACGAATTTGGTATATAATTGATTCAAAATGAGATAGTAACAAATTCAACATTTGTGTCCAGTCATCATGAAAGTTTCATAAAATAGTATTGGGTATTGTTTCAGTTCCTGAACACATTTCGAAAATGACAACGGCAGTTTAATATCAATACATTTGCAACTGAGGAATTAGATCGTGCATCCTAATGGATCTAAAGAAAAGTTGAGTCTGCGTTTTCTGTGTCTGATTGGTTCTCTTTTCATTTCTAGAATTACTAATGAAGTCAACATTTTAAATACTATTTTGCGATTTTTTTTTGGTGATTATTAAGTAATTCTTTATTATTGGTAATATTGTTATATTGTTTTAATCAATGGTTATTGCTGCATGGTATATTTGGTATTGTTGGTTCCTAAAACTTTTCTTTTAGACCTTGGCTGTGTTTGGATCACTATATCTATAATCTTTACCATTTAGATACCCAATGGCAATACAATTGTATTCATCTTAACATACATATCTGTACTAAATCTGTAATGCTTGAAGTCTTCCTTCAAATGAATACCTATTCCTTGTAATATTATATCATCTGAGTTTCTTGTTATTTCAGCATCCATCTTGGATTGGTTTACATCAAAAAACGCCCCAATCCACATAATTCTTCTATATGAATTGACATTTACTCATTCTTCCTTCTGCAAATAGCCTTTTTTAATATCATTGTCTTGAAACATTCTCTTTTAATTCATTGTCTAGCTCTAGTGTGGAAATTGATGCTGATTTATAAAGCTTCTGCTTCAGAGTTGTGCATATGTACTTAATAGTGTGTTCTTGACTTTTGTCCGTTATTGAAGGTTGTGGATAGAGTTTTCGCATACTTTACTTTTTTTACGTTTATAACCAGTAAACTAGTTGTCTGCATTGGTTATTGTAATTGTCATATAAATTATTATTTGTTCTCAAAATGAAATTACGATGTAGAGGTTTTGTACGCAATTCATGTATTATGATGTGATGTTGGAATTTGATCAAATTCACAGGACTTTGGTGCACTCTTCTAAATCGATAGAGACAGGTTCAAATGTTGATAACAGTTGTCTTGCAACATTCTCTTTTAACTCATTGTCCAGCTCTAGTGTGCAAATTGATATTAATACAAACAGCTTCTGCTTCAGAGTTATATATATTTAATTGATATTGTGTGCTTGACCTTTGCCCTAGATTGTGGGTTGTGGAAAAAGGTTTTGCATACTGACGTTAGTGACGTATAACTAGACAACAAGACGTTTGCAAGAATTTTCGCTCAAGATTTACTGTAATGTTCATGGAAATGATTAGTTTTTCTGAACGTTTTATGACTACAAAGATGTTTGGTAAAGTATTGTTCACTCTTATGAACAATCTATGGAACCATGTACCATACTGTTCAATAATAAATTAAGTGGAATTAATGATTAAATTATACATTGTAACAATAAAGTACTCATTGGCTTTCTGCGTTGAAACTCTATTTTGAGCTCATTGTTAAAGTAATTCAAAGTCAACTTCATCATCTCACATTTATGGGTCTTTGGCGTTCTGTGCAACAATATTACATTACTATAATAATATCTACTTTGACAAGATCAGTACGGTAAACCCGCCATAAAATGGTCTCGTTAAATGGCTGTAATACAGGTTTGCTTCTACTAACAAATCAAGACATGTTTTTTTTTTCTTCAAACTTTTACTTCAAAGACTTAAACTTGTGACTGACACTCAATTTTTTTCGAGTGATAGTTCCACCTGACGTGCAATAATTTACAATTTGCGGAATTTTTTTTAATGTATGCAGATAGTTAGAACAGCAACTTTGATCACAAGTATATTAAAATGTGTTTAGGTCTTGAAAGTTTACGAACTTAAAGGATATCAAAAAAAATCAGCTGGTATCAATGTATCAATTTATGATATGTACCTTGACCAATGAAGAAAGAGTTCGTTTTCTCATTGTGTGATAGGTGGTCCTCTACAGTTGCGTTTTTTTGCATAGGGTTAGAATGTTAAAGAAGAATTTCCGCGGCTTACCTCACTGGACATGCTGGCTATTTTTAAAAACAAATCTTGTATATCTTAGGTATAGTACAAAGAAACTTTAATTCCCCTAATATTGGTGTATGATTGATGGGTGTTATACGGGTTATAGTGTATACAACTTGGTGTATGATTGATGGGTGTTATACGGGTTATAGTGTATACAACTTGGTGTATGATTGATGGGTGTTATACGGGTTATAGTGTATACAACTTGGTGTATGATTGATGGGTGTTATACGGGTTATAGTGTATACAACTTGGTGTATGATTGATGGGTGTTATACGGGTTATAGTGTATACAACTTGGTGTATGATTGATGGGTGTTATACGGGTTATAGTGTATACAACTTGGTGTATGATTGATGGGTGTTATACGGGTTATAGTGTATACAACTTGGTGTATGATTGATGGGTGTTATACGGGTTATAGTGTATACAACTTGGTGTATGATTGATGGGTGTTATACGGGTTATAGTGTATACAACTTGGCATTACTCCAGATATGCGCCTTTCAAAAACGTGCTAGCTTAACTTGGTCAGTATCACTTCCTGAACTTCAGAGGTAAATTGTATAACAAAGACCAGATACAGTTTTTACATTTTATATATTAGTTATTCATTCACTGCACATTCAGAAGCCGATATTTTCTAGTCTGGCAAATGTCGTTTCCCTTTAGCTGGTAAAGATAGTGTACTTTATACCGTTTCATGCTTAGGTTTGAAGCACAAGGTACCAGTCATTTTAGCAGTGTCCTCAGACCGTTTACAATTTCCAAAAGTAAAATATCCAAAGAAATGTCAGCCACATTACATTAAAGTGGCATATAGGTGTGCCAACATCTGTGCATCTTGTAAATGCAAACAACTTAACCTTGCATACTTCATTCTACCAAAAGTACATGATAACTGGTGAACTCTCCTTTAAAGAGAATATATGTACATGTATTATTGTAGGATTTCATTTTGATTGTATGGCTGAAGCATTTTCGTTGCAAGCATCAAAACAGTCGAACAAGAATAACCAAACCCAATTGGATAAGAAAAATAAGATTATTATTTCCTACATTTAGCTGTGTGAAACAATGTTCTTATTCCGCTAAATAATTAAGTTGTGAAATTTTAGATTTTGAAAAGCATCTGGATTGGAAATTGCAGAGGGTGAAAAATCTAACTGTATTTCTATACCCACCATTGTCGCGTTATTAAAAAGTTTAAGCTGAGTTTTCGTCAAGGACAATTTATTTGGTCCTCCGTTAGCTATTTGTTCACGCTTCAAAGTTATCTTTGCACTACACGTAACAGAATTTTTTGATTGGAGTTTCTTTGCCTGACCAGGAGTCAAAGTGACAAGAACATGATTGTATGACATTTTACTTAGATAACAGATCAACTAATTGTTACATGTTTTTGATTCTATTATATGTTTTCTATTGGAGCGTCAACGAGTTTCATCCGTCCGCCAACACCCTCGAGTAACATTGCCTTGTCACTGATAATAACAGCTACAGTTCTGTAGTTGCCAGCATCTACGTGAGCACGGAAAACTATATCGACGACGGGTTGCCTATACAAATCCATATGTTCCAATGAGAAGTAGTAGATCGGATACAACGTTGTAAAATCGTCGCTGAGATATTAAGATTCCCGTGTCAATATCTAGGTCACGTGCTAGAAAAGTCATCAACCGTTGATACGCTCGTGCAACGTGGTTATGGTCAAAATCCATAACTATATCTTCGGATTGTTCTTGGTGACCGTTTACCCGTAGTGAAACCGGTGAAACATCGAGCTGGTCAAATACCATTGAATTTCGTTCTTGAACATTTGCACCACTTACTCTATTAGCTAGTTGAAGTACGACAAAAACATATTTCGGAGGCGCTATTCCGTGTTGCGAAGATAAATGTCATGTAAACAATCCTGCGGCGGGGTTACCAGTGACACTATTCGTCGTTACCATTTGCCAGGACAATTGTGACTTGCCACCTGTTTCCATAAAAGACATTAGTCGGTTTTCGTGAATGATCGAAGGAGTCATCGCCGGCATCGACATAGATAATTTTGTCAAAAGTACCTGGCCATCTGTAATTCCTGCAGCTCTCCATATTGCTTCCTTGTCATTTTCTTTTCTGTTAAGTACAATAGTTTGTTTTGCGCCAAATATAATCTTTTTAACGTCTCTGCAAAATCCAAATATGTGAGATAGAGGAACCGCATTTAACAGATCTCTATGAGCCGCGAATCCAAGATTAAAATTACTATTTCGGTTGATCATATTTTCGACATCAACGTCAGCAGCACCGGCGTTATTTTGTGGTCGTCGTACGACAAATTGATTACTTTCTGTGTGATGCGATGTATCGTTAACAAGTATCATAGAATGCCCAACTGTTCTCGCGCAATCGTCTGAATATTTCATCAACCCTAGTATGGTAGTCGCGATATCGACGTTCTCTTAAATTGTTTCAATCTCTCTTCCATCGATAATATATCTTGCACCGTTAAACAACGCCATTATACCGTTATTGACAAAACCAACTTGGTTAGCAGCTACATAGGGGTTACCGTTATCACGCCTTACAAGTCGACCTTCAACTTCAATATATCTCTCCGACTAGAGAAAATATCTATATCCTGAACCTGCAGTTCAATTTTACCTCGATCGTATGCCACTCTTGCCTTGGATAAATACATTTGATAATCACGAAGAGAAGTGTCTCGCATTACACTTCCATAGATATTTAAAACAGGGTTAGCTATCTCTTCAAACATTTTATAATAGTTGATTACCTTCTAAAACGAAGACCGTTACCAGCTATCATACTTGAAACAATATTTCTTTGTTGTTGTTCGTCTGGTACTACACTTAACTCTAGCAATTTCTGATTCGCGAGTTGGTTAATCACTTTAACGACAATCGTGGGTATTAATTCGGTAACAGGTAATTTAACAGGTTGGACCGGTTGAGGTCTACGAATTAGTCACATTATTCTATCTTTGACAGCGGTAAAGGCTTTTCCAGCGAGGTCACCAACAGCGCCAGTAGCTTTATCGCGAATAAAACCAATTGCCTTCATCCCAAGTTGTTAGCGAGTGGTATTGCCTTGGGAGCAATTCTAGTGAATAGTCCTCGGATAATATTACCGAATCCATCTCCGTAGTATACTCTATACACAGGTAGTCTTGACTTTATGACTCTGACACGTTGACGTCGTTGGTCATGTATGACCATCTTATATGAAGACCTTTTATCTAATCGTGATGACAAAGTCATAGGTGAATAATCACTATAATAGTCGTCTACGATCTCATCGATGATGAGACCTCTATATAATCCGATATCTATTACACCACCTTGGAATAACCGCTGACAGATATTGGCGGCCTCATTGATAATTTCACGAGAATTATTTCCAGCTCCTTATCCTCCGATGAGAACTTCTAGCCGAACCTTGTGTATCATCTTTTTCATCTAGTTCAGGTGGTAATAAAAATGCTAGAGATTCTTGAGGTTCCTCTTTGTTTTTTTTTTTTTTTTTTATCCGCGTTGGTGTCTGACGTTTTCTCTGCGCTTGTCGTTCTTCTATTTGTTTTTGTTGTTCTCCTTTGTTATAAGCATCGTAATCTCTAACCCCTCTTGTATAAAATTGATACTCTAACGCATCCTTATCCAAGTGATCAATTCCCCTATTAACCTTATACACCCAATCTAACCAATCATTACTCTGTATGTTTCTTTTCTTATATTCATCCTTTAAAACATTCTCTCTGGAATAATAACTATCAAAAGCAAAAATACTAAATTTGTAATAATCTTCTGGTTCTAGTAACTGAAATTGTGCTCTCTTTTTTACCCCCCTCGGTAAATTTATCCCCAAAAGTAAAACCCTTTTTGAGTCCACCAATAACACTTTCTTTTTCAACTTGAGGTTGTATCTGAACTTAAGTGATCTGTTTCAACAACGGATAAATTCCCTTTTTCTTTTCCTCGGCGGGGGTAGTATCACCAAATATAGCTTTTTCAGTAGCCGCATTTGTCTTACATCGGCCGTAGTACATAGCTTTTCAGGAGCCGTAGCAGCTTTTTCAGTGGCCGTAGTTATCGGCTTAAATAACCGCTCTGTACCGGCTACAAAATCAGCATAAGAATCCTGTCGTCGTTGAAGATTTCTTTAAATCTAACTCTGATAGAGATATATTCTTTAATCGCGGCTAATCTTTCTGTGGCTAATCTAGAACAATATGATTCTCCAACATTTGCCATATATTAACAAGTAGCTGATTAATTAATCGAAGCCATGTATCTGAAACACGAAAAAAACCTAAAAATTAATCATCATTGAAATACTCTTATTTCACCAAAAGGAGGGCTGGGAAAAAAGGTAGGCTCAGCTCTTCTGCTGCTAAGGCATTAAAATATTGCTCTGATTACACTGTTGATAAACTCTGTGACGATGGCAGGAATAATTACTTTCCACCACTTGTAAACTTGTACTGTGTGCAGGTTATTGTTTGTGTTTGAACCGAATTGATGGGGTGTTATGAGATGGAATGTGTTTCCATTTGGATGAAACTTATCTAGTATTTACAGTGGACGAAATGAGTACGATAATGAGTCGCAGCGTACAGTTTCATTGACCGATTCGCCATATTATCTACAGGTACGTGACAAACGTCGTTCTTACAATCATCCAAGCTGTTTAATTTATTATTTTTCCTGTCCGTTCGGTGCACGAATCCTAGTGGATTTCACCACCGTTCATGATTCTGGAGTACAGATTGATTAAATATCTAAATTATTTGTAATTAGGAGAGACACAGAGACAGAAACCAATTTTATTATATTACCCTCGCTGACACTATGGAATACATATATAAGTAATAGTAGTAAATGTTATCGCCATGCATTGTGTTGCAGTCTGACAGAAAGAAAGATGAATCAATTATTATGCTTTCGACACATCTTTTGTTAGCATTACTAACATTTGTAGTGACTTTGTGGTAAATCGTAGAGATTTGAAGCCTTTTGCATTATGAACCATTGCCCAGCTGTGCATGGCTATTGAACTTTTGATACCGCGAATATATTAGATACGTCAGAGAATATTTATTATTCCTGACTGTCTTGTTGCCCACTTTATATATAAGCCTGAGGCATGGCTTGGACAACATATGGAAGAAGAGAAAAACACCTATACACATTACGAACTCGAGCAATGACACCAAAAGCGTAAGGGCAAAATCGTATTGTGTTTTAACGTTTTTGAAATAGGTTTTAAATCTAGACTTACTAAACTAGGTAATGCCTTTGTAATATTGTAACCACAACTACTATCACGAGCACTACTATCTCCACCACCACACTACAGTTAGTATCATTACTGAAATTACTTAGACTACTAGTATGCTATTAATAGGACTACTGCACTTAATATTATCGATACTGAGTCGTCAATAAGAAAAATGAAAAGAAAATAGATGAAAAAGTAAAACGAGGAGAAATAAGAATTATAAAATATGACAATTATCCAAATACACACACACACATACATGTGTATATATATATATATATATATATATATATATATATATATATATATCCCCGTCCCCGTCTGGCTGAAGGGGTTTCTCACAGGATAGGGCCTCCTTTCGACAGTCAATACAACTTTTTTGTTTCTGCTGTTGCTGCTCTCTCTCTCTCTCTCTCTCTCTCTCTCTCTCTCTCTCTCTCTCTCTCTCTCTCTCTCTCTCTCTCTCTCTCTCTCTGCTGTTTCTGAAGTCTGGACGTCTCGGTTCATTATTCTTGCTCCTTTTTTATTTCACCTCTGAAGACCTCTTCTATCAGGTCTTGTGACGCTTTCAGCATTCTGACATGTTCTGTCTCTTCAGGCTTTGGCGTCAGGTTTATCTGACACTAATCAAATACAGGTGTTGAAAGACACCTTCACAGATTGATGCATTAACAATGGTCAGACATTAAATGGATTACATTCGCTTACGCACCAGGTGCTTTTGCAACAAATTGCGTCCCGATGGTCGGGATTATTAATAAGTCGGGGCTGTGATGTCAGTGACACAACAACGACCCGTATTACATGGCTAATGTCGCTTTTGACGAAAATGTTTGGGCGCAGCAAAAGAATGCAGGTGGCCGTTGGGGCAAAGAACGTCACATTCAGTCCAGATGTACTAATGGACAAGCTAATCTATTCCAATATTATATTAGCTATCTTTGCAATTGATCCAAAATTTTTGAGTTGTTTGATTTCTGACTATATTTTGTAGGAATTTGAATTTATTGTACAGAGTCTACTTGCTGATTGCATAAAGGTAACCAGTCAGTAGGGAGTCAGTTTCCCTAATATGGTTGGTGTTATGTTTTTTATTGTAAGATAGTTTAGATTTAAATGGCGGTAACTAAAGGATAAAGGTAGATTTGTAGGGATAGAGCTTTTGTCGAAAGTGGTCTTCGGGTCATAGGAAAAACTGGGGGTAAAAAAAGAGAACGGGAGCCTAAGTGAAGAAGTTTAGTCAGCAACATATGATTGTTAATGTGAGGAGTCTACCCTGGTGTTGCTAGTATAGATCCTTTCACCCGTTTTTCCCCTTAAGAAAAGAAACAAAGGAGGTGTTTTGGTCTTCTTCCTCTCCTCCTTCCCTTGTCATGTTCAATCTGCCTCTTGTTTCCTTTACTTGGGCTGTTGACCTGGATCACTTAAGCCGGTAGCTTTTGCAGCTACAGTTATCGTTATTGGCCGGTAATATCGAAATATACACTGTGCCACGTTATGACTGTATGTGTGCGCCGGCGGCACCCATGAAATGGGTTACTTAGTGTAGTGCATTCTTAATTTGAACATATGTTGGTGCTGGAAGACGAGGGACCACCCAGCGTTATAAGGATCAGCGCGAACGCGATAGAATACATACATACGGATTTACCTTATGGTAGGAACGCTATAGCTCATCTCCAGGTGTTAAATAGAGCGAAGTCAATAAGCATATATAGTAGGGTGCATCAAACGCCCCAATGTCAACCAATTATGATGTCCCTAGTTTTAGAACATTCCTTTAGTCATAAAAAGAATTTCTGCCAATTTTTGTCTAATTCCAACATTGTTTAGGGGGTCCACCTCAATTAGCAAGATTTGTATTATGAAGCATTATATTGCGATATTCATTTAGCTGAATGTTATTTGCTGTTGAGCTCTTTACTTATTTACAATTGTATTGAATTTGATTAAATAACTATTCTTTGCTTGTTTATTCAAGTTGTTTGTGAAGTCTGCAATCTTTGAAAGTGAGATTTTACAAAATATTTCAATTTTATCTAATTTTGTATTAAACATTTTTATTTTTATTGAACTTATTATATTATACTTTCATGTTGTTGCAATTCTATAGCCTGTTTTACAAATGTTATATGCAAACTGTTTTTAGTCATTACAGGGCTGTTAGATTTAGCTCATGTTGACTGTTAAGTGTTAATCACTATTGTTATATTCATGTTGTTGCCAGACGCCAGTTGAATACTGGAAGGCAGTGAAGAGAGTACCGTTCTAGGTCTGCAATCAACTCCTCGTTCGGCTACCCTGTCCCAGAAAATTTCTCCAACAAGACAGTCATCTACAATATTCGGTCTTGGCAGCAAGATAACGGCAGAAGACTCAACAATTACTAGTTCGCGTATGCCTACAAGCCCTACATGACTGCAAGTCTTGCGGTGTTTGATGCATCATCTAGCTGATGGTGCGCATTAAAACTGTACCAGATGGGAAGCAGCTAAAATTGTCCTGTCAAAGGTATCTGTGTTTTATGAGAAAGCCCATATTCCGATGATTACAGAACGCAGGGCATGCGAACGATTAATTAATCT
Source organism: Unio delphinus (assembly GCA_029339505.1). Lineage (NCBI taxonomy): Eukaryota > Metazoa > Mollusca > Bivalvia > Unionida > Unionidae > Unio > Unio delphinus. The sequence goes on along the minus strand of JAQISU010000154.1, from coordinate 7,244,004 downwards.
GCTTGACGACAATGCTAAAGTGAGAGCAATTCCAATCAACCGCCGATCAGCCCCGAACTCCCTGAACAAGCTAAAAAAAGATGGAAGAAATGCTAGCTGAGACATTCCCACATTGTGGCCTGCAAATGCAGAACAACTCATAAAAAATCTGGAAGATGTCGCTTTCCTGCAGTCAATGAAGAACGACCGTCTGGCAACATTCAGACCACGTGACAAAGTTCTTGCAGCCAAAGTCCAGCGTCGCGAACAAAGGGACAACATGGAAGCACGGCGACGCGAGAGAATGCAGAGTCACCTGAAGTCGATGACTGCACCTAAAATACTCCATAACAGCGACAGTAGCAGCAGTGATGAGGATATTGTTAGTGATGGAGAAGTTGGCTCATTGGCTGCTGGTCAATCCATCACACCAAGAACTTCGAGAAGTCAAAAGCGAACTGCTCGCACAGGAACACCTGCTTTCATCCCTCATGACATCATTCAACGACCCAAACTTGTTCAACTAGCCACACGTCTGAAGATGACTCCAGTGCAACAAGCTGCATACACGGAGGCATTAGTGGCATGGGCAGGTGGTGATACTTTAAAGATATCCCCATCATAATCAACCGCAGACAAGTCCAGGCGTCAGATAGGAAGATTGATAGCAAATAATTGTAAGGACCAATGGATCCTGCCAGAATTGATATCCCTGCATTGGGACTCAAAGCTGATGCCATCACTGGCAAACCAGAATATCACAGAAAAACGTCTCACTGTCGTCGTCGGAAATGCCACAGAATTGAAGCTTCTTGGAGTCCCATCATACCAACCTGGAACAGACAGAAAGTCCGGAGATATAATTGCTGATCTGACAATGGTTTTGCTCTCATCATGGCAATGTACCGAGTCTGTTGTGAATATAACATTCGATACCACAGCATCAAAAACAGGTCACGTAACTGTAGCCTGTGTGACAGTCCAAAAGCAGCTTGGACGAGCTCTCCTTTTGTCAGTATGTCTTCACCATGTTGGTGAGATTGTCCTGTCTCATGTTTTCGATGATCTGAAGATTGAGCATCCAAGTCTTCAGAAGTCACCTTGTTTACATGATTTCTTAAGAGCTTCCAAATGTTGACGGTGCCATCTAAAAGCAATGATGAACAGCTATCTCGATTGAACTTGACATCATTCAACCACGAGGCACTTCTGATTGTAGATACATGTCGAACCAGTGTTCTCCAGCTTGCCAAATCAGAGCTTTCGCTACGCCGAGATGATTATCAAGAATTTGCTGAGCTGTGCACAGTGTTCCTTGATGGAGAAACTGAAGATCATCCTGTCACCTTCAAGCGACCAGGAGCCTTACTCAAAGCCAGATGGATGGCTAAACTCATCTATTCGATTAAGATATGCCTGTATGAGCTGCAAATTCAACAACTACCACGTAACACTATTACTACACTGCATCAAATTTTAAAGGTGAGGGCGTTTGTGAACTTCGCAACACTGGTCTACAGCAGCTGGTGGATGACGTGCAATTCAGCGGTAGATGCGCCGTGGAACGACCTGCAGTTGTACAAGTCTTTATTGCAGTACAAGGTCGTGAATCCAGATGTCTCTCAGAGTGCACTGCATGCCTTCAAACTGCATCTCTGGTACCTGACTGCAGAGATGATTCCTCTTGCTCTGTGGAGCAGTAAGGTGCCTGATGCTGAACGGCGAGCCCTTGCAGACAGTCTGCTGGCTGAAACGGCCCTCTTGGCACCACAGAACCGGTTTGGAACAGGCATTGGCAAGCCAATGTTTCCAGCAACTGTTACTCTGACCACAACTCTTGCTGATTTTGCTAGTACTGATTCTTGGTACACATTCACTCTTCTTCAGCTGAACGCCGAGTTCATAACTGAAGAAGTTGCGAACTGGCCAAATTCTGCTGCGTACCAAGCTTCTCTCGGCAACCTTCAATCGCTGAACGTTGTCAATGACTGTGCTGAGAGAGGTGTTAAGCTCAGCTCAGATATTTTGGCATCAGCAAGGGGTAAAGAACATTACTTGAACGTGCTGCAAGTTGTTGAGAAGGACCGTAAAGAACAGCCCAACTTGCGAAAACGCAAAGGACATAGCGACTAACTGAAGAATCTACCAAATAACAAACATTGACTTTAAAACATTGCTGAATGTAGAATATATTTAACTATATTTAACATTTTAAACATTGAATAAATCATTTAGAAAAATGTTGAAAACAACATATACTGTCTGAATTCATTGCGATGAAACTATTGTCTCCGATGAGTTGACAAATATTAAAAGATGTAGTGAATGGTTAATTTGTTATATAATAAATACTTCTAACACCTGTTGTATAAATTTAGTATCATACTATTGAATATAATCAGATAAAAACTGAGCATGTACTATTGCAATATCTATATACAACTCTGCATGCAATATTATATAATATAATGAGTGGAAAAACTGGAAATATGCGCCAAATGGCGAGTTTTCGATATTTTGACAAAAAATTCATTTGAATGGTGGACCACCTAAATGTACTTCAAACTTCACCAAACTTTGCCATAAATTTTCTTTTTTTATATAAAAAAAATCTAGACAAGGGACAAAATGATCCATTGAAGTTAAAAAAAATATGGGGCATTTGATGCACCCTAATATATAGTTTTTGATCAGACAATACACCATCAATAAATAATTCAATAATTCAACATCAACACATTTTGTTTCTCAAATAACACATTTTTGACAAGATTGACAACGTTGTAAAGTCACGTTAAACTTCCACTGATGAAGGTCATTTGGCCATTGATGTAGACTACGTTTCCTTGCTAAAGACGAAATATATTCCTAATGATCACACAACCATCTATTTACTTTTTCGTCGTTTCCAGAAGATTTACGATCAATATAAGTCACCAAATTTCTAATGTCCATGTTGATGACATACGATTGATGTTCTTTAGGTTTGAGATGAGGAAGTTCATCTTCAGCGCACACGACAGGATTCTAAGACGCGTAGTGTGAACTGTTTTTAAAAGGTAATAAAGTTCCCAGGTATCCACTTGTTTTTGTTTCCTTTCTTATTTCATAGATAATAATAAGTCATCAATTCAACTATGACCTTTTGCTTGAAAATCTGTTAGGTAAACGTCTTTTGGCTTCGTCTCCTTAATCTGTGTTAAGAACGATTCGATGCGATGGATCTCCATAGCAGTCATTGGAGAGGAAGAATGATCACGCAAATCTTTATACCTTTGAGGCAACACTGCTTCTTCAATGTGTTAGATTTCCAAACGATGCAAGCATCCAAAATGAGTGTTACTGGCATATTTAATGTACGTAAGGAGATTTAATATGTCTGCTTGGTAAGGGTAATAATCCATTCTGCGTCTGACTAGTGTGTTATTTAAGTATAAACCGACTTAACTATACAAGGAATACATTACATTATTGACGGTAGCTACTCTAGCAATGGCTCTCGGGGCGGTGTTGTCCGTTTTGATCTCATTGAAGCAACGGCACTCGGGGCGGTGTTGTCCGTTTTGATGACTTTGAAGCAACGGCTATCGGGGTGGTGTTGTCCGTTTTGACCACTTTGGCTTTCAGATACAAGTAACTGTTATTTACATTGATGTAATCTTTGGATTTTCCTTTGATTCTAAATTCGATTGCCGATGAGGTAATCAAAGAGGAGATGAGATAACATTCTACCAATTGGGTTCTTGCTTGGCCACCAAAGTGGGCGGCATGGCGAACAGATTGAATTCCGATTTGGAACATTCGCAAGACTCTCGATGCATAGTCTCTCTGTTACTTTCTAATCAGAAAGTTTTAATCATCGGACATTTTTTCTTTTCTCGGTCTTTTAAGCTCTGTTGCTGTGACGTCCTCTGGATGGATGTTTTTGTCGTGTCTTTCTGCATTGTCCTTGCTATGGTCTCAGTGAAGCAGGAATGCGTGACTGGGCAGCGTCAAGTGAATTAACAGGTGTTTCACGTCGGTCCAAATTGTCTTTTCCAGATTGAAGCAAGACATTTTTGCTTGCTCTCAAAAAGGTTATTTGGGATTTTGTTTGTCAATGATGTCACCATCGATTTCAAAACTTGGGCCACTGAACGAAACGCCGATTTCAGCATATTGCCTAAATTATATTTTCTCTGTCGAGCGACTCCTCGGTGAACAGGATACTTGACGTACAAGTCGTTAGAAAATCATTTTCTAAAATGACGTTTCTCTGTGACATTCACTGTGGAGAATGGAATATTTTGTCACAGATCTCCTTTTATATTAATGTTAACACTGTCGAGATATGATTTACTGACAGAAATAGTGAGGATGTACGTATTCGTAGCAAACGTTGATAAGTGTCTTCACTGTCCTCGTCATTGTGGCAGAATAAGCTTTGAAAGGAATGAATCATAGTAATGGTACAGATGTGTGTCCCTTTACGTCGTACTCAACCACATCAGAGTACAGAAATATGAAATTTAATTCTTGGCTTAGTTATACAGTTTAACAAGATTCTTCGCAAAATTTAAGTTGCTGCTGACGGCTGGTATCAATGAATACTTGACCCTCTTGAGATCTCCACCCAAAATATCATATAATTCAGGACAAAATGAAATAGAGAATGTTTGTCTGCCGAAAATGTCATGATTAGCCGAGGAGCTACTTTATGGTAATCGATGGTGACAATTCGTTTCGTTTTGTCCACGGTTTTGCCAAACAGCGCATTGCATTTGCAAGCAATCGCATCCACCATATATTGACCGCTAAATAATTTTTAAGATATAGATGTACCTTAGAGTATTGAGGGACATTGGTCGTTTCCAATAGGCATTTTTACAGAAACCATGCTCTGATGGTAAGATTTGTTGTACGCTTTGATCAGATGCGGTAAGACGTCGATGTACATGAAACTGTGGTGATGAGTATAATATTTCCACATGCGTTATTTCAAGGTTTATTGAAACCGCTCTACGATGCTGGCTTTGGTTTCTGGATTCTCGGTAGTGAAAAAATGAATATCTTGTTTCTTTAATTCTTTTTGAAAGCTTAGTTCAGAAAATATGTACTTTTGAAGGTTTGCCATCAAAGAGGATGACACACGCTTTGTTCAACGGAAATTTTTAAGGTCGCACTAAATCAGTGTTCAATTTGGAAGTCAATGGCACGACCCAGGAGAATATGGAAAAGACAATTAGACGTGGCCAAATGAGAGACATTGGTCAAAATCGGTTTGCCATTGATGATCTATGACCTACACTCGGGTGCGATTTCTGAAACATTTTCGTCGAATGGTGTATGTGGCTTGTTCTTGCAACCATCGTTGCCCTTGAGGTAAACGGACACTTTTGGGTCGGTTTAGGCCGTACGATACAATTTCTAAACTCCTCAAAACTCAGCAGGATGGACTCGATGATATAATTCTCGTGCATGTTACGTTGTAAAAAACTGATTTTGGGTGTACCGTCGAGGGCAGCAGATAGGACATCCATGAAATAAGCAACAATTAAACTTGTACACGATCTAAGTTATTTTTAAGTCCCACCTATCGACCGCATAGGTTCCAATGATCTTTTTACCTCCTCCGTTTCTGGCTTGCTGGAGACATTTGTCTTCCTTGTTGCATATGTAATGTATCCAGCGTAGAGGTTAGACCGACTATCGAGGTTTGACAAAATTGGTTGTTTGAGAGCATATGACATATAATCTTTAAAATGCACTTGTCATACTTGCATTGAAATGAATTTCGCTCCACTCAAAGTCACTTTAGGATGTCCGGTGTTTCGTTCCGTATAGTATTTGAAAATAAACTGTCCATCGTATCCTGAGAAATTGTGAGCCATCACAGTGGCATAGCGATGGCAATCTCCGTAATGCTCGATGTACCCTTGACTCCACATTTCGATCCTTTGGCAGAATCGGTGAGCGTGTTAGGTCACCGAAATATTTATCAAGTCCTACTGGAATCTTGCTAAAGTGAGGACAATGGCAAAAATATATTCTTAGATGTACTTTGTGCACGATAGATGAGCCATGCAGAAGTTAGGAATGTGAATGCCAGTCTCTTGCATGCATTCCAATTTTTTTTTAAAAAAAGATTAAATCCCTTTTCTTTCTGTGGTAATCATCACCCTCCTCTTGTTTGGAATATTATTTTTGAATGCAGCAATCTTGTTCCATGTCCACAATTTTATGACAAATGTAACTTCGTTTTTTTCCTGAACATATGTGGCCTTGGCATTATTGCTACGTGCAAACAAAACTTCACTTACCATGCTAGCCGAGCACATTACAAGAAAGCAATTCAATTCACAAGCAATGTTAGATAATCAATTCACACTTGACACGAGAGTTGGCACAATAAGCTCTAGAGCATGAAAATTAAACCAAAACATGATCAAAACAGCTATTTATGCAGAGTGCACGTGAAAACTCATCGGAAAGTTTGTTCTTAGATTTAAAACATCTACATTAGTGTAATCAATATAGTCTTTTCTCCAGATTGTCGCAACTCACTGGATAATCTACATTATTTGAGTAAACGGTGTCATTTTGAAAAATAATGTTTTTTAACAAAGGACACTCACCATATTATTAGTTTCAAACTGGATTCAGGTTGGGAGAATATAACTTTACCACACGTATATTACTAGAAATTGTACAGTATAAACTGGAATGAATTATAAATTACCTTCATGGTTATTATATTATGTTCTACAAATACAATTATGCCAGCAAATATTCTCATAATGATATATTCGCTAATAATTGTGTGTCTAATTTACACAGTCCGCAACATTATTTTTCTCAAATTGCATAACATATTGTATTTGTGTGGATGGACTAATGACTTCACAAGCCACTGACGGTGGTAGAATGAATTCAAATTTCGCTTAAATAAATAAGTTTCTAAGAGGCCTTGCAGCGCAAAATGAATATCGTGAGTGACTTACTGGAATGTACCTGAATGAGTGAATTACTGGAATGTACCTGATTGTTTTCGCGACAATTAGTATGATCATCGAATTATTAAACCGAAACGATATACGGAAAGACATAATACCTGACCTTAAACCGGAGGTTTTGTTCCTGGGTGTGTGTAAATAAATCTACCATAACGTATTTTGCCAGCCACAATCTAATAACACTTGCACTTTCTTTGAAAGGTAGCTCAACCCTTTTGAAAACCTTGTTAACTGAAGAATATGTCAGAAATGGTCTGTTCAAACGCTTCATTTTACGCAGTCAGACTATTGCGAACGTTTTCCTCCAGTGTAAAAGCTTGTACTTCAGACCCCTTTGATTATCTATCTGGCGGTTACTTACTTGTGTGTTGGACTGGTTGTGTTCAAATTAGAGGTGAGATCATATCATATCGTTTGATGGCTTGCATTCGAGATCATGTCGTTTATTAGCAACCACAACACTGCCTACAGTTACTTCTTCGGATCTAGGCCAGGTATTAAGTATTTTTTGTATATACATCCGTATTCCAGGATGCTTAGGCGTTCCGGAAATGTACTTTCAAACAGGATATTCATTCGATGGTACTGCTAGTATATTTTTTTTCTCCACAAAAGAAGCAAGTCTCTGGGAGTACAACGTTCCCGTTATTCAGTAGAATTGGGGTTGGATCTGCAGTAGGAGTTATCAGCATATTCGTTGCATGTTGATGTTATATTTAAAAAAAACATTTGACATTCAGGGTGTCATCGACATCTCTGCGTCACTGATACATTAACCACTTATGAGGCCAACCCTTGCACGGAATGTTTGTTTGCGTAAGGGGCAGAGGATGTGTGGGACATCTCCAGGAGGATTGATATAGCACGTGGTTCTCTGGCATATCTCTTCGGTTCTGCAGTTTCCGTGCTACTAGATTCTCACAATTTTCAACCTGTGTGTACAGACGAACGCAAAGTGACTCGATCGCTTGCTGTTTGCTTCGCAGGTATTAAAGTTTGTGTGGAACACTTGCAATGAAAATTTCAGATTGTATCTGAGACGCGTCTTCTCACCACCGTAGGATTGCTGTCCTTCCTGTAGCTCGCAATAGAAGAGTCTCTTAAACATCTGGTGGTCTAGCATGCGCACAAAAAATAAGTGGACAACGCCATGATGATAATCTTACTCATGACAATCAATGATGGATTGACCACGTTCTGGTCTGAATATACTAGTCATGTAAACAAGTTTTTCAATTTTCGTAGTGTTACGTATATTTAATATAAGTCATTTATATTTATTTTTATTGTCTGTCTGTTAGATTTAAATTTGACATTTTGGATTAAAAATTCATTCATTGGGAATTTTTTTTTCTAGAAATGGATTACCTATATACTTTACAAGTAAACAACTGATGTTAATCTCATTTTCTGACCTTGCTTCAGAGTGTAAACAAGCTTCTAAAATGATTGGTTGATTCCATGGACATTAGAGCTTTATTTTAAAAATGATTGGTTGATTCCAAGGACATCTTTGTAAATCATGCTGGTTACGTGATTTCTTAAACGTAAATTTGTTCTGATAGTATCTAGAAGGTCGTGACCCATTTCTTGTTTACGTAAAAACAGGTATATAAGTGATGTTTTGGAGCGAAATATTTAGCAGAAGTTGGGCTTTTATAATATTAACTTGTGACTTCTTTGTGAGTTATTTTTAATTACCGTGTACTGGAAATTGTGTCAATTCGTTTGGAGCAAGAGGAATTATTTTATTTATCTGGAAAAGAATATGTGCTCATAGATTTTCATTTGTATTATTATAAAACTAAAACTGACTTAATCACGTGACACTGTCGTCCATATTGGATTACATCGTCAAGAGTTGAACCGGGAACTATTAGGACATTTTATTATCAAGACTCTTGCAATTCCATTAGTGGATTATATTATGAAATCCTTTTGGATTAATTTTTGGACTTGATTCTCTAAAACCGTAAGTTTATTTATTTTCTTTTATGAGGTGTACATACAATCTCATTCGGCTGAAGCCACCAATTATTAATGAATTATTGCAAAATATCGCCCACCGTTGACAAATGTGTCAGTCACGGGATGGAAAGCCAGACCTCGAATATAAGAATCCGCCACGTTAGCACTGGACCACGGATCTTTAATGCAGATATGTTAGAAACATTAATATCAAGTTACCTAACGGACAATTCATACAGGCGATCACACTTATTGTATGATTGCATTAACTTCAGCGTGATAATATTTCACTTTCCAAAGCACCTTATAATATTTCTGCATTTAGTAGTCGCACATACATTTATATAATTTAATAAATCTGCCAGATGTCATTCGGGAGTAAAAGTACATGCAGGTATATTGTACTGACGTATCTCACATGGGTGTCTAAAATATCTTACCCGGATTACACACAGGGAAGCTTGTTTTGTTTTCCGGAATTTGCAGGGAAAACATCAAATGTTGTAACCTACAAGAAAGAGGGATAGTTCAAGTGTAACCTACTCTGAAGTCAAGCGGAAAGTGAGACACAACAACAAAACTAAATATTCGCGGATGTCATAATATTACACCGTAACAAGAGAGATACTTCTAAAGTATTCTACCCTAGAAAGCATTGCTTGACATAGTTATCTCCTTTTACCATGCAAACAACTACAATTGAATCAAAGTAGTGTCAGCGTCTATCAGGACATTCTGAACTATTATTCGCTGACTATATTTCTTTGAAATATAATTTTTTAATTGAATTTATGCCTGTAAATGTTAGTAAAGTAATAACTCATACCGCAAATACAAATTACCAGAGTTGGCTGTAGACTCACTGCGTCTAGAAGCAGAAAACAAATAACTGCTAGTCTGACAGCAGGAAGTGGTTTTTGTGTTAGACGATCATAATGTAGATCATGGTAATTATAATAAAATGTTTAAACGTTTATCTGATCCAGCATATGATATAGACGCGCGATGATTCTTAAAGATATATCTGTACGTGATTATCAGTATTATTCCTATGACGCAAAAGAACCAAGTCAGCGTGGACGTAACAAACGTCAGGTTTTTGATACAATTATATATTTGTCTTACCCGCTGAAGCGTTTATTGAATTAGTAGGTAGACATTTGAAAGCAGATGATACAAATTACTGAATTGGTGATACGTCTGGTTTTGTTAATAATGGGATGTTGGCATTATTTAACAGTGCCACATATATGAATGACGGGGAAAATATTGAATCGTGTCTTGACAATGTTGATATTGCAACATTAATAATTGGCCTAGTTAGATATGATGTTAATTACACAAAATCAGCTGGTCAGTCAATGATATTTGCAAAAGAAACGACTCATCACCCCGAAACAAAAACAAACGTGAGAATGAATGCAGCTGCAATTGAAGTTGCAGCGATGAATGTAAACTTCAATTTAGAACTTGCCTCGCATATATTAATGTTGAGCGAGGATGAAGTATTTTCCATGTTCAACTCCAATTTTCACATATTTGGATTTTGTAGAAATGTTAGAAAGGTTATCTTTGGAGCGAAGCACACACTACTTCCTGTACGAAATCCACCGACAATGATGCAATCTGGCAACCCAGCACTGTTGATGCTGGTAAAGTAATGTTGACAAAACTCTCGTTATGGATGCCGGTAATAACACCAACCATTGCTGAAGAACAAGAATTACTCGCTTGTATGGATCAACGCGGTAAATCGATGTTATCATGGTTGACAGTAACATCATAGTGTTCAAAGCGCTGTGAATGATTTATTTACATGGCATATAGCATCACAGCAAGGTTTTTCTGCACCACGACATATTTGATTTGCTTTTCAAGACAATAATCGATTAAACTCTCAAGAACGTAATCCAATGGTGTTTGACACATTTGGAGTTTCTTAGGTTCCTTTGAGGATAAATGGTCAACAATAATCAAACGAGAAAATATCATTTAATTTTGAAAATATTCATGTAGTACGTAAATATCATTGTTTGGTGACTTGTATTGGACATTATTAGAATATAGATACCAGTTTGCAGTTATGTCAATGGGATTCAAAACGCCGTATCCAATTTATTAATTTTCATTGGAACATCTTGATTTAACACGACAAACTGTCGATGATATACACTTCGAATTTGTGTGAACAGAAACGCTGCAGTAATTACTAATTACAGAGCAATTGATGTTGTGTGTGTGTATATGTGTGTGTGTGTGTGTGTGTGTGTGTGTGTGTGTGTGTGTGTGTGTGTGTTTAACTGAAGAAACATGTGTTACTTTGTTAGACCACATGTTGGATATAATAGACTGTGTGCTTCGTTTGTATTTCTCATCGGCTGGGCTATATTGCCTGCGATGATTCTGCATTTTTTCTTGGTACGAACTGCCTTATTTTAAATCACGTCCAAACTATTTAATACTTTCGAACTTTCTAAAACATTAATAATCTGGATATATTAGCTGCGCTAAAAAATACAGAGGGAAAAACCAAATATTTTGGACCTGGTTTTATTTCTGCACCTAACTGGTTTCAGATGCCATTGCGATTGCGCCGAGAGGCTTACATTAAATTTATATCTAGGTATTTAACGAGCTCCAAATAGGCAGATATGAAAAATGATAAAGGAAATACTTTCAACAGCTCAAGTTGAATATACAATATGCATTACTTATATAATAACAAAGTACGCAATCCGATTTCTAACTGATTTTAATGGTTATACTTAAAGCGGTTGTAGAGGAAAATAGATTTCTTGTGGTGTGAAGTTATTTTGTAGACTTTTATAATGGGAGCCTTTCAGAGTGATGTTTTGAATTAGTCTGCATATTTAGGTGGATTAATATATCCACTGAGCACTGACAGGGTTTTGGTAAAAATGATTGGCAGTAAATAATAATATATATTTTAAACTAGCTTAGTTGTATGTTAATAAACTAAGCCATAGCATCAATATATCAAGAGGTTTTAGGTCATAGATATTTGATTAACATTCTCAGTTTAACATTAACAGTTCAATAGTAGGTATTATGATGGCATCGCCAGTGCCTGTGCTGCTAATACTTTGCCAATTTCGACTGCATCATCTGGACATATCGTATGTTTTGAAGTAGTATGTTAACCTGCTGGAACCTTGACATGTTCTTTTTGGTCGTATATGATATTGTAGAAATATATTCCAATAACATTATGCTTTTCATCGCAAGAATGAATACTAACTTATAGTACTGTTGATTCTTATTTGCCTTTAAAGATGATATAATGCATGCTATTATATATCGATATAGAGCTCATCACATCTTCTTTCGATACAAGTGTGATAAATGGACTCCTGAACGAATTAGAGAGAGACATATGTTCCTGAAATAATAATTTAGGATGAAATATGTACTGTTTAATTAGATATGTTAAAAGTATTTCTTGATTGGTTGCTGTTATAGAATACCGCGGTGATAATATGTGGTGATCACAGTCAACCACCACAGTTTTTTTGGGGGGATTGTCACGCATTGCTATAATAAAAAAATGTGTGTAGACTGGTATGGAGAGATAACTGATGATTATAGAGTGCTTGATCCAAAATTAAGAGAATTTAAGAAATGAATTCGATTACAGTCGAATAACATTCAGCGCGAAATAATGCGTGAATAGTTTTAGAAACTGATTTTTGGGATAAATGGAGTCCAAACGATTTGCTAGTGGCAGGTGGATAATTTGCGATACACTTCAGCAGCAATTATGTCAGTTTCACAAAGAGAAAGTTTTAAATCTACCCGTAAATTAGTGTCATAGACCAGCTGATACACGACGACAGAATATCAACTTTGATATACCAGTACAGATTGAAAAACAAACTCTTGTATCAAATGATGTTGTCGCAGTTGATATCAGTCTATTCTCCGTAGAAGCTGGGATTCGCAATGACAATCCACTCATCTCAGGGATTAACTATTACTGATACATTTATTTGGATCATCGACGATCGTATCGAATGGTCAAACTTAGTCTACCTCGTCATGTCACGAGTTAGGACAATAACGCAGCTGCGGAGGGTTATTGTACATTTTACTGACACCAATAACGTAATTGTTAGTAAGAAATAAAACCTGGTTGCTTATAAAAAAAAGTGACAAAAGAATAATCACTATTTGATATTGATTCATTTATTATGATAATAAAACAACAGAATATTCATTGTGCGAGCTGTCACACAATAATATTTTGGTGATATTCAACCAATAAGGCAAGACAATTTACCATGGGTTGAAACGTTACTAGTTCGGGTCATACACGTGACGTGAAAATGCCATGCTGGCTTGTCTTTGGTGTAATCGACATAGGGGCGTTAGTTAAGTGATCGCGGTGGTAAATGTGTGCCAATAGGAATTACATGTAATTGTTCACCTGAAAATCTTCGTTGATGAGCAGTAGTCTGTAGAAAGCAGGTCTATCCGCGGTACTTACCACACTGGAAATTGTATGTACAATACTATAGCAGATAAGATCAGTCGCTCTACTTTTACCACTTTCAAGTTCACCAGGTTCATATTAATATCTTACAGTAAGATTACCAGCACTTGTTGTTTTGAAAAATCACGTAATTGTACGGGTATAAGTATAGCGTAATTGAATTGATGGGTTTCATGGAAGTTGCACAAGAAATTTCATTATTTAATGCAGCTATCACACTTGGTAATCCTGAAACCCATTCGCAAGATCTCGTATCTTAAATTATTTCCTTCGCATATTGTTATTCAAATAACCGCTCAGAACATGTTCGATTAAATTGTTCAATAATTTCTTGATCACAGTATATTGCATGATGTTCTCGTTGTATTTTGACGTTATGCTGCTACTTCAGGGATGGTACCGCTCCCTAAAATTCCTTGCCAGGATCAACTTGTAGCAGATGTTGCCATCGTAGACCACCACGTCGATAAATTCGTTCAAACGCAAACGCTACTTCATTCGGTGTCTTGGTTGATAGTGGCACTATTTCTTTATATCTACTTGCAACATCAACGACAGTTAACTCGTATTGTATGTTAATCAACGTTTTCAAATTTTGATAGTATCATGTAGTAGAAATAAAATACCAGCAAAAATAACTTCATTATAGTCGTTTGTGTCAACATGTGCTTACTGAATTGTTTTGGGGGATGAAAGATAAATTTGCCATATTGCACTGTCGTACTAACCATTTCTCAGCAGTAGAACGTTTGACACCTACTGCTTCGGCGAGATTACTAATCACTGTTCTATCTTTCCAATATTCGCTTTATACTATAATAATTCGACTCCATTATAATAATCACTTTGATTAATTACCAGCTCCTAATGATGGTTTACCTTTCATCGCAGATCTCACCAACCAATTACTAATGATTCTTTAAAAGATTAATATGCTTTATGGAATTTAACGCATTAATGAATTTTACATGTACAATATGTCTATCTTGTAGGTTTTTACTTTGATAAGATATGTGATGAGCTTGACACGCTTTATTATTAGCGTTTCCTGGATACTCTCCGGGTTTTTTAAAATATTTGCGGTCAAGTCGGATATAATGTCGAGTACCAGGACCGCATTAGTTATACCCGAGAAGGTGTTTTTCTCCTGGGTATTTTGCCCAAGGCGTATCTCTTAATTTTGCTAAATGAGTGGCAACATCACCTCCTCTTTTTATTGCATTAGAAATAATTTACATTTTGCTGAACCACATCGTTCACACTTTCCTGTAACTAATGATCTGTTATTTTGTGTTGTAATAGTTATTAGTCCACCTTTGGAAGTTCCCCCGTGCATTTCAAACAATATAAATCATTATTAGTTATGATATTTCTACCTCAATGATGCAATTAATATTCCGACTACACGAAAGCAAGAGCCGGTCAATCATCAGAGATCATTATCATGTTTTGTCCTACTGATTACCCTAGGCCCATCTGGGTTCGGTAAAACGCAACCGCTTCTTAATTTGATAATGAGATGGTTGATGATCAGTTCTTTAAAGACTTAAATAAAAATGTTGTTATTGAATATATTACTGATATTAATTAAGCGCCGTCTGTAGATGTTATTTAATAATTTAGTTGTATACGATAATGTAATACGGGATAATCAATCAAACCCCGCTAGAATACTTACACGTGGCAGATATAAAAACACAGATTTGATTTATGTTACTCAGTGATATACACAAACAAAAGAAGTGATCAGAGATTCATCTCCGGTTAAAATACAGCAGCAGAGAGGGTGCGACTACAAATAAGCGACATATTGGGTAAACTCGTGCATATAATGAAAAAATACAAGGACGTGGAAAAAATAACAAATTTAACTAACACGTAAGAGAGATTATCGGTTAGTTAGAGGCTTCGGTTTCACGTTATCAGCGTATTGGGTTTCATTTTTGTAAGAAGCCTTAGTTTACAAAATGGGATCTTATAAAAATTAGTTTGTTCTCCCTCTCTGTTGCTGACTGACATCGATGAGAAAAGTGTCTAAACCTTGTTAAACATGGAATCCTTATGAGAATATGGAAAACAACTTGATGTACCTGCTGGTAATAAGTAGACAGTGAACTATCCAATTGAAGTCTTACAGACAAGAAATTCGTAGTCTAGCCTATGTAATTCCCTTGGCTTGTCATTATGGATCAATAAGATGTATCAAAACTTCTTAAATCTCTTTTATATGCCTGAAATTTAAAATGATGTTTCTAAATACTGCAAATCTTTTCACAATTGTCAAATGGTAGGAAATCGCAATCAGAGGATACCAACGGATACTCTGCAACATATTCCTTCATTTGATGGACCAGAATATTGATGGACTGCATCAGTCCTTTACATAAGACCAATCCAGACAACCAATACTTGTTAACCATAATGTATGCGTCCACAATATTACCAGAGGCAATTCCTCTGATAAATATCAAAACTGCAACGATAGTAAAAGCTTTGATAAAGGTCGTTTTACACTCCGTTGCCTTCTAAAATCAATGCAATTTGATTAGTTTAGCATATGATGTCTGGAAGTTTCAAGCACGCTAGGCACCAATTAGGCATTCAACAAATCAAGTCTTCTGTCAATCACTTTGAATGCCGATGGACATTAGGGACTTGGGAAAGATTGTTGAAACCTTTGCAAAATAGTATTCGCTCATATTGTTTTCAGATCGGAAATGACTGGGACAAAGATGTTCGTTTGCTGTTCTATGTTGTTTGGGAATAAAATCAAGAGTCTATGAGATCCAGTCGCTTTGAACTAAGTTGTGAAGTATTTTCCCTGGACCATTAAAGCTGTTTCGAAAAAAGTTCCTTCATATGAAAGAAGATACACAACATAATCGTATCCACTATGTTCCTAAATTTAAATACAAATTGTGACAAGTTGCAGTTCTCAGCCTGGTGACAGAGTTTAGACTCTCTAGCCCATGCCATAAAATCCTCTTAAGGCTAAGTATTATTGTCCATACACAGTTAATTAGAATGTAAGTGATTGAAATTATATCATCAATACTCACTGGAGGCAATTATGCTCAATGATTTTCTTGAATGTGAAAACCATGTTAATAATGAAGTCCATTTAGTTGTACATGTCACACACAGTGAATTTGAAGTAATCAATCTTCGGGATTCAGAAATTTTGCATAATGGAAACCAAATTCAGTTGATAAATGCAGCGCGAAGAAAACTTCAATTTAAATAATTATTAAATGAATATGAGCACTTGTATCTCGATTTTCATACACGAACAAATAAAATATACCCTGACATTAAACTTGAAAATTAAATATAAGTGAACCTGTATCCGTACAAGATGATTTATTTCAAGCAGGAATGTTTTGAATAAAGGACATTAATGTTTGCAGAAAATGTTTCATACGACCGAGTTAAAGTGAATGAGATCACCTTATATTCTTGTACCGAAGCCACATTTATCATGTCGTAAGGTTCATGAAAAGTAAACAAGGTGACCAAAAACAGATTTATTTGCAGTGCAAAGAATCTCTATGACTGTATTGATAAAACCGGAAATGCAAACAAAACCTCACTAAATGTGACCTTTCGTAAGGACCTTGGAAAATTCCTCAGACGGAAAAGGCAACCAAAAATATTTCAGTACTTCGTGACTCCAGATGGAGTCTCCCAATGTAAAGTGATTCTGTTCGGGATGAAGGTTTGCCTTCTACTTTTCAACGTTTAATGAACATAATTACATGTGGTGTAGAATATTGCAATACTCATATCAATGATGTCATCTACAACGACTCCCGGAAAGATCACTTAGAGGCAATGAGGAAAATTCTCTGAAAAATTCACTGATGTAAACTTTACAATTATATTTATCCAAAAGTGATTATTGTCTAGCTCGTGTTAAGTTTATAGTATATATTGTAGGACAAATAAAACCTTTAGGTGACGATAGTTGTGTTTGATTTTCAGCAGTATTACATTTAGTAATTATTTGGAATAGAGCATGACAGGATTGGAATTGAACAGGTTCCAATCTTAGCTGCCTGGATATGTATTTAGTTTGTCTTATTTCACAACTAACTTATTAAAATTGCAGAGTAGAAGCGCATTTAGGATATAAGTTTGGAGTATTTGGAAGGTAATTCCCCAACATACAATAAACCCCGCAATGGTGAGTTCAACGCTAATAAGAACATAAAAGATAAAAGAAGTAAAAAAACATTACAAGAATTGAGAATGACAAAAAGCATCACTATACTACACTGCAAACTATTTTATGGTTCCAAATCTTTTCCTCTCAATTTTACTTCCTCAAAAGTGGACGAGGTATCAAATCATCCCAGGCTATATACACTTTTATTACACTACCCTATTTTGCATGCCGAGACGCATATGCAGATAAAGATAGGTTATTAGATACTAATGTCAATTGGTTTAAAGGACAACGAAAGAACACTATATAGGTATGTCCGATTAAATATATTAATATCAGTGATCTAGCATTGTCTTTAATAGACACAAAAAGCATAACAATAATTGATAGGTATGTAAGCGGGTAGATGGATCGGTTATTACAGAGAAAAAAAAAGAACGATCAATAAGTGGATACATAAGAAGACAGGCATGTAAGCTGATTGATCTATGACCTGTTGGTATCTGTAATGATTTTATTGTTAAACTGTTGATTGATTTGCATTATCCAAACATAAATATGACTTAGCAATGAACAACTGTGTGGTGTTACGTCTATTTGATTTAAATTATTTTTAATTGTCAAATTCATATATGTCATTTTGGGGTTTTAAAATTCATTAATTGGGAAATTATTCTTGAAAAATCTCTATGACCATACTTTATCTGTAAACATGATCTTGACCTTGGCTTGTTGACCTAATTTCTGACCCTGCTTCAGACAGTGTCAACAAGTTTCTAAAACGATTGGTTAAAAATCCAAAGACATCTTTCTTGAACATTCTATTAGTATGTGACTTAGTGTAGGTAGCCTCTTTCTTTGACCTTCTATGAATTTCCAGAAAATCACGTGATCACTTGTTTACGTAAAAAGTGGGTATTTAGATTATTGTTTGGGATAGAACAATTCAGTTGATTTTGGGCTTTATTATTATTAAGTTGTGTTTTCTGTTTGAGTTATAATTTTAATTACCTTGTTCTGGAAATTGTGTCATTTCGTTGTAGCAAGAGGAATTATTCCAATTATCTGGAAAAGGACATGTGTTCATGAT
The DNA here is from genome assembly GCA_029339505.1 of Unio delphinus. Classification (NCBI taxonomy): domain Eukaryota; kingdom Metazoa; phylum Mollusca; class Bivalvia; order Unionida; family Unionidae; genus Unio; species Unio delphinus. Next base: position 7,225,300 of record JAQISU010000154.1, on the reverse strand, counting down.
TTTCATTTGGATTATTTTAAAAACAAGAACTGCATCACGTGACATTGTCAGCCATTTTGGAGTACATGGTCAAGATTCGAACCTGGAACTATTAGAACATTTATTTATCAGGACTCTTGCAATTCCATTCGTGGATTATTTTTGTGAATTCTATATTGGATTAATGTTGGATTTGATTCTCTAAAACTGTAAGTTTATTTATTTTATGAAAATAATTGTACTTAATAAATTCATTGTTAAATTTTACAAGCTTGTTAGTTTTCACTCTTTCTGTGTTGCTGCTTATTCGAGCCTAAACACGTAACAGTGGCCAGACAGATACAAATACTGGACGTCACGTCCTTCCGTGGCGTGTTTTTGTTGCAGATTTCTTCCACCAAAGATTGCAGAAATAAATATATCAGTTGTCACTTAAAAATGATTCAGGAAGTCCTCAATTCCTTACCATAAAACTCTTTCAAATAAGACCGTTCACGTTAATTATTGAAGGATTTTGCAATCTGTATCTGTGCAAAGTGTTTATTGCTTGCGCATCACTCGTCTAAATCAGAGGACAAATGGGCAACAGGTTAATCAATAGACGGGACAAATCAAATGCTTTGATGCAGAATTTTTGTTTTATTTCAAAGTTTCAAATAATTTAATGTCTATCAATATATTACTTTATTGATGAAATGATCAAAATACAATTGAAGTGAAGACTAACAATTCCCATTGAATGGATTGCTTAAGATACGATTTGTGATAAAGCCGGGAAACAGAAGGATTATCTTTATAACAAAACAATTATTGAAAACAGAGCATAATATATAAGATACAGGGAAAGAATCAAATTGTAATGGAATATCTAGTATTGCGTGTTAACGCTATAATAAACGGTACAAAGAAAGAATGAGAAAAGCAAGCCATGATTAATTTAATAAAGTAATTTATTTCGCTGGACAAAAATGTAAAAAGGAAACAAAAACAGAGAGAACATAAACATGGAAAAAAGACCTTACGGTCTGAGGAATCAAATCCAAATATAGTCCAAGAATAACACACGATACACGATAGCTACGATCATCACCACGATCACCGTCATCACCCATATCTCCAGGCATACCCGGACGTACACCAGGAACACTCGGTAAACCTCTACTACCCCGCAAACCTGTAGGACCACGAACACCGGTTTCACCACGTGGACCAGCCTCACCGTCACCACCACGATCACCACTATCACCCATTTCACCCATGTCTCCACGGATACCTGTTGCAATTCAAGATTCGTTTATAGTAAATACCACACAGTTTAACTCTCAGCTATAAGCAGAAGCTGGTTTGGTTTCCATTTAGAAACGTAATACATATATCATACCAGCTTGTGGCAGAATTCATGGGGACAACTAGGAGAAAAACGAAGAGCTTCTGCATTTCTCTTATTTCCTTTCTTTGTCTGGAAAATACATGAAAGGATATCATTTAAATCATTTGCAATTATTTAAGCACTAAAATATTCATCAGTTCTTTATAATGAGGATATCGTTCGCGGAGAAACACTGTTTAATTTGTTTTTTCTGTCAAAGCGCTAAAATCGTTCAAGCAGACGCTTGCATGTTTGATGGATCTTAGCTGAACTAGTGTCTGTAGCAGATTTTTCTTTCATTGTTACGGATAGTTGTCATCCGTTTCTTGATTTCATCTAATGAATCTCGTAATCAATAAACTAATTTAAGCCTCGATTAGGGCTTACATTCGTTACCACGGGCCTTCCAAGACCTCGTATAGCAAAGGTTTTAAAGATCTGTCACACTTCAGTTAATTATAATTCTCGATGGCAATATGTTACAAAACTAAGTGGTGCCCAATGACGAAGAGGCTTTCAGAAACAGGATCAAATTCCTCTTGTTAATAACATGTACGTTGTAATATTATTTGCTATTGAAGACTAACTGCAGAAGGCGTAATTTAGTATTTATCAAATACAATACATCAATACAGCTTGGAAAGGGAGCGTATATTTGCCATGGAACTTAAACTAGTGAATGTATAACATAATCAGCTGTCGGTATGTATCAGTTCTAGTCCAATTTGGGATATCTGATTACTTTTAATGTCAAGTGATATTTCAAAACTAATTAGATTAAGGCTTACACAACAATTCGATGATAGCTTTCGTTTTTAATTCAGTCGAAGACATAGTATCGATAGAGGAGAATCTGACGTGATTTAAGTGAATGTGGTAGACCAAGAACACATGCTCAACATTTGATTTTATCAACATACTTATCAGTTGTATGTCAAACGTGAACAGACGCATGCGCCGTGCTGATCTATTTGCCGATTTTGTTTACGAATTTGTCACGACAATCGTTCTTAAAATCACCCATGCTAATTTACGTGCTGTAATGACTACCAGTTAGATAGATTGATCGTTATGGATTTCATGGATTTAAGGTCTATACGCTTGTCCTTGCAGTCGAAAAAGGTGAGTTTTAAGAGCACTCTTGAAAGGGATCGCTGTGTTTGTTAGTGTCTAATTCGAATTGGCGATTCGTTCCAAGCTGCTGTGCATACGATTGCCAGAAGAGGAACGTAAGTATCTTGATGGAGCCTACACATTGGCGAGGCTAGATAAGTATGTTGGACTGGAGTCCGTCAGTGAAACGTGGTACTCTAAGGATGATCCGAGCAGCTGTGTTTTGAACTTTTGAAGTTTCACGTGTAGATATTGATTCGAACCAGATATTATTGAATTACAATATTCCAGTCTTTAAAGTACAAATAAACACTCAAGCGTTTTAGTGGCGTCAGCTGAAAGATATTTGCGAATAGAGCTGATGCGTCTCAGCATAAGATACGCAGCCATGCAGATGTTCATGATATGTTGGTGCAATATGAGAGTTTTGTCCAGAGCAACGCCTAAGTTTAATACTGACTGTGAATTTAATGTTGGTGTTGCTGATATTTATTGCTTGAGGTAAAGGATGTGAAATAGAACGTCTCTGTGTTGTGATCAGAATGGCCCCAGTTTTATCATAATTTATCTGCAGCTTGTTACATGTCATCCATGATTTCACATCCGAAATGCGCCTGTCTACTCCTTGGATGGTAGTATCAACTTCCGTTTGGTGGCTAGATATGTATATTTGGGTGTCATAAGTGTACAATTACGCGTTAAATGGCTATCACGTGATGGCGGTTTATTCAAGAACAAAGGACGTTGTAAATAACTTTATCCAACATGTTTCTAAACGTTCAAAAGTTTCTTAATGCACTGTCAATAATAATCTTCGGGATTTGCTCCAAATTCAAATCTTTTTTATGTATTAAAAACTATTTGCATCTCAGTGGAGGCGTTTATATTTTTGTCTTCGTAATATATGCACAGAAAGAGAACGGTATAAATAATGTATCCCGTAATGACGAGAACGACAATGTGGCCTCTGTACATGCTATGCTGCGAATTGTAAAGAAGTAGTAAAAAAGAATTATTACGTAATCAACTTTCTCGATGAAAATACTAATGAAATGGATGGGCGATAATGACAATAATCCTCTAGCATGCATCATCAATTAGTTTTGTCAAAGAGGTCTAACATAAAAAGCAATAAAAGGACAAACGGAAATGGTATGTATTAGAGGAAATTAATTGAATAAAAGTCTCAGTTTTAATGTCCATAACACTTGTAAATGTTTATGTGTTTTTGCATACTGTTATGTTATTACATTAAGACCTTGCATGTAAAGAGTCAATTCACAGAAGACACGTGATGAGTACAAACCTGCCCACAAGCTCATCAGTTCTGAATGTAGCAATGTCTAATTTATTGAATTGTTGCTTCTCATGTATATGTATACCCTGTTGCTTGAGCACCGTGCGCTGCTTGCAATGGGTCAATGAGGTAAAATATATTTAAGCTCATTTGTTTTCCATGTACAATGATACAGTTAATATGAATAGCACGGGTGCCAATATTTTCTAACTGATCCATGATATAAATACCTTCCAGATGTGAAGGAGGAGGAAGATAATGATGAACCGATGTCTTTTGCTTCTCTAAATGTGTACATCTATCTCATGTTAATGCATATGTGCCTGTGGCGGATCCCAGATGTTTCGCAGATATGACCCGGGGGTGGAACCTATGTCCCTGGGGATATGGATGAAGCATGGGCAAAGTGTGATGCACTGAAAAGATTTTTGTTCTGACCTTCCAAATAAATTTATTCATGTATATGGTTCCAGGTGGGATCTCAAATGTTTCCAACTAACGACTCGCGAATATGCACACATTTGCCTGTTCATGGTTCCTGGGAGATAAAGAGATATTCTTAGGCGTGATCCACATGTTCAGTTTGCCAAAAGAAATCTAAAATATGGGGAATTAGAAACAAATATATATATATATATATATATATATATATATATATATATATATATATATATATATATATATATATATATATATATATATATATATATATATTTCTTTGTTAAGTAATTTCTATAACATTGCCTCATCGTGGATAGCGATCATAATCAAAATAAAATATTAGCCAATATTAACACATAAATGTCAAATCTTGTATATGAAAGGTATGTATATGGGGAAAGCAGTCAGATTGAGATATGATATTATGTACTTTATAAAAGAGATTAATGTCAGAGGTACTATGTTTTGGATTGGATTTGAAAATGCCTCTGTATTTTGGTGATTTATACAGGAAATGGATTTATTTTAATTTTGCTGCACAAATGAATTATTTTATTACCAGCACCAGACGTTTTTGAAAATATTGTTTGGAACAATAATGATATTAAGGGAATATACATCAATGGATATAAAAATTAGGTCAGTCAGAATCTGTATATGCATTTGACATAGTTCCATCAATGTCTGACTAAAAGTGAATATCCAAAAACAAAAACAGAAGCTATAAAATAGTGGGGGCATTTATGAATTCACATAACACTAATGTGTACAGATATAAGATTCAATTGGATTTCAAATGTTTCATACCTAAGGTTGACCAATCCGTAAATACATGCCAAATTGTGTCAATGAATTTCGCAAACAAATTTAAAGATTTATAAATGCGTTACAGGGGACGAAAATTAAAAAATATAACGGGATGGTTTTGTTGTAAAGTCGATGGCTATATCTAAACTAACTGGCCTGATAAAATACGCAGTAATATAATTATTAATAGGGTAGGATAATGAATTGTCGTATTACATATTTTCCCTCAATTAAATGATTTTCAAATATCTCGACCATCAGAAATACAAAACGTTCGTTTCAAAAAATGTAAGTATACCATGTTTAGAGTTTATGACATTCAAACAACATAGAAACTTCCTTGAAAGATTGTAGAAATACAAATACAACGATTATAAAAAGAACAATGTTATATTGGTCGTACATGTTGTAACATTTATGCAACAGTTTTATGTGCAAGGTGTATATTTAGCATATGAAAGTGTGTGAGAGTTATATAATTTCCGCCCCCCCCCCCAATATATATACACATACAAATATATAATATATACAAATATCTAGCCATCGACTTTACAACAAAACCATCCCGCTATATTTTTCAATTTTCGTCCCCTGTAACGCATTTACAAATGTAATCAGATCTTGTATATAAGTAGACTAAATTATAAAGTATAGAGCAAAAACCTGCACCATTGGTTCTCGAGAAATGTGGACTTAGAAAATAAAGAGGATGAAGACAGATATATAATGTATTAGCCAAGTCAAATTGTTCCGTCTCCCAAAGCTACCTAGACATTGTTTAAATTAAATTCAAAAGATGGAGCTTGCTATAAGATATAATTAATTCCGTATAAACTTAAATCAAATACTAAGTTATGGTGGCTCAAGTTTAGTATTTGTCACAACATACTGACTACGAAATGTCTCATTAGATTTCCTAAGGACAAATTGTACTCTTTGTGTAATGAGGAGGAAGAACGATGAAACATTTTCTTTTGCAACTGTGTTGTTGTGAAACATTTTTGGGGTGGGGTTTTACATTTTTGTTGAACTGAGCGTGTAGTGGGTTTCGAGATTTCTGAAACTCGTATTTTATTTGGAGATTGAAAGGAATATTAAAATTTACAGCAAAACCTTTTATATTTAAACAGAGATTTCAAAACAAAAAAACGAAATCTAAACGTTCAAGAGGTCTAATTTGATCTGATTTTTCTTGCTTAGTTTGACGCTTATATCTCTGACCTGGCATGTCTAAAAATACATAAGTTATGTACTAAATGGAATCATGTGAGAACATATATTATAGGAAATAAAGTAGTGAAAATGAAAGTGGGGTAGTTGATAATCAAGAATAACGAGTGTTGACTTTGACAAAATAATCCTTTTTTGCATGTGTATGTAGGTAAGCATATATCAACATTTGTATGTGTATATATAAATATATGTATCTGTATGTTTTTGTACATGAGTAGGGCTTTAACTGCATGCTCCTATATTTATTTTGTAGATATGATCAAAATTTAATATATATTGATATTATTTCGAAATGATAAATAAAAAGTATGTCTTTTTCTATTATCCAGACTCTCTCGTCTTTAGTACCTATCTTTCATCTTATCCTTGCATATTACATCGGGGGAAATCAATGGTGTTGAATTATATGCATGCTTCTCTTATACTCTACTTGAATTAATTGCGCATCTCTTTAACAACACTCTTTCTGATTTGGACTTTTAATGTAGCTTCTTTAAATATGTTTTAGACATATCTCTATAATTTTTGAAGTGTGGCAGTTTATAATGATTTCTAGCAATGGGACATCTTACTGCGGACATATAGGATCATATCCCACCCTTTCACATCATCCTGACACCAGGCCCATCAATCCAAATACCAACTTCTTAATGCTGAGCATCCAGCGAGGCAGCCGTGAGTACTGTTTGTATAAATCTTTTGTACGACTCGGCTGGGGTTTGAACCCGTAATCTTCCGCATCGGTAACATGTTTTTAAAACCTTTATGACACATCCTCGTGTACGAGAGAAATAATGTCTTCCCTGTACATCATTTTAACAAACTCCCTTTGATACACTTGACATATGAAAACCAAACGTTACACAAACACAAAATAAAAAACCTTTGACGACCTTTCGTCACAGGGAAGTTTGAAAATATAACTGTATTTTTCGAAGCCAGCTATGACATCAAATGTTTATGTAGGTTTAAATTAAATTTTTCATCCGCTTAGACATTTCCTAAGGCTCTATATGAAGAATCCACTTTATAATGACACCATCCAAAAACAAAAGTCAACTTATGAATATTTGTTGATATATCAATCAAAGGATACAATTCTTCAGACTTCTGCTGAGTACTATGCCAATAACAGTGTCTGGACAACTAAACTTGATATGGAAGTACTGCGCCGAATCATCCAATCTATGACCGTTAATGTTTGATTGATGATTAAGAATGATAGCTTCAAATAAAAAAATGCAAAGATGACAACAATAGTTAAAGGCAATTTGGATGTTATTTAACCGTATCTATTCTAAAATATTTGCAGTGCGTATATGTTTTAGGTTACTCTTTCTAAAATAATTATATACATTGTCACCAATTCATTTAGATATTGTCATCATGGAGTTTGTTTTTTTTTTTGAGAGGCTAGTAAAACGTGCTTTTTCAGGTTCACAACATAATCGTTGTGCAGTACAAGCCGCAAATAATGGTAAGATTTATCAATCTCTTTATTACATAACTCGAAGGCGTGATTGAATAGACTTTATAAAGAATATTAGACATGGATTTTACACACAGAATCAAAACAAATCATACAAGGACAAAATTTCAATTTTTCTGGATTTAGTCGTGGATCACTAACCCGTTAGAAGAACTCCTGTTTCGACGTGTACAGGTATTTTAGATTCCCAAGGTATATCAAAACTCAAAGCGGCCTATTTGTGTATAAACTGCCTCATAACGATTACATATTTGGATTTGTTAATTATCAGGCGCATGGTATCGCATTGGTTGTAAAATATTTCCAAAGGATGACACAGGATTCGCTACAACGTTCTTGTGTGCAACACCTGTAATACTATTTCTGTCATGAGTGGAATGCCTGCTAGCTGTACACGTGTAACCAAACTCTGTACCGAGATTACTTATCTGGCATGAAAGTAGAAATTTGGTTCTCTAACATATTTCGAAAACAGTTGATATACATAATCCATACAAGCAGATATCTGCAACACTGAGGTTGCCACCATTAGTATTCCCTTTATTATCAAAAGCAGGATGTGCAAATATCTGGAATATAGTTTAGTATGTGATGTTGCTCTATTATTATTCACCTTCATTTTGTCTCATCACGATTGTGTAGTCTGTACATACTGGTGTATAAAATTTGTGCTACCTATTGACAAAAACACCTATTTAGGCAATTCCATACGCATTTTGTAAGCATTCATGTTGTATGAGCATACCACATTAACTAGTGTTGCGTCTCTCTCACAAGACAAAACTAAAATGGAATGCTACAATCTCCAATGCACTGCTTTGACGTATGCTGACTCGTCCTTCTAACCTATATGTGGTAATCACAGCACTAGACACGTTGTATTGATAGGTCGCTTGATGTTGACCCATTTAATGTATTACTTGAACTTTAAGATTCATTCAGTTCACACGTGGCATTTAGTGATACACATAATTCAAAGACAAGATTGAAATGTTTGAATGTTATAAACTCTCGCTCAACACATGCAATGACGCAAGAATCATTGTAATACCTGTATTTACGTTATGTCTATAATTAAATCATTAGGAAAGTATCATTCTAATACCTGTAATTTTGTTATGTCTATAACTAAATCATTACGAAATTATCATTCTAATACCGGTATTTTCGTTGTGTCTATAAATAAATCATTAGGAAAGTATCATTCTAATACCTGTATTTTCGTTGTGTCTATAAATAAATCGTTAGGAAAGTATCATTATTATACTTGTATTTTCGTTGTCTCTATAAATAAATCGTTAGGAAAGTATAATTCTAATACCTGTATTTTCGTTGTCTCTATAAATAAATCATTAGGAAAGTATCATTCTAATACCTGTATTTACGTTGTGTCTATAATTAAATCATTAGGAAAGTATCATTCTAATACCTGTATTTTCGTTATGTCTATAAATAAATCCTTACGAAAGTATCATTACAATACCTGTATTTACGTTGTGTCTATAATTAAATTATTAAGAAAGTATAATTACAATACCTGTATTTTCGTTGTATCTATAAAGAAATCATAAAGAATGTATCACTATAATACTTGTATTTTTGTTGTGTCTATAAATAAATCATTACGAAAGTATCATTCTAATACCTGTATTTTCGTTGTGTCTATAATTAAATCATTAAGAAAGTATGATTCTAATACCTGTATTGTATCATTACAATACCTGTATTTACGTTGTGCCTATTGTTACGTGCTTAGGCTCGAATAAACAGTAACATAGAAAGAGTGAAGAAAACAAGCTTGTAAAAACTTAATAAACAATTTATTAAGCTTAAATATTTTCCAGAAAAGGAAAAATAAACTTACGGTTTTAAGAATCAATTCCGAAATTAATCCAAAAACAATTCAAAATATTATCCACTAGAGAAATTGCAAAAGTCCTGGTAATAAAATATCCAAATAATTCCAAGTTCGAATCCCAGCGAAGTATCGAAGATGGAAGACGATGTCACTTGATGAAGTCAGTTCTTGTTAATAAAATTCTATGAGCACAATTCTTTTCCAGATAAATTGATTCGAACGAATTGACATAATTTCCGGTTCAAGGTAATTAAAAATAACTCAAAACAACACACAACTAGTATTCTAAAAGCCCAACTTCTACTGAATAGCTGGCTCCAAAGCATAGTTTATATACCTGGTTTTACGTAAAAAGGAAAGGGGTCACGTGATCTTCTTGAATCTTTCAGAACAAATATACGTTAAAAAAACTCACGCACCCACCGTATGACCCAACTAAAATAGAAAGATGTTTATACAAAGCTCCATAATGCCCTTGTAACCAGCCAATCATTTTAAAAGCTTGTTTACAACTCTGAAGCCAGGTCAGAAATGAGATTAACACCTGGTGTTTATTTTGTAAAGTACAGGTCATCTCCCAATGAATGAATCTTAACTTAAAATGCCAAATTTGAATCTAACAAACAAACAATAAAAATAAATATAAATGACATATCAAATATACGTAACACCTTCCCCTATAAAATAAAAAGAAAGGTTTATATGATAAAACTTTCTTTTTATCACAAATCAATTTACACCTGAGGTTAAAAGAACTTGTATAAATTACACAGTGTATATAATACAAGATATTGTTATACACGGGAAATAGCGTCTGCTATTATATTATCTTTTCCCTTGATGTGCCGGATGTCAAGGTTATATTCATGCAATAACAAACGCCACCTTAGTAATCTTTCATTTGTATTTTTCATCTTGCCGATGAAAGTAAGAGGGTTGTGTCATTAACAACTATAATCGAAGAAGGAGCTGAACTTAGATAAACTTCAAAATGTTGTAAAGCCAAAATCAATTCCAAACATTCCTTTTCGATAGTTGAATAATTTCTGTGGTGCTGATTTAATTTCTTTGAAAAATAGCACACTGGATGTTCAATACCATTTTTGTCTTCTTGAATTAAAACTGATCCAACACCAACATCACTTGCATCGACAGATAATTTGAAGGTCTGACTGAAATTTGGAGCTGCAAGAACTGGTGCTGTTTCAAGTATGGCTTTTAACTTGTCAAAAGCCTCCTGACATTTTTCAGTCCAAAAGAACTTGTTCTTCTTCTTTAATAAATTTGTCAGGGGTTCTGCAATTATAGAAAAATTGGAACAAAATTTCCGATAGTATCCAGCCATACCTAAAAACCGCATCAGTTGCTTTCTATTTTCAGGCTCAGGGAATTTAGAAATAGCCTCAACCTTAGCATCTATTGTTTTAACTTGCCCATGTCCCACAATATGTCCTAAGATAGTCACACTAGCACGCCAGAACTCACTTTTAGATAAATTAACTGCCAAACATGCGTCAGTGAGTCTGTCAAAGAATTTTCAAATTGTTGCTAGATGTTCTATCCAGGTGGCGTTGTAGATGATGACATCATCTATAAAGGCATCACAATTTTCATATCCAGAGATGATCATATTCATAAGACGTTGAAATGTACTTGATGACCCTTTCATCCCGAATAACATTAGACAATATTTATATTTGTAGTTCGTATAGTAATAACCTAAGTGTTTGATTTCAGTAAATAATAAAAATCAATTTCAAAGCTGCCCGAGAACTTAGTCATGAAAACTGAAAGTCGATGCAAAATGATACTAATGTATTTAGTAAATAATCGTATCCTTATTTTTTTATCTGGCTTATGTGCATGCTGCCTTCAAAGTTAATTAATTAAAAGATAATTACAAAATCCTAAATAATTATTGTTTAGAGGTATACTATTGTACACAATAATTTTAAGGTTATACTGTGTTTGTCAGACAGAATATTGATCATTGATGTATGTTGATGTAAATATGTAAATGCATGCTTAATATATCAGACGATATTTATCTGAAACCATTATTTTAGTATTTCTTATTAGTACATGTCTATATCCCCATGAGAAACTAAGAGTCACTTAAGTGTTTGAAAGATCGAGACGATTAAAGTATTATTTTTGAGCCAATCAAACATTACAATGTAAATTTTCAAACTTTAAAATAATGCAGTATGGTGTTCAGTCCATCCTATACAAGAAAAATAATATCCATCAAACCCACAAATTACGGTGTTCTCCACCTATATTCTAGAAGCGCTTATTGTTTTATAAATTTTTCAATTTCAGTTTCTTTTTACGTCCTTAAGCCGTCAACGAAAAGTACTTTTATGCAAACAAACATGTTATTGTCATCATTTGTTTCCATATTATGCTGACCCCAAAAAGTGTGTATCAGTGAAAGTTATATCTATACTTCAGGAAAGTTCCTCCATTTAGACGATCATAGTATCGACTGTTAGAATTATGAGGCTCCCACTGACTTCTTTTCACCCTTTTCGATGGAGAAATTAACAAATCATTGAAAAATTTGTACAACTTCTCATACTCAATTCATTATTGCCACAAGCAGCTTGTCAGAGGAAAATGGCGGACGAAAGCAAGGCTTGAATGTGTGTCAAATTTATGTTCGCTTATTGGTTAATTGATAAGCATGATTGACAAGAGGCGATATAGGTCAATTGCCATACAAAAAACACTGGAGAACTCCACACATAATTGATATAGAAACGCAATAAATTAATGGGGAAACTATAACCACAGCAATTCCATAACAGGGCACACAGCTGCCAACTATTTTTTCCATATTTATACCTGAATTACGGATCTGTTTTTTTTTTTGCTTGGCAAAAAAAAATTTGTCAATTTTTTAAAATAAAAAAAAAACTTTCTTGGTTATTTTCAGTTTAGAACAGCCACTCAGTTCTAGTTTGATAGGAATGTATCACATGTATATATGAATACAGTTCTACAATATGATTGGTTCATTCGAAATCGAGGCTACCATGCCTGTCTTTATCTACCATATTGGATTTTGAAAACAGGTATCTCTATCACTGTATCTCATTTTCATAATATTAAATTTCTAATCATGTTGAATAGGTCAGCAGAATATTCAGAATTTTCTCCATGAAAGAGTGAAGAAAACAACTGGAAGGACAATTGTGCCATCTTGTATAGATTTGTGAAACCATCTAGTATAGTAGAAAAATTTACACTTTGCAAATTGTGTAATGTGATTTTGCTATTGAACTTGGTTGTTATTGTAGGGTTTAAAGCCATTTTTCAGCACACGATAGGCTACACACGGCGGCCAGTATTAATGGTGGGGGAAGAACCTGGAAAACCTGCAGAAAGAACCACCGACCCACAGGAAGCTACTGGCAAGCTTTCGCACCAACCCACATTAGCCGAATCTGAGACTTGGAACACACACAGACAGAAGTGAGATTAAACATATTATCAGTATTAAAGGAAGACCCGGAGGACCAACTGGAATTTCAAGACTTGGATGTTAAAAAAATTCTCTGAATACGACAGTATTGAAGCACAGAGAACAGAAACATGAAAACTAACTTACTAGGCAAGCTGAATTTTAGATATATGCACAATTCCACAGAGTTTCATTTTAGAAACATAATATGTATACATGAAATTATAATTGTAAATTATTGCCTTTAGATCAAAAATAGAAGACAGTATTTATTTCTGGATGTATGTTTCCAAGTGTATACCCTGAAATGGTTGTTTTGTGTGCTGATAAATGAGAAAATGAGATATATCATAGTTGATCTGACTTGCTGTATGGGTTGAATTCATGCTATCTGTGGAATATAACTATATATATATATATAAGACACACACACACTGAGATTCTAACCTTAATATGGTAGTTGTGGCATAAATTGTCTTGTAGTGTGTAATTTCACTAATGTGTCGCATGTCCTCCTATATGCTCCAAGCAAAGTACTTTTCATTGTATCTGGTATATATCTGGATGATTGCAAGTAATCTGCATGTCTTCCAAAAAGTGTAAATAACTGACAAAAATCATCTTTAAAAAGATATATTCAGTAATTAATTGAGGGACACTATTTCTGTCAGTATTTATATGAAACAATGTTGACCCCCATGATGGGCGCCACTTAGATCTAGGGGAGACAAGTCTGACAGGAACTGGAACCTTTCTATAGAATACTATGAGCTATACAAGAGGTAGGAACGATAAACGTTGAAGACGATATTCATACTCAGTGGCCTCTTGAATAAATAATTCATGTTGAATGGAATAGATGTTAGAAACCCACAGCTTCAGTCGACTGTTTTTCTCTGGAAATAAAAGTTTGTTTTATATTATATCTAAAATACAAACTCTTTTTCATTTGGATTAGTTAATTGAAGGGAGACTCCTAAAGATCTCAGCAGAGGGAGAGTTTGTTTTATTGAATTGATTGTTTCAAATAGTTATGGTTCATTTATTTTCTTTTAATTACCGGTAATATGTCCCAGGAATGGAGTATGTGTTCAGAACCACAATAATTATATCCAGGAAGATGTTTTTCTCCTGGATATTTAATACATGGAGTTCCTGGTAAAGTTTTCAAAGGAAGCAGCAATATCATCACCATTTTGTTATCTTGATCGTATCAGGTAGAAAACAAATTTAAATTGTTTTGCTACCACAATTCACACAATTGCCTGTAAGTGCATGCTTTTTATTTTTCGTTCTTATTGTTTTGAATCCATTGGATGGAGTGGATGCTTTGTATCGAATACAATAAAAGTTCATATTATTTATTTTATTTCTATAACATGTTTGTTGTTGATTTCTCAGCGACATGAAAACAAGAACAAGTCAAACACCCAGAGCTACCGAATTCTATTAGTATGATAATAATAGGTCCAGCTGGGTCTGGTAAAACATAATTATAACTTTATTTAATAATGAGATGGCTCAAGTGGGATAAGTTGTACTGAGTGGCACTATCCTTAGATGACCAGAGATGTTATGATTTTCTTCAAGATTATAACGAAAACTCAAAATTGTTGAATGAAGACTGTGATGATATTATTGATTTTATCACCAGTATTGATGAAGCCTTATCTGCATATTACCTGGATGGATTTATTATTTAGTTATTTATCACAATATGATGCTGGACAAATAATCAAATCAGGCTTTGATATTTTCTCGAGGCAGACATTAAAACACAGACGTGATTTATGTTACTCTGCGATATACACAAATACCTCAAGTAATCAGGGATAACAACACATAGGTTATTTGTATTTAATGGAGTTGATACACATAATTTAAGATATATTCATCAAGCTTGGTGTTCAGGGGATATGGATATAATTAAGTTTAAATATTTCTTCTCACGTGCGCAAGCTACCTCATACGGATTTAGAATGATAAATTGACATGATCCTAGATCAAGGTATCGTGTAGATCTTGACACAATCTTTGGTTAAGATGTAACAACTAGTCTGATATTATTATTTAATTAGTTACACATTATAGTAGCAGAGAAGGTGTGACCTCAATGAAGCATTCAGCGGGTAAACAGAACGCACAAATTGTTTTATAAAAAAAAAAACATTAACGACAACATAATGAATCAGATAAACAAACCAAATTAGAGAAACTCTCGGTTAGTTAGAGGCTTCGATTTGGCGTTATTGACATTGCATTTTTCATTTTCATAGGAAGATTTATTTGGATAAAAAAAGACGTTCGCTAGCAAAAGGTCTGTTCACCCTCTCTGCTGCTATAACGATGCATATATTTCCTTTAATACCTACCTCCACCGTTTGTTCACATTTAGCTTAAAGTTTGGTCAATTTATCAGGATTCAATTCCCAAGAATCTTCTTGAAAATTCACGAAAACATAGGGAAGTCTCGTATCAGATTATAATGTTCTTGATTGAGACTAATATTTCAATTCTCTGTTATGATTTTATTTGGCTGGCCAAAATACCGTTCTAGATAATAGTTAAATTTTCGGAAATACAACAAATATTTAAGAGAAGCGTCGTTTCTTCAAAGAAGCCCCAGAAAATGATATCTGAAGCAAGGATTGTCCACACATGTATAGTAAAGTCGGCCTTGCAACCTTGATATAAATATTAGACAACTGTTATACAAGTTTCAGACAATAATGCTGTAACCTAATCAGCATTTTCATCAACATTATCTACTTTACTGTCATTTCATCGCCTATGCTTGAATCCGATCGATTAGAGAAGAAATACTTACACTTCTAATACGTGAACGTGTTCAGTTCAGTTCATTGAGAGAAGCCATTTCATTGCAGTAACGGCACCATTATCATATTGTGTTTTGGCATAACTTAGATAAATTTAAAGGCATCATGTTAGGTGCGTTTTAAATGTAAGCAGTTAGTCAAATTCAGATAAGTAGTTCATGAAAAGAGAGCTTAAATGTTTTCCTAGTTTTTAATCTGCAGCCAAATATATTTACCATTTGCTTATATCTAAAATTTATGATACTACAATACTTTATTTCGATCTTGGTTGAATTCTATTAATCGGTTCGGAAAATAAGTTGTTTGAAAGTCATTATTATTTCGTTTTAGAGTAGCGTCTGTCTGCGTGTGTTCGAGTCTCGGATTCGGCCAATGTAGGCATGTAAGGAAGCGTATCGTGGGTATGTGGTTCTTTCATGGCTTTTCTATACGAGTATTCCAGTAAAATGCAATAAATATCTGATTTTGATAAGCGGTTTTTGTGAAGTTTATACTGTTTATTTCCTATTTGTAAAAGTGCGGCGAGTTTTAATCTCAAATCGTGTTATCTGTACACGTTTTATCAAATTTTACTTAGCTAGAGACATACGGTGTTTAATAGATTTTCTATTTTTAGTTTCAGCTGGGTTCAGATGAAATGGAAAAATTGGTAAAACTTTGTGGTTCTTCATATAAGGAGCCCTTATGCCAGGTAATTTTTTCATACCTGTGGCAACATTTGATGGCGGATCGGAATTATTTATTATTTTAACACATTTGAACGGACTTTATACAACCAGGCATCCTATCGAGGATGATCAAATTATGTCACATTGATTTTGAAGAAGAGTTGGTTAAAAAGTTTTAATAAGTTTTTGTAACACCCGCCATGTTTGTCAAAACACTTACGCCATAATACATTCTACGGAGGTTCTGGAAGTTGTTTTTGACATGTTGTTTAATGGTTGTTCGAGATTTAAGTTTTGAAAAAGGCAATATGTTAGGTTGATAGCATCTTTTTTTTAAAAAATCTTAATCTTCGTTTCTTCGTCATTTATTTTGGGAAATGTTTGTCAAATTCGGTACAGTCAATCCGAATAAAATACATTTTAACTGACTATATCCGGTATGTGTTGTTGCAGCGGCAAGGACAGATCGGCGTCATCTGTAAATCATGAAAGACCTTCATGCCAGCATGCTTTGTGTACCATATAGTTCAACTGTACTCAGCGGTTTGGGAGAAGAACGCGTACAAATTTTATTGTAATAGTGAAAATGGCATCCACATCATTAGTACATATCTCAAAAATTGTATATCTAAACACTTTCTGTTAAATATGATAATGTTCTGTTTGGCGGTTTCGGACAGAGGCACGGATGGATGTTGGAATAATATTTGCTGAAATATGTTAGAAAGCTTTTTGGCAATTATGGTAAAATTCTGTTCAGCCATTTTTGAATAGAAGTCGTTCAAATACTTTTTTCTTTCGATTGTAGTACCGGTGGCTTTAATATCGTTATTAACTAGTTCAGATTTTTAAAACAGATCAGTGCCATTTCCATAGACATGAAATGTTTCCTTCCTCTTCTTTTAAGTCTGATCAGGTTCTATGAAATAGTTCTAGTAGCGAGACAATTGTATAATTTGTTATGAAATTTATGCGATTGCAACCATAGTTAAGGACGACTCGTATTATTTGTGTACCGTTGAAAAGACATTATGAGAGCATGTTGGTGCAGATATTACTAAATCCTTTCAAATATGATTTTGTGGATTCAGATCCTTAGTAATTACGTCATACTTTACGTCCGATCAGCATCATTTGTACAAACTATAATGGTCTTCCCGCCATGATGCTTTCTGTTAATTTAAATTAATTTCTTTTCAATGAATTCCGGAGATAACATTGAATTCTTTTCCTAGTTGTAATAATGACAGCTATATGTGATGTCAATTCTTTAATATGTGGTCAAAGAAAATCACTCTTATCAATATAGTCTGTTACAAATTTGGCAACAGTGATTTTCTGGTGGTTTAGTTAGAAGATGTTGAACATAAGAATTACGAACTTCTAAAGAACTGCACATGGTACATGACACATGAAGGGTCACACCTAAAGTTTTATTTTCCATAAAGTCTATTGAAATATGAAGCAGACGTTAACCATTTTGGTCTATTTCTTTCATAATTATATTTCCTGTACATTAGTCGCACCATTTGTTTGTTATCGTCATATATCAGTGCTTATTGTAACCAATGCAAGGTTGTGTCTGTTAGAGGTTTTAGTTTCATACTGGACCATGATATTGCAAATTCATAATTTCAAACATTTTCTGTTTGAAGTCACTCAGACACAAAATCCAAGTTACGTCAGAGACGTCTCGAGATAATTATATAACTAGATTTTGTGATAAAGACTGCAATACGTCTCAGACACATAGGTAGGTTTAATATCCTAATTGATTCTCCAGTCAGTTTATATTACAATTTTATTATACGATGATAATTGGAGTAACATTTGTTACCCGTGACTTAATAACCATTTAGACAATTACGACATCTAAAAAATATTGTATTTTAAAATGTTCCAGTCGGGAAGAAAATTGTTTTTATTTGAAACCAATTTTTGCCTACGGCATAGAATCAACATTGACAATCTTAAGAGTATGCCTAGGTGTGACAAAAAGAATATTGTCTCATGCCATATAGATATTTTTAATAAGTACCTGTATAATATAGGTATTATGAACAAAAAATTATATTTAAATCTCCACTGCAAATAAAGGTCGTACACGTTTATTCTTTAACACTTTGCATAATTCACAATTTATATACTGTATACATACTAAGCACACTTAAATTGAACTAGGCATTTCCATCAAGATATATGTGCACAAGGGACACAACTGTGGAACGAGAACAAGCTATAACAAAGATATTAGTAATTCTTGACTGATTAAGCTTTAAAGAGTTCTGGTAGGGAAGTTTAACAGTAAGAAAGAACTAATACAACGTGAATAGCCAATATGCTCACTGCTTAGTCAAGACAACTAAAAACTTAAACAGACATTAAACATTAAAATGCACGTGGAACAGTGTGTATTGCTGAAAATATATTGCGGTATTAACATTACGAAGTGCAGCATATCAGTTTTGCTCGGAGTCCATCGTATTTCCATATTGTTAAGCCACAGAGGGAAAATGAATACACCAAAATCCCTATTTTGTGTAAAGCTATCCTGAACGTTTTCTTGAGACCAACTAATTTGAATAGAAATTGTAAATGAGAAGAAAAAAGTGTTCAGTGTCACAGAATTAGGCGAAAATTGAACTGATTTTTGTTCTTCTTGAATTGCAAACGAAACTCACCATTTTCTTGATTTCGTCGTACACGCATTACCTGGGGTGATTAAGTGGTTTTCTCCAATGTAAGTGGCGTGTAACGATTTGCATGTGCCAGTTTGTTATTTACATGAAATCCGAAATACTCGTTTCACGTGGTGCACGGCAAGCTCGATGGGATTTATGTTCACCTATAGAGAGTATATAAGGCGAGATATTTCTCATAATAATTACGGGAACCAAAATATCTAATCGAAGGATAGATAAGCTCGTCTTGCGATCTCCAGCCAAAGGGGTGAGTGTTAAATTTACATTTTCGTTTTATTGTGAATTTTATTCAGATTATCATTTCGTATAATGATGCTTTTATTGCAATTAAACGTCGAATATTTGGAATTACTAGTCACTATTAGACTTTAAATGCAATATCGTAATCTACGGCTTAGATTATTTTTGAGACAACTATTATTAGTCTGGTTTTGTTTATTGTAGCTGTTACCGTGTTTCTGATACTGTAGCTGACAATCGCTGTTACCATAGATCTGATAATCGCTGATACCGTAGATGTCAATGTTTCTGATACCGTAGATCTGATACCGTAGATGTCAATGTTTCTGATACCGTAGCTGCTAACGTAGTTGATACCATTTCTGATACCGTAGCTGTTAACACATCTGATACCATCTTTTGATAAACGTCTTTGATATCGTCTGATTTGTTGTGGGACATCTATTATTTGTTCCGGAACATCTCTGTATAAATATCTGAATGTGATTGTGCCGTTAATTTGTGCAAACGGAATTGAAGTATATGTCTGTGTGTCGAACTGTCTGTTCGTCAACATCTGTGTAACGTGTAAATATCCGGAAAGCTAGAAGTCCGAGTGTCGGAGCTGTCTGAGTTGTAAAACATCCGGGTCGACATCTAGGGTAGTGAGGAACCGTTGGTTCTGGTAGATGTTGTATGTTGTCTGAACGTATAACTGTGGTGGATCCGTGAAGGGAAACGTCCGATAATAGTATTGGTCAACCCTAGGTTTTCGGGGAAACTGGGAGACGATTCAACTGTTGCTGAATCGTGCGGTTATACGGGGTCGAGACACATATGTGTATTGAAATTGTAATACAATTTAATACATT
Source organism: Unio delphinus (assembly GCA_029339505.1). Classification (NCBI taxonomy): domain Eukaryota; kingdom Metazoa; phylum Mollusca; class Bivalvia; order Unionida; family Unionidae; genus Unio; species Unio delphinus. The sequence goes on along the minus strand of JAQISU010000154.1, from coordinate 7,204,950 downwards.
GTTGTATTTGCATGCTTATGTCAGATCACAATAATATTTCAAGTGATCGCATAGATATCAATAAAAACTAGCAACTTGATTGAATACAAGTATATGGTCGTGCTAGTTATCGCAATCCATCGTGCGATAGTATAGTTTGTCGTTTGTGTTCATTTTTCGTAATTTATACTTGCATTAATTTAACTTTCGTAAAGGATCCTTGGATCTGTGTATAGTCCAAGAGATCCCTTTACATCTGAGATTCCTTTTGTATTAATATTTAATTTGTTCATGTATTGTGAATGGTTGTGAGTGTAATTGTGGGTTGAGTGCATGAATTATTGTGTTGTTACATCTGTATTTTTTTCATTTATAATTTATTACATAAATTTATATTTTCTTTCACAAATTGTGTTTGTATTGTTCATTTAATCCACCCTCCTCTCGGTAACAATTCTGTTACATTCAGTATCAGCTCAACGTAAGATATCTTGATTTGCAGTTTAGAATTAATTTTTTTAATCTATTTAAATGTTACAGTTACTTATTACATGCGTTATATGTACAATATCTATACATAGTTTCTATACATTGATGCTAGTATATGTTGCCAAACGTATGTATGCTCTTATGAACTTACCTCAACAAACGTTTCCTTGATATATTGTTTGTTATTGATAATTTACATTATTGTATACAGAGGAAAATTACACTCAAGTCTGTTGAGATATATAAATGACCATAAGAAGTGGAGATACATCAAATTGAACTGAGTTTGCATCAGGATAAATTGTATGGCAAACATATAGTGAGGCTATCTGGACGGACGGACAGTGAGCTTTGAATTATGAACAACTGACCAGCTGCGCATCGCTTTTAAGATTCTGATAACGAGAATATATAATATACGTCATTAAAAATTAATTATTCCAGACTGAGTTACTGCCCTTCTCATATCAAAGACTGACATGGACAACATCTGCTAGAATCAAAAGTTAGATACACATTACCAACACAAGCTGTGACACTAAAAATCTGTACTGTGTTTTAAAGGTTATGAAATAGGTTTTAAATGTAAACGTATTAAACTAGTTAAAACCCTTAAGTTTCTCACATGCTCACCACAACAACCACCAACATCACTACCACCACCACAGCATCACAGTTATTATCATTACTGATTATGAATGTACTTCGACTACTAGTACTACAAATGCTATTAATGCTGGCTATTAATACTACTACTAACATATCAAGTATCACTCTTGGGTATGAATAGTCAAGATAGAAAATATGAATACAGTAATAAATCGAAATACGAATGATAACAAAATGACAATACAAAGGGAAAAGAGATGGAAGGAAAAGTGAAAAGATCGAATATGAATAGTATCACCAATCAATATAAAAATAACAGTAATTGTTACCGATGTCAAGTCGAAGAGTATATATAAATTTGTTTAGTTTAGGATTACTAATTCCTACCTTTACATCCAATGTGGGGTCAGTCTTTTGATGAATTCTGTCTTAATTTTGGGTGTATTTATTAACTGGGGTTTCATATTTCTCATGAATACTTTTAGACTAAATAAGTTATTTGAAATTATAGTCAATTTAGTCATGAACATTTTTGATTATACTAGTTTGATACACGAAATTATGGCTAACACATCGCTACATTTGAGGCAATTGGCACATTCGAGACTATAGGCACATCAAATCAACACATTCAATATTGAACTTTTTTTGGAGTACCAATGGAATTCATTCATTTGGAGGTTCGTGCATTTGTACTTGTAATAAAAGTTAAAGGACTATTTGGGATTCAATTCACAATAATAGCATTTTTTAAAAACATTTTCACTCCATATTCTTGGGGAAAAAATTATTTGTTAAATGTTACAAAACGTTCTGGTTTTCGATTCTATCATTTACGTAATGTAAGGCTCTAGATTCGTAAAAATGGACATAGACTGGATTCTAAATGTCTTGTGAGAAAAATATAGATTTACATTTTTTGAAATTAAAAAATAGAGCAATAGATTATTTAAAAGAGGAGTCATCAATGAAGTTTATAATCAAAGCGTATCACGATGTTCGAATGCAACATGCTAATTTACCTACAAACACGATGCTAACCAGGCATACTATACGCAAACAATTCGCTGATGATGTTGGTCTTGCACATGCTAAACTCAACCAATACACAAAACATGTTAGCATGACACTTTCTAATTGCCACACGAGGTTAGCCTAGGAGATGCTATACGTAAACAATTCACACACGATATCAGCCTAGTACATGCTACCCGCAAACAATTCACAAAACATGTTAGCATAGCACTTTCTAATTGCCACACGAGGTTAGCCTAGGAGATGCTATACGTAAACAATTCACACACGATATCAGCCTAGTACATGCTACACGCAAACAATTAACAAAACATGTTAGCATAGCACTTTCAAATTGACACGAGGTTAGCCTAAGACACGCTACAAGCAAACAATTCACATACGAGGTTAGCCTAGTACATGCTACACGCAAACGATATACACGGGATCTTTTCCGAGCACATGCTGTTTATGGTCAAACAAAAATTCACAAGCGATTATTGCCAAGCATATGTTATTTTATAAAAACAAAAGCAATTCAATTTACAAACGATGTTAGACTGGCGCACAAACAATTGACACTTGACTTGAGAGTTGACACAAGAAGCCGTAGAGTATGTATTTAAAAACAACTCATTAAATAATTATAAATGTTTACGATCAAACACAGTTACTTCTGCAAAGTGGTTGTTCCTTTTTTATATTACCCACCCACCCACCCCCAATCTACGTAGTGTAACCATTAAAATATTTTCTCCAGATTATCGGAACTCACTTGGACAGTCGATACGATTTTAGTGAACGAATGTCATTTTGCAAAGTAATGATTAATTAGCTGAAGAATTGATTCGAGTCTTCTAATGCATTGTTTTAGGTAAATGGACATTCTGATGAGGAAATAGTTCATGTTCAAACACTGTTCAATCTGACATAAGAAGTGGAGTTAAGTTCCATCCGAAGCCTGAGAATGTTCATTTCATGAAATTTCACAGCATCATACGTCACATTGAGTTTTGCACTTTATAACTTTGATCACATTGATTTGAACATGCTGATAACTCTCTCTCTCTCTCTCTCTCTCTCTCTCTCTCTCTCTCTCTCTCTCTCTCTCTCTCTCTCTCTCTATATATATATATATATATATATATATATATATATATATATATATATATATATATATATATATATATATATAATCGGGGAATTGTCGTGAATATCGTGAATATTGTTTCTTATACAAAAGAAAAAAACAATATTTCAGGTTTCGATGTTCTTCAATTTAAGTTCACTTAAACTGTGATTTGCATTGTACATGTATTTCTGCATTTCATTGAAATTCATTAAGTACAATGGTTTCTTGATGCTTGTGGTACTAAGTACAATGCAACTTCTATACATTTTATTCCAGTATATTTTAAGAGGGATATTCATCAAGTACTGAATGTACCGTGCAAATGATTACATAATTATATTCGTATCATTCGTAATTTTCTCATGGCTTTTAATTACTATTTGCAGTCTAATAATCAATATTGAGGCAGCTTGCTGCACATTTTATGAAAGTTTGTTATTTGATCAGTAGTCGGATAAAATATTTATGATTAAGTATCTTTAATCATAAAGAAAGACCGATGCCCAGAAGATGCACATTTAGAAATATTAATCACATCAACATTTAATTTGAAATAGGAGCACCTACTATTGCTTGTATACATCTTGGCTATTTCTGATATAATATACACAACTTTCGTAATGATCTATTTATAGACACAACATAAGTACAGACATTACTAGGTATGATTCTTTCCTAACTATGTATTTATATACTCAAATTAAATGCAGGTTTTGTAATGCATTTATTTATAAACACAACGAAAATACAGGTATTAGAATGATACTTTCGTAATGATTTATTTACAGACAACGAAAATACAGGTATTAGAATGATAATTTCGTAATGATTTAATTATAGACAGAACGAAAATACAGGTATTAGAATGATAATTTCGTAATGATTTAATTATAGACATAACGTAAATACAGGTATTAGAATGATACTTTCCTAATGATTTAATTATAGACAGAACGAAAATACAGGTATTAGAATGATAATTTCGTAATGATTTAATTATAGACATAACGAAAATACAGGTATTAGAATGATAATTTCGTAATGATTTAATTATAGACACAACGAAAATACAGGTATTAGAATGATAATTTCGTAATGATTTAATTATAGACATAACGAAAATACAGGTATTAGAATGATAATTTCGTAATGATATAATTATAGACAGAACGAAAATACAGGTATTAGAATGATAATTTCGTCATTGCATGTGTTGAGCGAGAGTTTATAACATTCAAACATTTCAATCTTGTCTTTGAATTGTGTGTATCACTAAATGCCACGTGTTAACTGAATCAATCATAAAGTTCAAGAAATACGGGCAATGGGTCAACATCAAGCGATCTATCACTACAAAGTGTCTAGTGCTGTGATCGCCATGTATAGGTCAGGAGGACGAGTCAGCATACGTCAAAGCAGTGCATTGGAGAATGTAGTATTCCATTTTAGTATCGTGTTGTGAGATAGACGCAACACTAGTTAAAGTGATGTGCTCATACAACATGAATGCTTACACAATGCGTATGGAATTGACTAAATAGGTGTTTTTGCCAGTAGGTAGCACATACTGTATACACTAGCATGTACAGACTACACAATCGTGATGAAACAAAATGAAGGTGAACAATACTAGAGCAATATCACATACTAAACAATGTTCCAGATATTTGCACATCCTGCTTTTGATAATAAAGGGAATACTAATGGTGGCAACCTCAGTGTTGCAGATATCTGCTTGTATGGATTATGTATATCAACTGTTTTCGAAATATGTTAGAGAACCAACATTTCTACATGCAAGCCTGAGAAGTTATCTCCATACAGAGTTTGGTTACACGTGTACAGCTAGCAGGCATTCCACTCAAGACAGAAATATTATTACCTGTGTTGCACACAAGAACGTTGTAGCGAATCCTCTGTCATCCTTTGGAAATATTTTACTACCAATGCGATACGATGCGTCTGATAATTAACAAATCAAAATATGTAATTATTATGAGGCAGTGTTTACACAAATAGGCCGTTCTGAGTTTTTATGTGCCCTGGGAATCTAAAATACCTGTACACGTCGAAACAAGAGTTGTTCTAACGGATTAGTGATCGACGATGAAATCCAAAAAAGTTGATATTTTGCCCTTGTATTATTTGTTTTAATTCTGCGTTTGAAAGCCATGTGTAATATTCTTCATAAAGTTTATTCAGACACGCCTGCGACTTATATGATAAAGAGATTGATAAATCTTACCATTATTTGCGGCATGGACTGCACACCGAATACGTTATGAACCTGAGAAAGCACATAAAATGTTTTACTTGCCTCTCCAATAATAACAGACGTCATGATGATATTATCGAAATAATTAATTATTTTAGTAACAGTAACCTAAAGCATATACGTACTGCAAATATTTTAATAAGTATTACAATAGGTACAGTAAAATAACATCTAAATTGCCCTAAACTATTATTAATCATCCAGCAAACAGTGTCATAAAGGTTTTAAAAACATGTTACCGATGCGGGAGGTCATGGGTTCAAACCCGAGCCGAGTCGTACAAACGATTTATACAAATAGTACTCACAGCTGCCTCGCCGGATGCTCAGCATTAAGAGGCTATTATTTGGATTGATGGGCCTGGTGTCAGGTTGATGTGACAGGATGGGATATGATGTTATATGTCCGCGGTCAGATGTCCCATTGCTAGAAATCATTATAAACTGCCACACTACAAAAATTGTAGTGATATGTCTGAAAAATATTTAAAGAAGCTACATTAAACGTTTGAATAAGAAAGAATGTTGTTAAAGAGATGCACAATTAGTTCAAGTGGAGTGAAACTAAATGTGTACTCATATAGCTTATATGCCTACCCACTGCATATCTCTAAACTGCTGTCTTTACCAGTAGGTTACTACTACTTTGTACACGTATGTTCGGACAGACAAGGGAGAAAATACAGAAGCTATTGACTTAAAGATAAATAATACATGTCCAAAATTCTGAGTACAAGACAAGCATGCAAATAAATCAACACTATTGATTTGCCCCTGCATCAGAACAACTCGATAATATGCCTCAGTCACCGAGTGCAGAGTATCAATTGAAAGTGTTCTCAGTGGTATACCAGTGTTAGGGACCAGCTTCACACTGCTAAAAGAGAACCCCCGTAAAGCGGAGAGGTTTTGGCTTTCCACCATACTCGCTATTCATTAATAAATCTATGAAGCCGCTAAGAACAATTTCACAAGCATAGTTCATTCCGTTACAAGGTACAAACCGTTAGAGATAAGCTTGACAACACAATTTCAATTGACTCGTCGTCACCATACAGTTGTGATAAAGAATTTCAGCGACCAACATTAGCAGCATTTGAATCATTCGCTGTAGATTTAGTACAGACAATCGTGAAAAAGATTCCGGCGAATGGCCATCAAAAGTGTCATTGTAAAGCCTCTACTGAAGAAACCAACACTCGACCATAACGATTTAAAAAACTACCGCCCAGTTTCATATAAAAAAATCTTAAAAAAAGTTGTTTAAATCCAACCTGTATCTCATCTGAATTCAAACAGTCTTTTACTAATGCACATTATGCATATCGCCATTGACACAGTACTGAAACTACTCTTTTAAATAGTAAATGACATTATATCTGCTTTGGATAGCGGAAATATTACAGTCCTAACCCTCCTTGGTTTGTCTGCAGCATTTGACACAATAGACCATGATACATTACTTCACCATAACGTATTTGGCATTCACAATACCGCCTTAATGTGGTTAAACCCCACTTAGACAACAGGACACGGAATGTATCTGCAAATGGAATACACTCTAGCCGAGTTGATCTATGTTGTGGTGTTCCACAGGGGTCTGTTCCTGGATAGGTTCACTTCAATATATACACTCAGCCGCTCTGAATTGTCATATATTATCATCCATTGTAATTGTACACTTATGACACCCAAATATACATATCTAGCCACCCAACGGAAGTTGATACTACCATCCAAGGAGTAGAGAGGCTCATTTTGGATGTGAAATCATGGATGACATGTAACAAGCTGCAGATGAATTATGATAAAACTGAGTCCATTCTGATCACATCACAAAGACGTTCTCTTTCACAACCTTTACCTCAGACAATAAATATCAGTAACACCAACATTAAATTCACAGTCAATATTACACCTAGGTGTTACTCTAGACAGTACTCTCATATTGCACCAACATATCATGAACATATTCAAAGCTGCGTATCTTATGCTGATACGCATCAACTCTATTGGCAAATATATTTCAGCTGATACCACTAAAACGCTTGTGTGTTGATTAGTACTTTAAAAACTGGACTATTGTAATTCAATAATATCTGGTTCGAATCAATATCTACACGAGAAACTTCAAAAAGTTCAAAACACGGCTGCTCGGATCATCCTTAGAGTACCACGTTTCACTGACGGACTCCAGTCCAACATACTTATCTAGCCTCACCAATGTGTAGGCACCAACAAGATACTGACGTTCCTCTTCTGGCAATCGTATGCCCAGCAACTTGGAACGAATTGCCAATTAGAATTAGACACTAACAAACACAGCGATCCCTTTCAAGAGTGCTCTTAAAACTCACCTTTTTCGACTGCAAGGACAAGCGTATAGACCTTCTAATGCATCCTACCTTATATATTTTCAGCATGTTTGTTTTCTGTTGTAAATTAATGGTGCTTGTTTCATTTTATGTTTTTTGTAGTCATATCAATATAGATGTAAAATACTAAGAGCTTCTATAGATGGGGCGTTATTACAGTCATATATATATATATATTCCTCATTCCGCGCCTCTTGTTTGAAAACATTTATATTTACGTAAAAATCAGTCCAGTATCCTTAACAAGAAACCGTTATTAACAATAGTGATAGCAATAATATGAACCGTTATAGTAATTGAAGCAATATTGGTAGTACTAGAATTAACAACAAAATATTTGGCTTGGTCGAGGTAATACGAATTTTGTATTCATGATGGTGGTTGTGAATACAATTATGTATTGTCGTTGCATGTGTCACGCCTTTCCTTCCTGACCGGTTTACTTTGTTTCCATTACCAGATGCTGCCCATGCCATATTTAGGTCAAGACCTATCAAAATGACAGTTCGAAATAATCCATTTTACGGACATATTCCACATTAACGACATCAACATGTCAGTAGCTGTAACATATTTGGCCATATATTTACTAGATAAACCCAACTGTCCGATCATATTGTCACACTAGAAGCGCAAAGAGTAGTTCTTCGACGGATAGCAAGGTAGGTAAGCTTCAGGGCACTCCAATACGCCCGATTACTTTCTATAGATTTATGAATGCTAACTTAATTTTTCATAGAAACTGAAACTGAAATTTCATTGCTTTATCTCAATAGTCTTCTTCATCTGCTTTATAATAGATATTGCATATCCACGAAATACATGGCCAACACACTTCAACTATTTACGATCAAAATATTACCAATATTAACAAATTCGGCAAAACATAGCTCAAAGTAAAATAAGCCTGATAAATTCCTCTCCTTGTTGGTTTCTCTCTTTCGTTTTGCTATGATGTACAAAGAGCGAGAGCTATATATTTACTTTATTATTCGAATTCGATATTTCATCGCCAAAAGTCGTAAATTAAGCTGAAGGCAAAATATAATTGAGATATAGGTGTACACCAGCATCTTATGAAGAGTTGTGAAATCCATAACGATCAATGTATCTAACTGGTAGTCATTACAGCACGTAAATTAGCATGGGTGATTTTAAGAACGATAGTCGTGACAAATTCGTAAACAAAATCGGCGATTAAATCAGCACGGTGCATGCGTCTGTTCACGTTTGACATACAACTGATGAGTATGTTGATAAAATCAAATGTTGAGCATGTGTTCTTGGTCTACCACATTCACTTAAATCACGTCAGATTCTCTTCCATGGATACTATGTCTATCATTGAATTGTTGTGTAAGCCTTAATCTAATTAGCTTTGAAATATCACTTGACAGTAAAAATAATCAGATATCCCACACTGGACTAAAACTGATACACACCAACAGCTGGTTTATGTTATGCATTCACTAGGGTTTAAGTTCCAACGCAAATATACTCTCAGGGCAGACTTTACTCCCCTTCTAAGCTGTATTGATGTGTTGTATTTAACAAATACTAAATCACGCCTTCTGCAGTTATTCTTTAATAACAAATAACATTACATGGTTGTAGAAGGAAAAATACAGGATTGAAATTATCAGAGTTGAAACTGGCTTCATTTCAATTTACAAATCCGGACAAATTTGACTTTCCGAGACCTGAAACTTGGGAAAAGTGGTTTAAGCTCTTTGTATGCTTTCGACAAGCATCTGGACATAGTGAAAAAGAGGAAGAAATTCAAGCTAATACCTTAATTTATTCTCCGGGACGTGAGGCTGATGACATTTTGTCTTCGTTCTAACAGACAGAGGAAGATCAAAAGAAGTGGAAGCCTGTGATAGATAGATTCATGCCGTATTTCATTCCAAAGAGGAATGTAATTTTCGAAAGAGTAAAATTTAATCAAAGAAAACAGGAAAGAGGGAAAAATAGTGGACAGTTTTGTTACAGCTATCAATGTGTTAGCATATAATTGTAATTTCGGGCAACTACATGATGAAATGATCAGAGATCGACTTTTAGTTGGACTGCGAGATTCAACTCTGTCAGAAAAATTGTAGTTAGATGCGGATCTAACTCTAGAATCTGCCGTTAGTCAAGCTTGGCAAAATGAGGCTGTGAAAAAGCAACAAGCAACGATACGAGCAAGTGGAGAATGAATGACTCAAATGGATACAGTAAAAATGTATTCACTGAAATATTGGAAACATAAACATAAAATCCTAAATGTTCAACAAAATAGTGTCAGCAGAAAAGGATGCACGAGATGTGGAATGAAACGAAATCATTCTCGAGACCAGTGTCTAGCAATAGAAGCAGAATACCATAAGTGTAAGAAAAGAGGTCACTATGCAGAATGCTATCAATATAAACAGTTCGCACAATAGAATCGAGAGAGAAACCTGGATTTCTAGGGACTATTAGCACAAAGAAGGGTCAACCATGGATAACGCGAGTGAGATTGAGCAGCACTTCATTTTTATTCAAGATTGATACATGGTGCTGTCATGACTGTAATTCTTGTGAAGGAGGTACGAAACATCGGAGACCAAAAACTATAAAAGTCTGATCGAAAACTGTGTGGACCTGGAAACTCTAAACTTAAAGTGTTGGGAAAATTTACATGTGGACTGGAATCAAACAATGCATTTAGTGTACAAGACCTATTTGTTATGCAGGGACTGAATCAAGCACTCATGGGTAGGCCCGCGATTCAGATAAATATATCCTCAGTAAATACCTCAGGTAAAAACTCACAAAATGCAAGCAAAATTCACAATAAATCCATAAATTTAGATAAGGATTATCGCAATAAATATCCAAATTTGTTTAAAGGTTTAGGAAAACAAAATGGTTCTATAACATAACTCTGGAAAAAAAATGCCAAACCTTATGCCTTATTTACCCCAAGAAATGATCCTATCTCTGTATTGAATAAAGTTCAAGAGGAGTTGGATAGAATGGAAAACAAATAGGTGTTATTTCAAAAATAGATGAGCCCACTGAGTGTTGCACTGCAATGGCTGTTGTTCCAAAACCAAACGGCATAGTGAAATGCCAAGAACGCGCAAAAACGTCAGTTTGGTGGATAGGACTAAGTACTCAGCTATAACACTTGGTAAAGTCTTGCCAAAATTGCATAGAAAACTCAAGAGATCAAGCTAAACCAATGATACCAAATTAATTTCCAAGTCGACCTTGGCAAAGAGTCGCTTCAGACTTGTTTGAACTGAATTGTCAAACATATCTCTTGGTGATTGATTATTTCTCACGATACATTGAAATAGCAAAATTGCAAGGCACAGGTTCTAAAGCAATTGTCAATCATCTCAAATCAATCTTTGCGCGACATGGTATACCAGAAGTATTAGTTTAAGATAATGGTCCGCAATACACATTCGCAATACTCAAAAAGTTTGCGAAAAATTATGAATTCAGGCATATTACAAGTAGTCCAAAATATCCACAGAGCCATGGTCTCGCCGAAAAAAGCTGTTCAAACAGTTAAAAGAATGCTAAAAACAGCAAACAACCCTTACATAGCTCTTTTGACATATCGCGCAATACCATTACTAATTGGTTAAAACAATGCCAAATTATTGAAGAAAATTACAAACTTTTTTGCCAATGGCACCAAATAAACTTGGTGCCGAAATGACCAGATCTAATAAAACATAAGAAATCGGAAAACTATCAAAAGAAAACTCAAAAGAGAAATTATAATCGTCGACACCTCGCCCGAAATATGAAAAAAATTCAGGTAGGGAATAAAGTTTGGATTAAAGATCAATTTTCATCAGGGATAAATTAAATCTGAGAGAGAGAGAGAGAGAGAGAGAGAGAGAGAGAGAGAGAGAGAGAGAGAGAGAGAGAGAGAGAGCATAATAGGAGAAATTTAATGTACATGCCAACCACATTATCAGAGCCTCTCAGAGTGACTGATTTAAACCCTGATTTATTGACTGACTCAGAGTAAAGCAAAAGAAATGGCAACCACTCAAAACGGATATTTCACATGTTCGGGAAGATTATCAAAACCACCCGAGAGACTGAATTTGTAAAACATTATGCTAATGGAGCTTTTTAGAAATGCGGTCATCAGATCACGTTTCGTTTTAATGTAAACTTGTCAGATGGGAAGATTTAGTGTAAGCATTAATCTAATTAGCTTTGAAATATCACTTGACAGTAAATGTAATTAGATATCCCACAATGGACTAGAACTGATACACACCAACAGCTAGTTATGTTATACATTCACTAGTTTAAGTTCCATGGCAAATATACGCTCCCCTTCCAAGCTGTATTGATGTATTGTATTTGATGAATACTAAATTATGCCTTCTGCAGTTAGTATTCAGTAGCAAATAATATTACAACGTACATGTTATTAACAAGAGGAATTTTATCTTGTTTCTGAAAGCTTCTTCGTCATTGGGCACCACTTAGTTTTGTAACATATTGCCATCGAGAATTATAATTATCTGAAGTGTGACAGCTCTTTGAAACCTTTGCTATACGAGGTCTTGGAAAGGCCCATGCTAACGAATGTAAGCCCTAATCGAGGCTTAAATTAGTTTTTTTGATTGCAAGATTCATTAGATGAAATCAAGAAACGGATGACAACTATCCGTAACAATGAAAGAAATATCTGCTCCAGACACTAGTTCAGCTAAGATCCATCAAACATGCAAGCGTCTGCTAGAACGATATTAGCGCTTTGACAGAAAATACAAATTAAACAGTGTTTCTCCGTGAACGACATCATCATTATAAAGAACTGATGAATATTTTAGTGCTTAAATAATTGCGAATGATTTAAATGATATCCTTTCATGTATTTTCCAGACAAAGGAAGGACATAAGAGAAATGCAAAAGCTGTTCGTATTTCTCCTACTTGTCTCCATGATTGGTTTAATTCTGGCACAAGCTGGTACGTATTGCATCAAGTACTATCTGGTTTTCGTTTGTTGGTATTACAATATCACTCAATAAAATATTAGTCCAACCCCGCTTATTAACACGTAATTGCTGTATTGACCAAAGAAGTAAACAAGACAATGAACATGATTAAAATACTATCTCGTTTACACTGTATTACTTTCATAGCGAAATAAGAAAACGATACTAAATAAATGATGTTAATCCCAGTCAATGAATCTATGAATGGTAGCGTAAAAACGTTTCCTACAAGATAGAATGGCAGATAAAAGCTCTAAAGTTGAAACCCTTAGTCCTACATGACAATTTGTCTTAGAAATATGCATGCCATGTTGTGTGTTTATGTGTATGTATTTGTGTTTAGACACCTCTACATAGACAAAGTGTAAGATAATCATATTCATATCCAGGCAGAAACCAACGTCGTGCTGCAAGTAATGACATGTATCACCTATATTGTATGTGCCAGTTCACTATTCTACTTTTTCGTTGCGTTTTGATACAATCATCAGGGGGTGAATGCTTTCCTCCCCTTTTGTAGGCATTCGTTACTTTTCAATTATAACGAATGATATATGTATTACGATTCTAAATGGAAACCAAAATAAGTTGTGCTTATAGCTGAGAGTTAAACTGTGTGGTATTACTATAAACGAATCATGAATTTCAACAGGTAGTCCTGGAGATGTGGGTGAACCGGGTGAACGAGGTGATCCTGGAAATATCGGTCTACCTGGTCAGAGTGGTGAACCCGGTGTAATTGGTCCTTCTGGTCTTCCGGGTAGTAGAGGTCAAAAGGGGTTTCCTGGTACACGTCGAGGTATGCCTGGAGACACGGGTGATATTGGTGAACCCGGTAGTTTAGGTCCGCCTGGTATACGTGGTGAAACTGGTAGGCCCGGTGCTCCTGGTCCTGGAGGTGGAGCGGGTCCTAAAGGTTTTCCGGGTGTACGTCGTTGCTCTGTCCCGGAATTATTAAGTCAGAGTGATTGTTCTTCACGAGGAAACATTTGGTACTACGAAGAACAGAACCAAAAATGTGGACAGATGACTGGATGCTTTGACCCTTTAGATACAAACGTGTTTACCAACGTAGACGATTGTTCCAGACAATGTGTGGCACGTCCTCTTGGAAGTAACGAGGCTACGAGATAAATCAGTTTAGCATTTTCTTCTTTTTGCTGGTGTTACAAATATCTAATTTAGTTATAGTTTTAAATTGTATTATTTGTAAGTTTTACATTTTTCATTTCTATTACATGCCAATATAATATAATCTTGTTTATGTGATTCAAAATTGTACCAGAAAATCATTATGACCTGTTCCTATTTGTAAACACCTAAGGCTGACCTACTTCGTGACCATAATTCAAATTAATGACAGTCACGTAAACATGTTCTTTATTATTCGTGGTTATTATAGGAATAGTAAGAATGTGATCGAGGCTGTATTGGATACATTACTCTAGACTTGTAAATAGGTTTTGTGAAATAAACAACGTTTTTAAACTTTGATTCTTAGCGTAAAATAATTTGTTTTTGTTAGAGTCATGTTGGGAGTATCTTGTGTAAACACGATGACGTGACCCTCATACGGGTGTCTATTTTGCGTCTCCAATTATTGTATAATCTTTGTTTTAGAGAAATAATGTCAGTTTTGGCTTAAAACAGTTGATGTCAAGTCGTTTCCTCTGATGTAGCCGGTTTTCGAGTAGTATGTTAATTTTTCTTCATATTATCGCGTTTTTAAGAGACTAATTCGTGTCTCTGGAAATATTTGAGTGCTCATACAGAGGTCTTGGACAATGAGATTTTTTAAAATCTGTATTCGGATTTTCAATACCGGAGTGTTTTTTATTGTGTTTTTATACATGGAACTACAGACAAACGCACTCACTGTACGCGATAGTGCATACGGCATCGCCTTCCATTAAGGATTTTTATCGGGACTCAAATTTGAATTCATTAGAACATTTCATTACAAGGACTGTTAAAATATAAATCGTGTGTTATTCTTGGACTATATTTGGATTTGATTCCTCAGACCGTAAGGTCTTTTTTCCATGTTTATGTTTTCTCTGTTTTTGTTTCCTTTTTACATTTTTGTCCAGCGAAATAAATTACTTTATTAAATTATTCATGGCTCGCTTTTCTCATATTTTCTTTTATTCCGTTTATAATAGCTTTAACAAGCAATACTAGATATTCCATTACAATTTGATTCTTTCCCTGTATTTTATATATTATGCTGTACTTGGAATAATTGTTTTGTTATAAAGATAATCCTTCTGTTTCCCGGCTTTATCTAAAATCGTCTCTTAAGCAATCCATTCAATGGGAATTTTGAGTCTTCACTTCAATTGTATTTTATCATTTCATCAATAAAGTAATATATTAATAGAGATTAAATTATCTGAAACTTTAAAATAAAACAAAACTTTTGCATCAAATCATTTGATTTGTTGTCCCGACTATTGATTAACCTGTTGCCCATTTGTCCCCTGATTTAGACGAGTGATGCGCAAGCAATAAACACTATGCATATATACAGATTGCAAAAAATCCTTCAATAATTAACGTGAACGGTCTTATTTGAAAGAGTTTGATGGTAAGGAATTGAAGACTTCCTGAATCAATGTTTAATTGACAACTGATATTTTTATTTCTGCAATCTTTGGTGGAAGAAATCTGCAACAAAAACACGCCACGGAAGGACGTGACGTCCAGTATTTGTATTTGTCTGGCCACCCGGTTGTTCATTGCTAAGTCATATTTATGTTTGGATGAAGCAAATCAATCAACTGTTTAACATTAAAATCATTACAGATACCAACAGGTCATAGATCAATCAGCTTACATGCCTGTCTTCTTATGTATCCACTTATTCATCGTTCTTTCTTTTTCTCTGTAATAACCGATCCATCTACCCGCTTACATACCTATCAATTATTGTTATGCTTTTTGTGTCTATTAAAGACAATGCTAGATCACTGATATTAATATATTTAATCGGACATACCTATATAGTGTTCTTTCGTTGTCCTTTAAACCAATTGACATTAGTATCTAATAACCTATCTTTATCTTCATATGCGTCTCGGCATGCAAAATAGGGTAACGTAATAAATGTGTATATAGCCTGGGATGATCTGATACCTCATCCACTTTTGAAGAAGTAAAATTGAGTGGAAAAGGTCTGGAACCATAAAACATTTTGCAGTGTAGTATTGTGATGATTTTTGTCATTCTCAATTCTTGTAATGTTTATTTATTTCTTCTATCTTTGATGTTCTTATTAGCGTTGAACTCACCATTGCGGGGGTTATTGTATGTTCGGGAATTACCTTCCAAAAACTCCAAACTTATATCCTAAATGTGCTTCTACTGTGCAATTTTAATTAGTTAGATGTGAAATAAGACAAACTAAATACATATCCCGGTGATCGAACGCGGCAGATGATCGACTGTATCATGATTGACCGAAGATGGAGGAGCTGCATCAACAACGCACGCAGTTACCCAAGTGCAATAGTGCCAAACGTGGTGAATGATTACAATCTTGTGATGGCAAACTTCAGAATAAGATTCAATGTTCAGAAAAGGACACATACAAAGAAGGTGGACATTGAAAGACTGCGTATTCCTGAAGTCAAAGAATGATATGAGATAGCGATCAAGAATCGCTTTGAAGCACTCGGCAACATGATCGAAAAGGAAAGCCTAGATGAAGCACTCGAAATTGTTAACCATACGATAAAGGAGGCAGCTGAAGTAGAGCTTGGTTTCAAGAGGTACATGAAAGATCCATGGATCAGTGACGAGGTACTCAACCTGGCTGACGAGCATCGGGCAATAAAAGCGAAGATAAATAAGAACCAGAGAAATCCGAAAGTTAAAGATTGGAAACGTCAATACACACAGCTGAAGAATGTCATAGACAATAAGGTTGAGGAATGCCGTGAAGAATGGTTTAACAAACAGTGCCATGAAACGGAAGAAGCGAACCGCAAGAATGACATGCGATCTCTCTTTCAAAAGGTCAAAACACTCAAGAAAGGTGTGAAACTGAAGGATAGGCGTGGAAACATTAGAGACAAGGATGGTTACCTACTCACAAAAGATTCAGACATTTTCCAAAGATGGCACGAGTATGGCAAGAGCCTATACAACGCAAATATAGAAACAGACGAGAGCGTACTCGGACAACTTTGGCCAAACTGTAAGAGGGATGACCTTGAACCGAATCTCCTTGAAAGTGAAGTGTGGAAAGCTTTTGCAAAGAACAACCTGCGGAAAGCTCCTTGGATTGATGGCATCGAAGGAGAACTAATAAAGGGAGGTGGAAAACGGTTATACAAATATTGCACAAGATCTGCAACAAGATTTGTGATGCTGAAGAATTCCTAACACTTTGGACAAAGTCTCTTGTAGTCACCATCGCGAAGAAAGGAGACACTACCAAATGTGAGAATTACCGAACGATTAGCCTCATTTGCCACGCAAGTAAGATCATATTGGAAATAATCAGGAGCCGAATGAAGAATACAATTGAAGCGCAGATGTCGGAAGAGCAAGCCGGTTTCAGACCAGGAAGAGGCACAATTGAACAAATTTTATCACTGCGATTGATAGCAGAGAAGTACCTTGCGTTGCAGGACAAGGAATTGTACTTGATTTTCATAGACTTCAAGAAAGCCTTTGATCGTGTATGGCACCAAGGCTTGTGGAGGGTACTGCACCATTATGGCATACATCCAAAGCTGATCAATCTCATTGAAACTTTGTACAAGAGAACGCAAAGTGCTATCAGAGTTGGAAACGATGTGACAGATTGGTTTCAGCAATTGATTGGAGTGCGACAAGGCTGCATTTTATCTCCAGATCTATTTAACATCTACCTTGAACATATGGGAGAGGCACTCGATGGCCTAGAAGACGTTGGGACACGCATAAGTGGCAGAACAATTAACAACTTACGTTTTGCCGACGACATTGGTTTACTGGCTGAACTGCTCGGACAAGCTATACTCCTTCTGGACAAAGTCGATGAGATCAGCGCAAGGTATGGACAAGAAATTAGTGAGATCAAGACAGAATGGATGCTAGTGAGTACCAAAGACGCGGGAATAGTAAAACGGAGAATTGAGAATGGAAAGAAACTACAGCATGTGGACAGTTTTAAATACCTTGGGACTACCTTAATTGAAGATTGCAGAAACGCGAAGGACATCGAAATACGTACAGCCACAGCCTTGAAAGTGATGAGCAAGTTGGACAACATCTGGAAAAACAAGTATGTCAAGAGTGAGACGAAAATGAGGCTATACCGAGCTCTTAAACTCCCAATTGCCCTGTACGGGTGCGAAGCTTGGACACTTAGAAGCGCTGAGGAGAGGAAACTACTTGTGTTTGAGATGGCGGCGCTTAGAAAGATTCTAGGAGTTCACATTATGGACAGGATGAGAAATGAAGACATCAGAAAGGCTCTTAATCAGACAGAGACAATCGTGCAAAAAGTGCACGAGAGACAACACCAATGGCTAGGACACGTGATAAGGATGGATAAGAACAGGATAGCGAATATTGTACTGCACAGTAGAGAAGAAGGAAAGGCGAAAGTAGGGCGTCCGAGAACGACATGGATGAAATCAGCACTGGCTAGATACGACGTGGAGAAGCAAGTTATAATGAGGACTGCACAGGAGAGAGAAGAATGGCGTTTGTTGTCAACACATGCAAGAGCCCACGTCGATGATGTGCAATAGAAATTGTGCAGAGATATGGCGGAGAAGAGAGAGAGAGAAGAAGAAATACATATCCAGGCAGCTAAGATTGGAAACTGTTCAATTCCAATCCTGTCATGCTCTCTTCCAAATATTTACTAAATGTTATACTGCTGAAAATCAAACACAGCTATCGTCACCTAACGGTTTTATTTGTCCTACAATATATACTATAAACTTAACACGAGCTAGACAATAATCACTTTTGGATAAATATAATTGTAAAATTTACATAAGTGAGTTTTTCAAAGAATTTTCCTCATTGCCTCTAAGTGAACTTTCCGGGAGTCGTTGTAGATGACATCATTCATATAAGTATTGCAATATTCTACACCACATGTAATTATGTTCATTAAACGTTGAAAAGTAGAAGGCAAACCTTCATCCCGAACAGAATCACTTTACATTGGGAGACTCCATCTGGAGTCACGAAGTACTGAATTATTTTGGTTGCCTTTTACATCTGATGCATTTTCCACAGTCCTTACGAAAGGTCACATTTAGTGAGGTATATTTTGCATTTCCAATTGTATCAATACAGTCATAGAGATTCTTTGCACTGCAAATAAATCTGTTTTTGGTCACCTTGTTTACTTTTCATGAACCTTACGACATGATAAATGTGGCTTCGGTACAAGAATATAAGGTGATCTCATTCACTTTAACTCGGTCGTATGAAACATTTTCTGCAAACATTAATGTCCTTTATTCAAAACATTCCTGTTTAAAATAAATCATCTTGTACAGATACCGGTTCACTTATATTTAATTTTCAATTTTAATGTCAGGGTATATGTTATTTGTTCGTGTATGAAAATAGAGATACAAGTGATCATATTCAATAATAATTATTTAAATCGAAATTTTCTTCGTGCTGCATATATCAACAGTTTTGGTTTCCATTATGCATAATTTCTGAATTCCGAAGATTGATTACTTCAACGTCACTGTGTGTGACATGAACAACTAAATGGACTTCATTATTAACATGGTTTTCAAATTCAAGAAAATCATTTAGTATAATTGCCTCCAGTGAGTATTGATGATATAATTTCAATCACTTACATTCTAATTAACGGTGTATGGACAATAATACTTAGCCTTAAGAGGATTTTATGGCATGGGCTAGAGAGTCTAAACTCTGTCACCAGGCTGAGAACTGCATTTGTTTGTACTTTCTTTTCGAAAATCAAAACAATAAGAGAAATATTCAGACAGAATCAAAATCACTTCTCCCCTTTGGTTACCTCAACACAGTAATTGCGCAATACCCATTCGGTACAAAATATCTGTTTGCAGGTGAGTAATACACATTCTATAGACAGGTATGCTTATTCAGATGGAACGAAAACTCTATAATACCTTCCAAGTATTGTGGTGTTTTTTGCGTGGTGATTTATCACCAACGCGGAAGTAATGAAACACTATATTGAAATTCAAAAGAATTTAGGAGTGGATGAGCATCTATGGATTTTATTTTTATTGTTAACTGCTAAAATATTTTCAGGGATTTATTTTTTTTATTGATTTTTGGTCATTTTTGTGGTGGTTTTGGCTAATTCGTCGACAAGATTTCATGAAAATCGAGGGTGAAAACCCCAGGAATTCATTTAGAGAAAATCGACTTTTGATGAAATTTATATCATTGTGAGGCAAATTTTATGGTGTTTTTCATCGTGATCGTCGAATCGTCGATGCTTGTTTTCATTGATTTTGTACTGTTTATGGTTAATCCGTCGACATAATTTCATGAAAATCGATTTTCTCTAAATGAATTCCAAGGGTTTTCACCCTCGATTTGTATGAAGAAAATGAAACCCGTAGCTATCTTTGGATTTTTCACTTACAATTTATATCGTATAATAATTTATAATGGTAGGTGAAGCCCTAACAACTAGATTAGCACGCAAGAGATTAGCTGCGATTATGAGATTTATTCCAGTTCGTGATTCCGTTCGAAACAAGTTAAAAGCAAGACAAGAATTTTAAACCGACTTTACAACGGGTTCTGAACAGTTATTCAAACCCGTCACTACAGCAACCGAGGAAGTCGTATCGACCACTGAAAAAGCCATATGGAGAGATATTCCTCAGGAACAACGAGGGAAAAAACCGACCCTTCTTCCTGTACTTGAAAAAATAGCAAAAAGATCCAAGCAAACAAAGTAATCTTTAAAAACTCTTCCTGGTGTTAATAAGAGCCACTGTACAACTACAGAAACAACGAGAACGAGAACAACGTGAACGACTTGAACAGGAAGAAGAGGGTGATATTATTAAAGAAGAAGAGGAAGATGAACAACCACAACAAAAAGGGGTAAAAGAGTTGCATTCAATAATTAATTCCTTCCGGGGAAATTAGATCAAATAAGAGATATGAGATTTAATACTACTGAAGAATTAGCTGATTTCGTCGTTAATAGTTTTTATCAGAGAAGAAATTATATCCACAATGATTATAATCTCCCTGATAAACAATCGTGCTATAATGGATTATATTGTGTGTATACAAAAGTAGGTATGGTATAATTTAATGATAAAACATATAAGAATTTTATAGAAGAAATAAAAGAAAGCTTAATCATCTATAGAGAAGAAATCGGATCCTGGATTTCTTAGATTAGCAGAGCAATCAAAAATAGAGAAAATATAGAAAAATCCTCTTTGCAGGGTGCAACTGGTAAAAGCACCGGTCATGGATATCGTGGCAGTGGTCTTGTTCGTTGTCCTAGTAATATTCTCGGGGATATATCACGATTAGAAATTCTCGTAGGAGGTAGACGCGCTGGAAATAACTCACCGGAAATAATTAATGATGCAGTTGATATCTGCAGATGACTATTTAAAGGTGGTATCATGGATATTGGTGTATACCGAGAGTTTATTGATGAGCTATCGGACGGTTATCACAGTGACTAATTGTCATTGGTGACTTTGTCGCTGATGACTTCGTCGAAAATTCTTCCAATTTCGCGATTAGATAAATAGCATTTAAATAAGATGATCATACACTACAACCACAATAAACCAACCATGACTTACGTAGTAAACTCACGATTGCCAGTTTATAGAGCGTACTACGGAGATGGTCTCGGCAATACCATTGCAGGGTTATTTGCAAGAATGGCTCCAAAAATAGCACCAATCGCAAAACAGTTATCAATGAAAGCTATTGATGTTATTCGTAATAATGGTATTACCTCTTTATGAGGTAATCTGTCGTGTCCTGAAGATATGATGGTAATTTGTGGACATATGGTCTCATATAATGATCCAAATTTCCTGATATCCTTTTTGTGGGATGCCCGTTACCAGAGTTTATAGGTCTGCCTGGGTTTCCTTGTTTGTGGATTTTAGGTAGAAGATAAAATCTACCTGCCCTTGGATTTTCTGGGCTTAAGTAGTTTCTCGTTTGCTGGTCGATGTGCCCGATTTGGTACGCCTCGTTAATAGTATTAGTGATGGTTTCTGCATATTCCAGTGTTGGATCATGGTCTAGTTTTTGGTAGAATCTAGCGTCACTTAGTTGTCTACTTGCTTCACTAATGTAGTCCTCCCTATTCATAACGACCACAGCTGAACCCTTATCTGCAGGCTTAATTATGATATCTGGTCTGCTTACAGACAGATCACCTCATAAAGAGCAAAGCAAGCGAACCATTACTGCCAGATACATTGCTTGTTTCCTTAGACGTCACATCTTTGTATACTAAAATACCGCACAACGAAGGGATACAGGCGTGTAGCGAAGCATGGGAAACAAGAACAGTAGACAATCCACCAACACACTTCCTAGTCCGACTCCTGGAGCTGGTGCTAAAACTCAACAACTTTGAATTTAATGAAGAAAACTACCTTCAAATTAATGGAACCGCAATGGGTACAAAATGGCCCTTTCGTACGCTAACATTTTTATGGGAAAACTAGAGGGTCAACTATTAGCATCGGTTGAACTTGCCCCATACCAGTGGGTACGCTTTATCGATGATATAGAACTGAAGTGGAAACATGGAAGAGATAATCTGGATGATTTCATATCAAAGGCAAACAACTTCCATCCTTCAATAAAATTCACGTCTGAAGTCTCCAACTTAAACCACGTTTTCCTAGACACAACAACCAGACTGGTAGAAAACAAAATCCATACAGACATCTACTCGAAACCAACTGACAAACACCAATATCTCCTCCCAACCAGCTGTCACCCAAAACACTGCATTAGGAACATCCCATATAGCCAGGCACTGAGGATACGCAGAATTTACTCCGACGATGACACATTCTTAAAAAGGTCTGAAGAGCTATTTACCGAGGCTACGACAAGGACCTCATTACTGAGGCAACCAAAAGGGCTAAGCTAACAAACCGCGATGACCTACTAAAATATGGAAAGAAGGAAAAGGCCGATAGGATACCATATATCCTGACCTACCATCCAGACAACCCCAAAATAGGTAAAATAATCGGGAAACACTGGCCCATCGTAGAATCATCGGATGCACTAAAGTTGATCCTCCCGAAAAAACCTGTAGTAGCCTACCAGAGACCAAAATACCTCAAGGACATCCTAGTCAGGGCGAAGCTAGCGCCAATCACTAATCAAGACCACCCGAGTCAATCTGGCCCCTGTCGCGATAAAAGGTGCAAAAGCTGTCAACACATGATAGAAACCAGGACTTTTTCTAGCACATTGACGAGAGAAAAACTAAGCATAGATAGTCCAAACAAAACGTCGAAAACAGAGAATGTAATTTATCTCATCACATGTAAGATCTGTAGCCTGCAGTATGTCGGAGAAACTGAGAGGCTACACAAAAGGATCAACCTTTATAGATCTGATTGGATAACAAAGAAGCTATACAGAAGTCCGGTCGCAGAACACTTCTGACAACCACAACTGGAGCTCCGAAACCAGGAAAGAAAAGGAATCGTACTGGATACGACGCCTTCGAACACTGAAACCAAGCGGTTTAAACCAAGAAGACTAGAAAAAGACAGCCGTGCACAAATGTAATTATCTTTTCCAGCCGACACATTTTCTTTTAAATAATTCTCTAAATTTGCTTAATAGCCTCTTACTACTAATGTAAAATATCCGGGATATAATTTACCGGTACATAAATTTACATACAAAAATAGATGTGTCGCTTTGGCTCATCGATTTCTAAGTCAATACAGACATTTTACAGCATCCGCAACAAGTTGAAAGAAACTGGTTATAACATAATAAATTCAAAGATTGAATTCCTGTAGAAACAGGCATGTAAAGTTTTGTAAACACGATTTTTGTATTTTACTTGTCTGTCTTGTCTATGTTCTGTATTTGCCTTTGATAAAGACTCATTAAGAGTCGAAAGGGCTCAGGCTAGAGTGATACTAGTTCTGCACTGTTGTTTGTCAGTTTTATATATATATATATATATATATATATATATATATATATATATATATATATATATATATATATATATATATATATATATATATATATATATATATATATATATATATATATCACCATCGTGTATCGTTGTACACAAAAACGAAACCAAAGTACATGTGTTTAATAAATAAAATTCCTTGACAAGTAGTATGTGTTTGATTCTGGAACAACAATTGATGTACCTAGATTCTTGCAAATGTTCAAAGGCCGGATCGATTGCCATTCCACCCGACATGATAACTGTGCAAGAATCATAACTGGTAGAATTTCATCCCTAAGATCGTATCAAATTTGAACCAAAGAACAGTCCGAACTAAATAGCAGTATTTGCGCCTGAAAGCCTAAGCTTTTAACGTTCATAACACCAATCTTGTAGCTTATACTAGAGTAGTTCCCGTCAACAATTGTATTCATTCGTTTTCAGCGAACTGGGTTTGTACTTAAATAACAAACTAGCCAATGTCTTGATGTTTGTATAAGAAGCCAAGAACGTAAATCTGGATGCCTCCGATGAAAAGGACACTTTAGAGAATTCAATGACACAAAGCTGGTTACAGGTGAGGATAAAGACCATAATGTTGGATTTCACTACAGCCGAAATAAAATGAAGCAAAGACTCAGTTTAGAACTAATGGATCATTTGCATATGATTATGATGTTTCCAGATAAATATCTATTGAATAGTGCTATTGTTGTTGTTGTAGCGTTTAACGCCATGTTTCAGCACACGATGGACTATACATGGCGGCCAGTATTAATGGTGGAGGAAGAACCCGGGAATACTCCCGGAAAGAACCACCGACCCACGAGAAGCTACAGGCAAGCTTTCTCACATACCTACATTGGCCGAATCTAAGACTCAAACCCACGCAGACAGAGGTGAGTTGGCAGTGATCCGTAACGGAGAGCGCTTTAGACCACTCGGCTACTCAGACCCCCTTGAATAGAGTGGATGTCAGACTGAAACTGAATCAAAGTAACACCATCTTACATTTGAATTCCAATGATAACGAGCACCAAAAGACATCAACATCACAGAAACCTGACATTACGCGCGTTCTGTAGAAGTTTTACATTATGTTGGAAACGACATAAATCAAATATTAAGCAAACTGACAGCCAAATATCCGATACGATGAGTGGAAGTAACAAATTGTACCATTGCCTATGCACTTTGATCCAAGCTCAAAGAAAATGTTTTCTAAGGACTGTTACACAAATGCATGCTTATTGCTATCGTTAGAAATGCATCCGTCAAAAGATATATTAATCAAACTTAGTTCGAGTCTCAACACTTCCACGTGTCCATTATAGAAGTCACTCAAAGTGGTCAGATTTTGTATCTGAGACCCTTTGAACATAACTTTGCCCAGAACAATTACTCGACACTGTTTGAGGCCAAGGGACAATAATGACCACAACATCGTTGTCATTTCGTATGATTAATATGCAGAAGGATGTCTTGTGGGGCTTTTGAGCTCACTACAAACCAAGCAACGCGGGTCATTTCCACCCTATATCATCGGACTAACTTAGTGAGAAATTTCAATTTTCAACAGCTGTAATCAACACGGTGAATATCATCTTGTATGCAGAATTCTATAATACTCTCGAAACCAACAGTTAGAGAGACGTGATTCTATACTATTAGAAGCTAACATATAATACATAGATGCCATGGAATTGTGAGACGAAGATGTGTTTTAGCCAGAACAAGAAGAGAAAGACAATCATTTAGTTATGATGCCGAGATGGCCAGAACAAGAACAACATTTAGTCCTATGGTATGCTGATGACCTATACGAATCTCTGGTATAACCATAAACATTGGTTTGGATGTCACAACGATCATTCCAGTTAGATTCGGCTAGACATTAGAATGATGATGACTCGAGAGGCAAAATTAGAAGCGTATGAGGATGCAGGTGTGAATTGATGATTAATTGTTGCCTGTGAAAACAGAATGGTTACCTGTGAACTTCATTACATTATTACTCTAGAAAAAAAGATGAAGAAGATAGATTGTTTTAAAAACATTATGAGTATCTCTTGTCTTTAGTTCAGAAACAGAGCGTGCAATGATGACAAAGCGTTTTCAATCTTGTAAATACGTTTCATGTTTAAAAACAGTTTGATTGTTGCTTTTTATTTGTGTTAGAGAAGCTTTTCAATATTATTAAACATATTCGTTTTTAAATGGTGTTTTTGTTTTAATTGTAACATTTATCTCTGTAGTTCTTGGTCCAATTTTCCAACATCTTCGCAAATCGAAGTGATGTTTTGAAATCACGTCCGTGCCTAAAGCACATAAAGTGGCATATGTGCCAATCTGGTACCCAGTGATGTTTTATCTTGATGTTTTATCATTTAGATAAGTGAACAAAGCACGCATGCACTCACGCACGCACACTGTTCATTCATGAGGAAAGTGGATTTTAAATAGTGTGTATGCGGTGTTGGATAGTACAGGTGATGTATTGGATAGTATGTGCATGTGATTCCATCATACACCTTTCTTCTGATAGTTGGTGATGATCTGTAGACACCACACAAGACGTGTGATTAGTGTTTTATAGTATATAACTATTCCCAACTTAAATTCTTAAGTTCACGTACAGCCATATTAATAATATAGTAATCAAAAGGTGGTTGCTGGATAGTATATGTGATGTGTTTGGATAGTCCTCAAAACTTCTGGATTGTGTATGTGGTGTAATGGGCTGCAGTCAAACTGTAGGTGCTGAATATGTATTGTATTGTATTACATCTAAAAATGTTCGCATTACAATTCCCGTACGACAACATGTATTTTCAACTTGCAAACAGTTCATAGCCTTCACAAATTAACATTTTTCCTGTATTCGCTTTTGGCCTCACAAATACGTCCACCCTATACAACGTTTGAGCCTATAAAAACTTTTAACACAGTAACACCATTCCATGTTAAACTTATGAACAAATTTAACACAGGATCCCCAATACATACCTACTGTAGGGTATATTGAAATCAACTCCAACAACGTTTCTATGTCATGCAGTTGAAGTTGGCCATTTATAAAACTGTAACTGCTGATAAAAACTTTGAACCCATAATTCCATTCCCATGTTTAACCTATAGATGTCTATATAGTATGATTTGACCCACAAACGTCATCACCATACAAGACTATAGCGCCTATATAGTTATTATTTGACCTACAAGAGTCACATATGACTTCTAATGTACCTCCACATTAGAGACGTAATTGTCGGGACATCACATCGTACACGCAGCATATGCGTTACATAACAAGTAGTCTACCCTTTCCGAGAGAAGCTAGATTGACTTTGATGCCCAGCTGTGAAAATATCCAGTTTATTTATTTCAGTTTGTTTCACTTTTCTGTGTTCTTTCGTTCTCTGCTTCCAACGATGGTAAAATTGTCATCAAAACTTTCCCGATGATCCCGGATGTCAAAGCAAATGTTAACATGAGATGGGGATGGCTAGTTACCCCAAGAGTAGCCCTATATTCCGCAAGGTACAAAATATCAGCAATCCGTAATTGCTAATTGTCGAAAACATGACAACTTCGTTTTAAAACATAAAGAGTAGTGAATGTAGCTTATCACTAATGACATGCATGGGCTAATAGAAGAATGGGAGTTAACAAGTGCATGCTCATTCCTTTGATCATGCATTGTTTTCATTTTGTAAACAATCCAAATTCAGAATTTATGATATCCTATTAACGCAAGTGAACAAAAATGTCGTCTTCATATATAAGAAGAAATTTCTACACCGTTCTGCAATTAACACATTTCTTGTCCAAAATTATTCGGATATATAAACAAACCCGCCTAATAGACCAACTTCTAGAGTACCCTTCAATTAGGATAGAAAGAGTTATTTCCCCTTAACTATATACCATTGCGAGACTTGGTACTAATTCAACGTCCATAGTAAACATATGGAACCCCATCAATTTCTAAATTCAATGACTTAAAATTTCTGTGTGCTAATGATCAGACCTATATTTCTCCATGCACAACTATTCTTGATGCAAGATTCTGTTTGGAGAACACCATATGAGTCGCGCCATTTTTTTATATCTACATGTGCATGAAACACACGTTATTAATTCTGTACCAAATGAATCAGGTGCTACTTGCATTATTGGGTACTCCTAATTCAAGCCTGTAAAAATACTAAATATACATCAATAGAATATTGTCTATATTTTTTAAATTGCATATAGGATAATCTCTCAATAAGTTATTTTTTTAAAAATTGTACTTTTTTATTATTAAGCAGTTATGGACCACCACACCCGTATATACACAAATATTTGTTCATCCATTTCTAGACTGGTTCACGGTTCTTCCATATAAATAGTACCGTGTGTCCTGCAACAGTAAGATATCATTACATGAAGTCAGATACCAAAATATGACACAAATACACATATTAAAGGTGGATTGTCTTTTTATATGAACATAATAAAATCTTGCCTAATAATTTTCTTGAAACAAAATTTTGTTTACAGTTTGATGGAGAATTCCATTGAAAATTATCTAGGTCCAGGGTCTTCTATTGTGTCATAAATATGATATAAATCTTTACATTATTTCGAAGTAAACAGGATTGCTTATTCAATACCATTACAGCAGTTTTAGGGGAATCAATGTAAGTCGTATTTCAGTTATTTTTTTGACACGATTTATTTATTAAATCATGCATTAGAATTACAAACTACTCATTGGTTTAGCACTATTCTTGAACAATTTTGTCGTGAATTATTTCAAGGACATTTTGGATAATATCATTGTGATACATTAAGACTGCTGGCATATTCACAAATTCAAGACTACTGGGACATCAGCACATTCAATAAAGCAATTCATCTAGCCACTAGAATGAAATACTCTATGTTTTTGGAGTTGTGGAATTTTTCGGTCCATTTTGGGATTTAATTCACATACAGAAATTTCTTTGTAAAAGTTTACTTTGTATTCTATTTAAAAAAATATATTGTTTGTTTAACTTTTCAAAGCGTTTTGGTTTTCACTCTTTCTGTAAATTAAATTACGACGATCGAATAGTAACGATTTACATAAATTACATGGGAGCCTCTAATTTGTTTAAGTTTCAAATTAAATTATTCGTAAAGTTCTCCGTGGTAAAGAATAGTGATCGGTAGTACTGACACGAATACCCAATGTGTGTGTGTGTGTGTGTGTGTGTGTGTGTGTGTGTGTGTGTGTGTGGTAGTACTGACACGAATACCCATCTTCGTAGACGGGGCTGCGAAATCGTGGCTAGATGGGTAGGTGTTGTCAGCATTTACTGTCAATAAGAATTTATTGATTATTGAATACATTTATCGAATACCAAACGATTGTTGTTATGATCTCCGGGTATATTTCATTTTTATATTTTTATATAAATTGATTATAACACACCTTTAGAACCCTTTCATTTTAGAATGTTAGACCACGCATTAAATAACTATCCAGATTATCAGCCTCTTTACAATGTTGGGCACATTTAGAACACTCCCGTCGTTATATCGATTATGCTTAATGATCGATTACTTTTGACACACACATATATATATATATATATATATATATATATATGTAGGTAGGTAGGTAGGTATGTGTATATGTGTGTATATATATATATATATATATATATATATATATACAGTGCCTCAAGAAAATATATATATATATATATATATATATATATATATATATATATATATATATATATATATATATATATATATATATATATATTGTATGGTTATTTTTTACCACTGCACACTTAGCTAATGTTCTAAGTAATATGTGGGGGGGGGGGTAATTAAAAAAATCACAATTAGCAGTTAAAGTATGGTTTGTTTATATCGGTACCAAAGTACGGTTGCCCCTGCGAACATACACTCGCATAATTGTACGTGGTAGCTACCCAGCGGAAGATATAATTTCCATTGCCAAGCGCAGAATTCTGCAACATTCCGTTATAAGAAAAAACAAAGGCTTTGTCAGGGTCTGTATTGAGACCTGGTTGGATTTACGAGGGTCGTGTTAAGACTTCTGTATGGTCAGAACTACGTAGGAAAAGTATTTTACTATTTTTAAAACGACGTCCATATGGACATAGACCACAATTAATTTTACTATATGTTCTCTACATATATTTCTCAGTGCTGACCTTTCCACAGTGTGACAATCAATACAAATCATATGTTAATCTAAAATACCTCCAAAGATGACTTCACGGTGAAATTCTTGTCAAGGGTTGATCGGCATTTTTTTGAGCTGCTGCACTGTAAACAGAACAGCATGTACACAGACCACATATTTCACTTCCGGATCATCACCAAAGCCTTATTACTCCATGTGCACTGTCGCCAAATTACACACTGACAACCACTCTCTCTGCTCATATTCTCAAGAA
This sequence comes from Unio delphinus, assembly GCA_029339505.1. Taxonomy (NCBI): domain Eukaryota; kingdom Metazoa; phylum Mollusca; class Bivalvia; order Unionida; family Unionidae; genus Unio; species Unio delphinus. The sequence goes on along the minus strand of JAQISU010000154.1, from coordinate 7,174,424 downwards.
TGAACAATTACCTTTAAATCCCTACCAAATATGGATCAATATAACTCTTCTATCACCACCAAAAGGAGAGAGGAAAAAATGTTCTAAAAATAGACTGGAACTACATTCGTGGGTACTGAACTGGAAGTATTAATTGTGGTGTGATTCCATATAAGACAGTGCCTCAAGAATAGGTAACTCTTTTGACTATTTTCTGCGAATAATAATCAGTAAATTACAGTTATTTCCCTTTTGCCTATCTTAATAATTGCCAGAAACAATATGATTTTGAAGTAAATGTTTGGACAAATCTCAATGTAAGTTTTGAAAACTGCCTCTATATTATAAAACTATTTCAGAATGTTTATTCATTCATTTTTCGTTTTTCAAATTAGCAGCTTCAGCTTCAAATATCTGTTTAAGCGGTTTAATGTGTAATCAGACAGTAATTTGCAGGATCTTGTGAGATCAAGTCAAGCGTTTTTTGCAGAACTTATTGGCATAATAATGCCGTTTACAGTTTAATAAAAAAAAATATTTCATATAATAATAATAATAATAATAATAATAATAATAATAATAATAATAATAATAATAACAATATGTGCACCCTCTTGATGTTAAAATATTGTCAAAAATGACTTTCCTGGATAGCTTCTCTCCATAAGATGCAGTGTTGTTGAATGTCGGTTTCTATGATTAACGTTACGTGGATGAAAAATGATACAAACATGTTACGCTAGAGTTTGTCTGATGTATCAAACATGACTTCGAATTAAGAACAGTGTAAAGTATTACAAATGTAGGGGAATGTGTGTGTGTGTGTGTGTGTGTGTGTGTGTGTGTGTGTGTGTGTGTGTGTGTGAAACTAACATTCATCACATTGCTTAGATGCATTTTCTACTCTTCGGAACTAGCTTTGTTCCAAATGGCACCCAAAAATTTTTATGACGGAATCTCAAACATTATAGTTCCCAACACCATATAGTAGTAAAAAAATTCTGCCCGATCCCGTGCCCCAGCAAGTTTTAATGATAGGTACTCCTTCCAATGAAAGTTACTAAAGAGTTGTTTAAAGGGGAAGACAGAGATTTTACGCATACATTGTTCTCTTTATTTAAAAAAAAAATAGGATCCAAGGACACCATCACTTTATCACCATTAGCTCCATAGAATACCATCTATTTATAAACAGCGTCCGTCTCTTTTGCTGAAGGTAGCGGGTTTGGACCCGGACCGAGTCATACCAAAGACTTATAAAAATGGTACGAACTTGGCGTTCCGTATAAAGATGTTAGTGTTAGGACTGGTCGGCATGGTATCAGGATGATGTGACTGGGTGGGGCATAATCCTAAAGGTCTGCGGCATGATGTTCCAGAACTAGACATCACTATAAACTGCCACACTACATATATCGTAGAGATATGACTGAAAATTTGTTAAATATACGTTAAATCTCTCTCTCTCTCTCTCTCTCTCTCTCTCTCTCTCTCTCTCTCTCTCTCTCTCTCTCTCTCTCACACACACACACACACACACACACACACAACAATCAACAATGTAACCATAGGCCACTTTCTCTTCATCAGTAAGTTGATCGCATGAATCCTCTTATAATCCACGGATTAAGTGCAAGAAAAGTAGGGTTTATTTCCTTAAATCCTACAAATTTTATCCAAAGAATATGTTTGTTCAATGAAAACAAGAAAACAATGCTCGACATGATATGTTTTATTCTTAATCTATGCAAAATAAATATCGGTGTCGAAATAGGAAGACACTAATACAACAAGAACACCGTCAAAATGCTCTTCTATATACATCATTATGACAAAATTCATCTTTTTAGATGGCGATCTGTATAAACAATAAATAAAATCCAACATATTTATCTATTCATAGAAAAAGTAAAATAAATAATAAAAGCATCACATTTGCTTTCAAAACGTTTTCATAAGTATCAAAACCAGCCAGGATTTAATTGATGTACAAAGACTTTGAAAGGAAAAGAGTCTACGCCAAGTTTAATCTGATTAAAATAAAGATAATTTAATAATAAGTGAATCTGACATACACTAACGTATCTCAATGTTCTATCAGCTTTTAAAATTCCCGGTCGACTTATTTTAAGTAGCTAATCAGGTACATGGAAAGTGTTGCTCTTTGTGTTACGGAGGGTTGTCTTAGAAAGCATATGTCAATTTCGTTTTAATTAAATTGATTATTCTAAAGGCCAAGAGAGCATGACCTCGTGTCTGCGTCTGTCAGATCTCAATAATCTCGGTGATCTTGAATTTAATATGTTCAGGACAAATAAATCAAAAACGCTTCATGCGTTAAGAATCCCACACCTTAATCCTTAGATCGTGCAAACACGGGTGTGTGTGTGTGAAGAGAGAGAGAGAGAGAGAGAGAGAGAGAGAGAGAGATTTGCTCCAAATTCTAATCTTTTTTATGTATTAAAAACTATTTGCATCTCAGTGGAGGCGTTTGTATTGTTGTCTTCGTAATATATACACAGAAAGAGAACGGTATAAATAATGTATCCCGTAATGACGACAACGACAATGTGGCCTCTGTACATGCTACTGCTACGAATTGTAAAGAAGTAGAAAAAAAGAATTATTACGTAATCAACTTTCTCGATGAAATACTAATGAAATGGATGGGCGATAATGAAAATAATCCTCTAGCATGCATCATCAATTAGTTTTGTCAAAGAGGTCTAACATAAAAAGCAATAAAAGGACAAACGGAAATGGTATGTATTAGAGGAAACCAATTGAATAAAAGTCTCAGTTTTAATGTCCATAACACTTGTCAATGTTTATGTGTTTTTGCATACTGTTATGTTACTACATTAAGACCTTGCATGTAAAGAGTCAATTCACAGAAGACACGTGATGAGTACAAACCTGCCCACAAGCTCATCAGTTCTGAATGTAGCAATGTCTAATTTATTGAATTGCTGCTTCTCATGTAGATTTATACCCTGTTGCCTGAGCACCGTGCGCTGCTTGCATTAGGTCAATGAAGTAAAACATATTTAAGCTCATTTGTTTTCCATGTACAATGATACAGTTAATATGAATAGCACGGGTGTCAATATTTTCTAACTGATCCATGATATAAATACCTTCCAGATGTGAAGGAGGAGGAAGATAATGATGAACCGATGTCTTTTGCTTCTCTAAATGTGTAAATCTATCTCATGTTAATGCATATGTGCCTGTAGCGGATCCCAGATGTTTCGCAGATATGACCCGGGGGTGGAACCCATGTCCCTGGGGATATGGATGAAGCATGGGCAAAGTGTGATGCATTGAAAAGATTTTTGTTCTGACCTTCCAAATAAATTTATACATGTATATGGTTCCAGGTGGGATCTCAACTGTTTCCAACTAACGACTCGCGAATATGCACACATTTGCCTGTTCATGGTTCCTGGGAGATAAAGACATATTCTTAGGCGTGATCCACATGTTCAGGTTGCCAAAAGAAAACTAAAATATGGGGAATTAGAAACAAATATATATATATATATATATATATATATATATATATATATATATATATATATATATATATATATATATATATATATATATATTACTTTGTTAAGTAATTTCTATAACATTGCCTCATCGTGAATAGCGATAATAATCAAAATAAAATATTAGCCAAAATTAACACATAAATGTAAAATCTTGTATATGAAAGGTATGTATATGGGGAAAGCAGTCAGATTGAGATATGATATTATGTACTTTATAGAAGAGATTAATGTTAGAGGTACTATGTTTTGGATTGGATTTGAAAATGCCTCTGTATTTTGGTGATTTATACAGGAAATGGATTTATTTTAATTTTGCTGCAGAAATGAATTATTTTGTTACCAGCATCAGACGTTTTTGAAAATATTGTTTGGAACAATAATGATATTAAGGGAATATACATCAATGAATATGAAGATTAGGTCAATCAGAATCTGTATATGCATTAGACATAGTTGCATCAATGTCTGACTAAAAGTGAATATCCAAAAACAAAAACAAAAGTTATAAAATAGTGGGGCATTTATGAATTCACATAACACTAATGTTTACAGATATAAGATTCAATTGGATTTCAAATGTTTCATACCTAAGGTTGACCTATCCGTAAATACATGCCAAATTGTGTCAATGAATTTCGCAAACAAATTTAAAGATTTATAAATGCGTTACAGGGGAAGAAAATTAAAAAATATAACGGGATGGTTTTGTTGTAAAGTCGATGGCTATATCTAAACTAACTGGCCTGATAAAATACGCAGTAATATAATTATTAATAGGGTATGATAATGAATTGTCGTATTACATATTTTCCCTCAATTAAATGATTTTCAAATATCTCGACCATCAGAAATACAAAACGTTCGTTTCAAAAAGATGTAAGTATACCATGTTTAGAGTTTATGACATTCAAACAACATAGAAACTTCCTTGAAAGATTGTAGAAATACAAATACAACGATTATAAAAAGAACAATGTTATATTGGTAGTACATGTTGTAACATTTATGCAACAGTTTTATGTGCAAGGTTTATATTTAGCATATGAAAGTGTGTGAGAGTTATATAATTTCCGCCCCCCCCCCCACATTACAAATCTGTACTGTATTACAAATGTAATCAGATCTTGTATATAAGTAGACTAAATTATAAAGTATAGAGCAAAAACCTGCACCTTTGGTTCTCGAGAAATGTGGACTTAGAAAATAAAGAGGATGAAGACAGATATATAATGTATTAGCCAAGTCAAATTGTTCCGTCTCCCAAAGCTACCTAGACATTGTTTTAATTAAATTCAAAAGATGGAGCTTGCTATAAGATATAATTAATTCCGTATAAACTTAAATCAAATACTAAGTTATGGTGGCTCAAGTTTAGTATTTGTCACAACATACTGACTACGAAATGTCTCATTAGATTTCCTAAGGACAAATTGTACTCTTTGTGTAATGAGGAGGAAGAACGATGAAACATTTTCTTTTGCAACTGTGTTGTTGTGAAACATTTTTGGGGTGGGGTTTTACATTTTTGTTGAACTGAGCGTGTAGTGGGTTTCGAGATTTCTGAAACTCGTATTTTATTTGGAGATTGAAAGGAATATTAAAATTTACAGCAAAACCTTTTATATTTAAACAGAGATTTCAAAACAAAAAAACGAAATCTAAACGTTCAAGAGGTCTAATTTGATCTGATTTTTCTTGCTTAGTTTGACGCTTATATCTCTGACCTGGCATGTCTAAAAAATACATAAGTTATTTGCTAAATGGAATCATGTGAGAACATATATTATAGGAAATAAAGTAGTGAAAATGAAAGTGGGGTAGTTGATAATCAAGAATAACGAGTGTTGACTTTGACAAAATAATCCTTTTTTGCATGTGTATGTAGGTAAGCATATATCAACATTTGTATGTGTATATATAAATATATGTATCTGTATGTTTTTGTACATGAGTAGGGCTTTAACTGCACGCTCCTATATTTATTTTGTAGATATGATCAAAATTTAATATATATTGATATTATTTCGAAATGATAAATAAAAAGTATGTCTTTTTCTATTATCCAGACTCTCTCGTCTTTAGTACCTATCTTTCATCTTATCCTTGCATATTACATCGGGGGAAATCAATGGTGTTGAATTATATGCATGCTTCTCTTATACTCTACTTGAATTAATTGCGCATCTCTTTAACAACACTCTTTCTGATTTGGACATTTAATGTAGCTTCTTTAAATATGTTTTAGACATATCTCTATAATTTTTGAAGTGTGGCAGTTTATAATGATTTCTAGCAATGGGACATCTTACTGCGGACATATAGGATCATATCCCACCCTTTCACATCATCCTGACACCAGGCCCATCAATCCAAATACCAACTTCTTAATGCTGAGCATCCAGCGAGGCAGCCGTGAGTACTTTTTGTATAAATCTTTTGTACGACTCGGCTGGGGTTTGAACCCGTAACCTTCCGCATCGGTAACATGTTTTTAAAACCTTTATGACACATCCTCGTGTACGAGAGAAATAATGTCTTCCCTGTACATCATTTTAACAAACTCCCTTTGATACACTTGAGATATGAAAACCAAACGTTACGCAAACACAAAATAAAAAACCTTTGACGACCTTTCGTCACAGGGAAGTTTGAAAATATAATTGTATTTTTCGAAGCCAGCTATGACATCAAATGTTTATGTAGGTTTAAATTAAATTTTTCATCCGCTTAGACATTTCCTAAGGCTCTATATGAAGAATCCACTTTATAATGACACCATCCAAAAACAAAAGTCAACTTATGAATATTTGTTTATATATCAATTAAAGGATACAATTCTTCAGACTTCTGCTGAGTACTATGCCAATAACAGTGTCTGGACAACTAAACTTGATATGGAAGTACTGCGCCGAATCATCCAATCTATGACCGTTAATGTTTGATTCATGATTAAGAATGATAGCTTCAAATAAAAAAATGCAAAGATGACAACAATAGTTAAAGGCAATTTGGATGTTATTTAACCGTATCTATTCTAAAATATTTGCAGTGCGTATATGTTTTAGGTTACTCTTTCTAAAATAATTATATACATTGTCACCAATTTATTTCGATAATATCATCATGACGTCTGTTATTATTGGAGAGGCAAGTAAAACATTTTATGTGCTTTCTCCGGTTCATAACGTATTCGGTGTGCAGTCCAAGCCGCAAATAATGGTAATATTTATCAATCTCTTTATCACATAAGTCGCAGGCGTGTCTGAATAAACTTTATGAAGAATATTACACATGGCTTTCAAACGCAGAATTAAAACAAATAATACAAGGGCAAAATATCAACTTTTTTGGATTTCATCGTCGATCACTAATCCGTTAGAACAACTCTTGTTTCGACGTGTACAGGTATTTTAGATTCCCAGGGCATATCAAAACTCAAAGCGGCCTATTTGTATATACACTGCCCCATAACGATTACATATTTGGATTTGTTAATTATCAGACGCATCGTATCGCATTGGTTGTAAAATATTTCCAAAGGATGACAGAGGATTCGCTACAACGTTCTTGTGTGCAACACCGGTAATACTATTTCTGTCATGAGTGGAATGCCTGCTAGCTGTACACGTGTAACCAAAATCTGTACCGAGATTACTTATCTGACATGAAAGTAGAAATGTTGGTTCTCTAACATATTTCGAAAACAGTTGATATACATAATCCATACAAGCAGGTATCTGCAACACTGAGGTTGCCACCATTAGTATTCCCTTTATTATCACCTTTATTATCAAAAGCAGGATGTGCAATTATCTGGAATATTGTTTAGTATGTGATGTTGCTCTAGTATTGTTCACCTTCATTTTGTTTCATCACGATTGTGTAGTCTGTACATGCTAGTGTATAAAGTATGTGCTACCTACTGGCAAAAACACCTATTTAGTCAATTCCATACACATTGTGTAAGCATTCATGTTGTATGAGCACATCACTTTAACTAGTGTTGCGTCTATCTCACAACACGATACTAAAATGGAATACTACATTCTCCAATGCACTGCTTTGACGTATGCTGACTCGTCCTCCTGACCTATACATGGCGATCACAGCACTAGACACTTTGTATTGATAGATCGCTTGATGTTGACCCATTGCCTGTATTTCTTGAACTTTATGATTGATTCAATAGTGATACACACAATTCAAAGACAAGATTGAAATGTTTGAATGTTATAAACTCTCGCTCAACACATGCAATGACGCAAGTATCATTGTAATACCTGTATTTACGTTATGTCTATAAATAAATCATTACGAAATTATCATTCTAATACCTGTATTTTCGTTCTGTCTATAATTAAATCATTACGAAATTATCATTCTAATACCTGTATTTTCGTTCTGTCTATAATTAAATCATTACGAAATTATCATTCTAATACCTGCATTTTCGTTGTCTATAAATAAATCATTAGGAAAGTATCATTCTAATACCTGTATTTTTGTTGTCTATAAATAAATCATTACGAAATTATCATTCTAATACCTGTATTTTCGTCGTCTATAAATAAATCATTACGAAATTATCATTCTAATACCTGTATTTTCGTTGTCTGTAAATAAATCATTACGAAAGTATCATTCTAATACCTGTATTTTCGTTGTCTGTAAATAAATCATTACGAAAGTATCATTCTAATACCTGTATTTTCGATTCAAGATATCAAGATATCGAGATATCAAGCAAAAATGATATCTTAACCAACTTTTAACACATTATGATCCAAACAAAAAAATAGTTGTATCTGCATATGCATCTTCATTTGGACTAGGTGCTGTGCTACGGCAGAAGCACGGTAGCACTCTGAGACCGGTGGCGTTCGCATCACGAGGTATGTCAGAAACTGAGCAACGCTATGCTCAAATAGAAAAATGGGCCCTTGCAAACATTTGGGCTTGTGAACGCTTTAGTAGCTGTTTAATTGGATCACAATTCAAACTTGAAACTGACCATAAGCCATTAGTACCACTAATGAGTACAAAAATCTTTGGAGATTTTTCTTCCTAGAATTCAACGCTTTAGAACGCGTTTGATGAGATTCAACTTTTGCATAGTTCATGTTGCTGGCAAGAATCTATTAACTGCTGATGCTCTATCCAGAGCACCTTTAACTTATTACTCTGAGAGTGACAGAGAATTTCTTTCTGAAACCAACACCTACATTGATTTCGTAGTTAGTAATTTGCCTGCATCAAACACTCGATTTGAACAAATAAAGTCTGAATATTGAAATGATTCGATTTGCAAACAACTTCTACAATTCTCTGAAACGGGGTGGACAGAGAAATCCGCTATTGACGGAAAACTGCAATCGTATTGGGCAGATAGAGGTTAATTTACAATTCAAAATGGTCTTTCAATGAAAGGTACACGCCTGGTAGTACCAGAATCACCTCAAAAAGAAATCCTTGAGAGAATTCACTATCGCCACCAAGGCATAGTGAAATGTCGAGAACGCGCCAAAACGCCAGTTTGGTGGAAAGGACTATGTACTCAGTTAGAACACTTGGTAAAGTGTTGCCAAAACTGCATAGTAAACTCAAGAGATCAAGCAAAACCAATGATACCAAATTAATTTCCAAATCGACCTTGGCAAAGAGTCGCTTCAGACTTGTTTGAACTGAATTGTCAAACATATCTCTTGGTGATTGATTATTTCTCACGATACATTGAAATAGCAAAATTGCAAGGCACAGGTTCTAAAGCAATTGTCAATCATCTCAAATCAATCTTTGCGCGACATGGTATACCAGAAGTATTAGTTTAAGATAATGGTCCGCAATACACATTCGCAATACTCAAAAAGGTTGCGAAAAATTATGAATTCAGGCATATTACAAGTAGTCCAAAATATCCACAGAGCCATGGTCTCGCCGAAAAAGCTGTTCAAACAGTTAAAAGAATGCTGAAAACAGCAAACGACCCTTACATAGCTCTTTTGACATATCGCGCAATACCATTACTAAATGGTTAAAACAATGCCAAATTATTGAAGAAAATTACAAACTTTTTTGCCAATGGCACCAAATAAACTTGGAGCCGAAATGACCAGATCTAATAAAACATAAGAAATCGGAAAACTATCAAAAGAAAACTCAAAAGAGAAATTATAATCGTCGACACCTCGCCCGAAATATGAAAAAAATTCAGGTAGGGAATAAAGTTTGGATTAAAGATCAATTTTCATCAGGGATAAATTAAATCTGAGAGAGAGAGAGAGAGAGAGAGAGAGAGAGAGAGAGAGAGAGAGAGAGAGAGAGAGAGAGAGAGCATAATAGGAGAAATTTAATGTACATGCCAACCACATTATCAGAGCCTCTCAGAGTGACTGATTTAAACCCTGATTTATTGACTGACTCAGAGTAAAGCAAAAGAAATGGCAACCACTCAAAACGGATATTTCACATGTTCGGGAAGATTATCAAAACCACCCGGGAGACTGAATTTGTAAAACATTATGCTAATGGAGCTTTTTAGAAATGCGGTCATCAGATCACGTTTCGTTTTAATGTAAACTTGTCAGATGGGAAGATTTAGTGTAAGCCTTAATCTAATTAGCTTTGAAATATCACTTGACAGTAAATGTAATCAGATATCCCACAATGGACTAGAACTGATACACACCAACAGCTGGTTATGTTATACATTCACTAGTTTAAGTTCCATGGCAAATATACGCTCCCCTTCCAAGCTGTATTGATGTATTGTATTTGATGAATACTAAATTATGCCTTCTGCAGTTAGTATTCAGTAGCAAATAATATTACAACGTACATGTTATTAACAAGAGGAATTTTATCTTGTTTCTGAAAGCTTCTTCGTCATTGGGCACCACTTAGTTTTGTAACATATTGCCATCGAGAATTATAATTATCTGAAGTGTGACAGCTCTTTGAAACCTTTGCTATACGAGGTCTTGGAAAGGCCCATGCTAACGAATGTAAGCCCTAATCGAGGCTTAAATTAGTTTTTTGATTGCAAGATTCATTAGATGAAATCAAGAAACGGATGACAACTATCCGTAACAATGAAAGAAATATCTGCTCCAGACACTAGTTCAGCTAAGATCCATCAAACATGCAAGCGTCTGCTAGAACGATATTAGCGCTTTGACAGAAAATACAAATTAAACAGTGTTTCTCCGCGAACGACATCATCATTATAAAGAACTGATGAATATTTTAGTGCTTAAATAATTGCGCATGATTTAAATGATATCCTTTCATGTATTTTCCAGACAAAGGAAGGACATAAGAGAAATGCAAAAGCTGTTCGTATTTCTCCTACTTGTCTCCATGATTGGTTTAATTCTGGCACAAGCTGGTACGTATTGCATCAAGTACTATCTGGTTTTCGTTTGTTGGTATTACAATATCACTCAATAAAATATTAGTCCAACCCCGCTTATTAACACGTAATTGCTGTATTGACCAAAGAAGTAAACAAGACAATGAACATGATTAAAATACTATCTCGTTTACACTGTATTACTTTCATAGCGAAATAAGAAAACGATACTAAATAAACGATGTTAATCCCAGTCAATGAATCTATGAATGGTAGCGTAAAAACGTTTCCTACAAGATAGAATGGCAGATAAAAGCTCTAAAGTTGAAACCCTTAGTCCTACATGACAATTTGTCTTAGAAATATGCATGCCATGTTGTGTGTTTATGTGTATGTATTTGTGTTTAGACACCTCTATATAGACAAAGTGTAAGATAATCATATTCATATCCAGGCAGAAACCAACGTCGTGCTGCAAGTAATGACATGTATCACCTATATTGTATGTGCCAGTTCACTATTCTACTTTTTCGTTGCGTTTTGATACAATCATCAGGGGGTGAATGCTTTCCTCTCCTTTTGTAGGCATTCGTTACTTTTCAATTATAACGAATGATATATGTATTACGATTCTAAATGGAAACCAAACCAAGTTGTGCTTATAGCTGAGAGTTAAACTGTATGGTATTACTATAAACGAATCATGAATTTCAACAGGTAGTCCTGGAGAAGTGGGTGAACAGGGTCAACAAGGTGATCCTGGAAATGTCGGTCTACCTGGTCAGAGTGGTGAACCCGGTATAATTGCTGATATTGGTGTTCCGGGTCCTAAAGGTGAAAAGGGGTTTCCTGGTACAACACGTCGAGGTATGCCTGGAGACAAGGGTGATAATGGTGAACCCGGTAGTTTAGGTCCGCCTGGTCAACGTGGTGAAACTGGTAGGCCCGGTGCTCCTGGTCCTGCAGGTGGATCGGGTCCTAAAGGTTTTCCGGGTGTACGTCGTTGCTCTGTCCCGGAATTATTAAGTCAGAGTGATTGTTCTTCACGAGGAAACATTTGGTACTACGAAGAACAGAACCAAAAATGTGGACAGATGACTGGATGCTTTGACCCTTTAGGAACAAACGTGTTTACCAACGTAGACGATTGTTCCAGACAATGTGTGGCACGTCCTCTTGGAAGTAACGAGGCTACGAGATAAATCAGTTTAGCATTTTCTTCTTTTTGCTGGTGTTACAAAGATCTAATTTAGTTATAGTTTTAAATTGTATTATTTGTAAGTTTTACATTTTTCATTTCTATTACATGCCAATATAATATAATCTTGTTTATGTGATTCAAAATTGTACCAGAAAATCATTATGACCTGTTCCTATTTGTAAACACCTAAGGCTGACCTACTTCGTGACCATAATTCAAATTAATGACAGTCACGTAAACATGTTCTTTATTATTCGTGGTTATTATAGGAATAGTAAGAATGTGATCGAGGCTGTATTGGATACATTACTCTAGACTTGTAAATAGGTTTTGTGAAATAAACAACGTTTTTAAACTTTGATTCTTAGCGTAAAATAATTTGTTTTTGTTAGAGTCATGTTGGGAGTATCTTGTGTAAACACGATGACGTGACCCTCATACGGGTGTCTATTTTGCGTCTCCAATTATTGTATAATCTTTGTTTTAGAGAAATAATGTCAGTTTTGGCTTAAAACAGTTGATGTCAAGTCGTTTCCTCTGATGTAGCCGGTTTTCGAGTAGTATGTTAATTTTTCTTCATATTATCGCGTTTTTAAGAGACTAATTCGTGTCTCTGGAAATATTTGAGTGCTCATACAGAGGTCTTGGACAATGAGATTTTTTAAAATCTGTATTCGGATTTTCAATACCGGAGTGTTTTTTATTGTGTTTTTATACATGGAACTACAGACAAACGCACTCACTGTACGCGATAGTGCATACGGCATCGCCTTCCATTAAGGATTTTTATCGGGACTCAAATTTGAATTCATTAGAACATTTCATTACAAGGACTGTTAAAATATAAATCGTGTGTTATTCTTGGACTATATTTGGATTTGATTCCTCAGACCGTAAGGTCTTTTTTCCATGTTTATGTTCTCTCTGTTTTTGTTTCCTTTTTACATTTTTGTCCAGCGAAATAAATTACTTTATTAAATTATTCATGGCTCGCTTTTCTCATATTTTCTTTTATTCCGTTTATAATAGCTTTAACAAGCAATACTAGATATTCCATTACAATTTGATTCTTTCCCTGTATTTTATATATTATGCTGTACTTGGAATAATTGTTTTGTTATAAAGATAATCCTTCTGTTTCCCGGCTTTATCTAAAATCGTCTCTTAAGCAATCCATTCAATGGGAATTTTGAGTCTTCACTTCAATTGTATTTTATCATTTCATCAATAAAGTAATATATTAATAGAGATTAAATTATCTGAAACTTTAAAATAAAACAAAACTTTTGCATCAAAGCATTTGATTTGTTGTCCCGACTATTGATTAACCTGTTGCCCATTTGTCCCCTGATTTAGACGAGTGATGCGCAAGCAATAAACACTATGCATATATACAGATTGCAAAAAATCCTTCAATAATTAACGTGAACGGTCTTATTTGAAAGAGTTTGATGGTAAGGAATTGAAGACTTCCTGAATCAATGTTTAATTGACAACTGATATTTTTATTTCTGCAATCTTTGGTGGAAGAAATCTGCAACAAAAACACGCCACGGAAGGACGTGACGTCCAGTATTTGTATTTGTCTGGCCACCCGGTTGTTCATTGCTAAGTCATATTTATGTTTGGATAAAGCAAATCAATCAACTGTTTAACATTAAAATCATTACAGATACCAACAGGTCATAGATCAATCAGCTTACATGCCTGTCTTCTTATGTATCCACTTATTCATCGTTCTTTCTTTTTCTCTGTAATAACCGATCCATCTACCCGCTTACATACCTATCAATTATTGTTATGCTTTTTGTGTCTATTAAAGACAATGCTAGATCACTGATATTAATATATTTAATCGGACATACCTATATAGTGTTCTTTCGTTGTCCTTTAAACCAATTGACATTAGTATCTAATAACCTATCTTTATCTGCATATGCGTCTCGGCATGCAAAATAGGGTAACGTAATAAATGTGTATATAGCCTGGGATGATCTGATACCTCATCCACTTTTGAAGAAGTAAAATTGAGTGGAAAAGGTCTGGAACCATAAAACATTTTGCAGTGTAGTATTGTGATGATTTTTGTCATTCTCAATTCTTGTAATGTTTATTTATTTCTTCTATCTTTGATGTTCTTATTAGCGTTGAACTCACCATTGCGGGGGTTATTGTATGTTGGGGAATTACCTTCCAAAAACTCCAAACTTATATCCTAAATGTGCTTCTACTGTGCAATTTTAATTAGTTAGATGTGAAATAAGACAAACTAAATACATATCCCGGTGATCGAACGCGGCAGATGATCGACTGTATCATGATTGACCGAAGATGGAGGAGCTGCATCAACAACGCACGCAGTTACCCAAGTGCAATAGTGCCAAACGTGGTGAATGATTACAATCTTGTGATGGCAAACTTCAGAATAAGATTCAATGTTCAGAAAAGGACACATACAAAGAAGGTGGACATTGAAAGACTGCGTATTCCTGAAGTCAAAGAATGATATGAGATAGCGATCAAGAATCGCTTTGAAGCACTCGGCAACATGATCGAAAAGGAAAGCCTAGATGAAGCACTCGAAATTGTTAACCATACGATAAAGGAGGCAGCTGAAGAAGAGCTTGGTTTCAAGAGGTACAAGAAAGATCCATGGATCAGTGACGAGGTACTCAACCTGGCTGACGAGCATCGGGCAATAAAAGCGAAGATAAATAAGAACCAGAGAAATCCGAAAGTTAAAGATTGGAAACGTCAATACACACAGCTGAAGAATGTCATAGACAATAAGGTTGAGGAATGCCGTGAAGAATGGTTTAACAAACAGTGCCGTGAAACGGAAGAAGCGAACCGCAAGAATGACATGCGATCTCTCTTTCAAAAGGTCAAAACACTCAAGAAAGGTGTGAAACTGAAGGATAGGCCTGGAAACATTAGAGACAAGGATGGTTACCTACTCACAAAAGATTCAGACATTCTCGAAAGATGGCACGAGTATGGCAAGAGCCTATACAACGCAAATATAGAAACAGACGAGAGCGTACTCGGACAACTTTGGCCAAACTGTAAGAGGGATGACCTTGAACCGAATCTCCTTGAAAGTGAAGTGTGGAAAGCTATTGCAAAGAACAAGCTGCGTAAAGCTCCTTGGATTGATGGCATCGAAGGAGAACTAATAAAGGGAGGTGGAAAACGGTTATACAAATATTGCACAAGATCTGCAACAAGATTTGTGATGCTGAAGAATTCCTAACACTTTGGACAAAGTCTCTTGTAGTCACCATCGCGAAGAAAGGGGACACTACCAAATGTGAGAATTACCGAACGATTAGCCTCATTTGCCACGCAAGTAAGATCATATTGGAAATAATCAGGAGCCGAATGAAGAATACAATTGAAGCGCAGATGTCGGAAGAGCAAGCCGGTTTCAGACCAGGAAGAGGCACAATTGAACAAATTTTATCACTGCGATTGATAGCAGAGAAGTACCTTGCGTTGCAGGACAAGGAATTGTACTTGATTTTCATAGACTTCAAGAAAGCCTTTGATCGTGTATGGCACCAAGGCTTGTGGAGGGTACTGCACCATTATGGCATACATCCAAAGCTGATCAATCTCATTGAAACTTTGTACAAGAGAACGCAAAGTGCTATCAGAGTTGGAAACGATGTGACAGATTGGTTTCAGCAATTGATTGGAGTGCGACAAGGCTGCATTTTATCTCCAGATCTATTTAACATCTACCTTGAACATATGGGAGAGGCACTCGATGGCCTAGAAGACGTTGGGACACGCATAAGTGGCAGAACAATTAACAACTTACGTTTTGCCGACGACATTGGTTTACTGGCTGAACTGCTCGGACAAGCTCAACTCCTTCTGGACAAAGTCGATGAGATCAGCGCAAGGTATGGACAAGAAATTAGTGAGATCAAGACAGAATGGATGCTAGTGAGTACCAAAGACGCGGGAATAGTAAAACGGAGAATTGAGAATGGAATTTTGCTTAGAGGAAAGAAACTACAGCATGTGGACAGTTTTAAATACCTTGGGACTACCTTAACTGAAGATTGCAGAAACGCGAAGGACATCGAAATACGTACAGCCACAGCCTTGAAAGTGATGAGCAAGTTGGACAACATCTGGAAAAACAAGTATGTCAAGAGTGAGACGAAAATGAGGCTATACCGAGCTCTTAAACTCCCAATTGCCCTGTACGGGTGCGAAGCTTGGACACTTAGAAGCGCTGAGGAGAGGAAACTACTTGTGTTTGAGATGGCGGCGCTTAGAAAGATTCTAGGAGTTCACATTATGGACAGGATGAGAAATGAAGACATCAGAAAGGCTCTTAATCAGACAGAGACAATCGTGCAAAAAGTGCACGAGAGACAACACCAATGGCTAGGACACGTGTTAAGGATGGATAAGAACAGGATAGCGAATATTGTACTGCACAGTAGAGAAGAAGGAAAGGCGAAAGTAGGGCGTCCGAGAACGACATGGATGAAATCAGCACTGGCTAGATACGACGTGGAGAAGCAAGTTATAATGAGGACTGCACAGGAGAGAGAAGAATGGCGTTTGTTGTCAACACATGCAAGAGCCCACGTCGATGATGTGCAATAGAAATTGTGCAGAGATATGGCGGAGAAGAGAGAGAGAGAAGAAGAAATACATATCCAGGCAGCTAAGATTGGAAACTGTTCAATTCCAATCCTGTCATGCTCTCTTCCAAATATTTACTAAATGTTATACTGCTGAAAATCAAACACAGCTATCGTCACCTAAAGGTTTTATTTGTCCTACAATATATACTATAAACTTAACACGAGCTAGACAATAATCACTTTTGGATAAATATAATTGTAAAATTTACATAAGTGAGTTTTTCAAAGAATTTTCCTCATTGCCTCTAAGTGAACTTTCCGGGAGTCGTTGTAGATGACATCATTCATATAAGTATTGCAATATTCTACACCACATGTAATTATGTTCATTAAACGTTGAAAAGTAGAAGGCAAACCTTCATCCCGAACAGAATCACTTTACATTGGGAGACTCCATCTGGAGTCACGAAGTACTGAATTATTTTGGTTGCCTTTTCCATCTGATGCATTTTCCAAAGTCCTTACGAAAGGTCACATTTAGTGAGGTATTTTTTGCATTTCCAATTGTATCAATACAGTCATAGAGATTCTTTGCACTGCAAATAAATCTGTTTTTGGTCACCTTGTTTACTTTTCATGAACCTTACGACATGATAAATGTGGCTTCGGTACAAGAATATAAGGTGATCTCATTCACTTTAACTCGGTCGTATGAAACATTTTCTGCAAACATTAATGTCCTTTATTCAAAACATTCCTGTTTAAAATAAATCATCTTGTACAGATACCGGTTCACTTATATTTAATTTTCAATTTTAATGTCAGGGTATATGTTATTTGTTCGTGTATGAAAATAGAGATACAAGTGATCATATTCAATAATAATTATTTAAATCGAAATTTTCTTCGTCCTGCATATATCAACAGTTTTGGTTTCCATTATTCATAATTTCTGAATTCCGAAGATTGATTACTTCAACGTCACTGTGTGTGACATGAACAACTAAATGGACTTCATTATTAACATGGTTTTCACATTCAAGAAAATCATTTAGTATAATTGCCTCCAGTGAGTATTGATGATATAATTTCAATCACTTACATTCTAATTAACGGTGTATGGACAATAATACTTAGCCTTAAGAGGATTTTATGACATGGGCTAGAGAGTCTAAACTCTGTCACCAGGCTGAGAACTGCATTTGTTTGTACTTTCTTTTCGAAAATCAAAACAATAAGAGAAATATTCAGACAGAATCAAAATCACTTCTCCCCTTTGGTTACCTCAACACAGTAATTGCGCAATACCCATTCGGTACAAAATATCTGTTTGCAGGTGAGTAATACACATTCTATAGACAGGTATGCTTATTCAGATGGAACGAAAACTCTATAATACCTTCCAAGTATTGTGGTGTTTTTTGCGTGGTGATTTATCACCAACGCGGAAGTAATGAAACACTATATTGAAATTCAAAAGAATTTAGGAGTGGATGAGCATCTATGGATTTTATTTTTATTGTTAACTGCTAAAATATTTTCAGGGATTTATTTTTTTTATTGATTTTTGGTCATTTTTGTGGTGGTTTTGGCTAATCCGTCGACAAGATTTCATGAAAATCGAGGGTGAAAACCCCAGGAATTCATTTAGAGAAAATCGACTTTTGATGAAATTTATATCATTGTGAGGCAAAGTTTATGGTGTTTTTCATCGTGATCGTCGAATCGTCGATGCTTGTTTTCATTGATTTTGTACTGTTAATGGTTAATCCGTCAACATAATTTCATGAAAATCGATTTTCTCTAAATGAATTCCAAGGGTTTTCACCCTCGATTTTTATGAAGAAAATGAAACCCGTAGCTATCTTTGGATTTTTCACTTACAATTTATATCGTATAATAATTTATAATGGTAGGTGAAGCCCTAACAACTAGATTAGCACGCAAGAGATTAGCTGCGATTATGAGATTTATTCCAGTTCGTGATTCCGTTCGAAACAAGTTAAAAGCAAGACAAGAATTTTAAACCGACTTTACAACGGGTTCTGAACAGTTATTCAAACCCGTCACTACAGCAACCGAGGAAGTCGTATCGACCACTGAAAAAGCCATATGGAGAGATATTCCTCAGGAACAACGAAGGAAAAAACCGGCCCTTCTTCCTGTACTTGAAAAAATAGCAAAAAGATCGAAGCAAACAAAGTAATCTTTAAAAACTCTTCCTGGTGATAATAAGAGCCACTGTACAACTACAGAAACAACGAGAACGAGAACAACGTGAACGACTTGAACAGGAAGAAGAGGGTGATATTATTAAAGAAGAAGAGGAAGATGAACAACCACAACAAAAAGGGGTAAAAGAGTTGCATTCAATAATTAATTCCTTCCGGGGAAATTAGATCAAATAAGAGATATGAGATTTAATACTACTGAAGAATTAGCTGATTTCGTCGTTAATAGTTTTTATCAGAGAAGAAATTATATCCACAATGATTATAATCTCCCTGATAAACAATCGTGCTATAATGGATTATATTGTGTGTATACAAAAGTAGGTATGGTATAATTTAATGATAAAACATATTAGAATTTTATAGAAGAAATAAAAAAAAGCTTAATCATCTATAGAGAAGAAATCGGATCCTGGATTTCTTAGATTAGCAGAGCAATCAAAAATAGAGAAAATATAGAAAAATCCTCTTTGCAGGGTGCAACTGGTAAAAGCACCGGTCATGGATATCGTGGCAGTAATCTTGTTCGTTGTCCTAGTAATATTCTCGGGGATATATCACGATTAGAAATTCTCGTAGGAGGTAGACGCGCTGGAAATAACTCACCGGAAATAATTAATGAGGCAGTTGATATCTGCAGATGACTATTTAAAGGTGGTTTCATGGATATTGGTGTATACCGAGAGTTTATTGATGAGCTATCGGACGGTTATCACAGTGACTAATTGTCATTGGTGACTTTGTCGCTGATGACTTCGTCGAAAATTCTTCCAATTTCGCGATTAGATAAATAGCATTTAAATAAGATGATCATACACTACAACCACAATAAACCAACCATGACTTACGTAGTAAACTCACGATTGCCAGTTTATAGAGCGTACTACGGAGATGGTCTCGGCAATACCATTGCAGGGTTATTTGCAAGAATGGCTCCAAAAATAGCACCAATCGCAAAACAGTTATCAATGAAAGCTATTGATGTTATTCGTAATAATGGTATTACCTCTTTATGAGGTAATCTGTCGTGTCCTGAAGATATGATGGTAATTTGTGGACATATGGTCTCATATAATGATCCAAATTTCCTGATATCCTTTTTGTGGGATGCCCGTTACCAGAGTTTATAGGTCTGCCTGGGTTTCCTTGTTTGTGGATTTTAGGTAGAAGATAAAATCTACCTGCCCTTGGATTTTCTGGGCTTAAGTAGTTTCTCGTTTGCTGGTCGATGTGCCCGATTTGGTAGGCCTCGTTAATAGTATTAGTGATGGTTTCTGCATATTCCAGTGTTGGATCATGGTCTAGTTTTTGGTAGAATCTAGCGTCACTTAGTTGTCTACTTGCTTCACTAATGTAGTCTTCCCTATTCATAACGACCACAGCTGAACCCTTATCTGCAGGCTTAATTATGATATCTGGTCTGCTTACAGACAGATCACCTCATAAAGAGCAAAGCAAGCGAACCATTACTGCCAGATACATTGCTTGTTTCCTTAGACGTCACATCTTTGTATACTAACATACCGCACAACGAAGGGATACAGGCGTGTAGCGAAGCATGGGAAACAAGAACAGTAGACAATCCACCAACACACTTCCTAGTCCGACTCCTGGAGCTGGTGCTAAAACTCAACAACTTTGAATTTAATGAAGAAAACTACCTTCAAATTAATGGAACCGCAATGGGTACAAAATGGCCCTTTCGTACGCTAACATTTTTATGGGAAAACTAGAGGGTCAACTATTAGCATCGGTTGAACTTGCCCCATACCAGTGGGTACGCTTTATCGATGATATAGAACTGAAGTGGAAACATGGAAGAGATAATCTGGATGATTTCATATCAAAGGCAAACAACTTCCATCCTTCAATAAAATTCACGTCTGAAGTCTCCAACTTAAACCACGTTTTCCTAGACACAACAACCAGACTGGTAGAAAACAAAATCCATACAGACATCTACTCGAAACCAACTGACAAACACCAATATCTCCTCCCAACCAGCTGTCACCCAAAACACTGCATTAGGAACATCCCATATAGCCAGGCACTGAGGATACGCAGAATTTACTCCGACGATGACACATTCCTAAAAAGGTCTGAAGAGCTATTTACCGAGGCTACGACAAGGACCTGATTACTGGGGCAACCAAAGGGGCTAAGCTAACAAACCGCGATGACCTACTAAAATATGGAAAGAAGGAAAAGGCCGATAGGATACCATTTATCCTGACCTACCATCCAGACAACCCCAAAATAGGTAAAATAATCGGGAAACACTGGCCCATCGTAGAATCATCGGATGCACTAAAGTTGATCCTCCCGAAAAAACCTGTAGTAGCCTACCAGAGACCAAAATACCTCAAGGACATCCTAGTCAGGGCGAAGCTAGCGCCAATCACTAATCAAGACCACCCGAGTCAATCTGGCCCCTGTCGCGATAAAAGGTGCAAAAGCTGTCAACACATGATAGAAACCAGGACTTTTTCTAGCACATTGACGAGAGAAAAACTAAGCATACATAGTCCAAACAAAACGTCGAAAACAGAGAATGTAATTTATCTCATCACATGTAAGATCTGTAGCCTGCAGTATGTCGGAGAAACTGAGAGGCTACACAAAAGGATCAACCTTTATAGATCTGATTGGATAACAAAGAAGCTATACAGAAGTCCGGTCGCAGAACACTTCTGACAACCACAACTGGAGCTCCGAAACCAGGAAAGAAAAGGAATCGTACTGGATACGACGCCTTCGAACACTGAAACCAAGCGGTTTAAACCAAGAAGACTAGAAAAAGACAGCCGTGCACAAAATGTAATTATCTTTTCCAGCTGACACATTTTCTTTTAAATAATTCTCTAAATTTGCTTAATAGCCTCTTACTACTAATGTAAAATATCCGGGATATAATTTACGCGTACATAAATTTACATACAAAAACAGATGTGTCGCTTTGGCTCATCGATTTCTAAGTCAATACAGACATTTTACAGCATCCGCAACAAGTTGAAAGAAACTGGTTATAACATAATAAATTTAAAGGTTGAATTCCTGTAGAAACAGGCATGCAAAGTTTTGTAAACACGATTTTTGTATTTTACTTGTCTGTCTTGTCTATGTTCTGTATTTGCCTTTGATAAAGACTCATTAAGAGTCGAAAGGGCTCAGGCTAGAGTGATACTAGTTCTGCACTGTTGTTTGTCAGTTTATATATATATATATATATATATATATATATATATATATATATATATATATATATATATATATATATATATATATATATCACCATCGTGTATCGTTGTACACAAAAACGAAACCAAAGTACATGTGTTTAATAAATAAAATTCCTTGACAAGTAGTATGTGTTTGATTCTGGAACAACAATTGATGTACCTAGATTCTTGCAAATGTTCAAAGGCGGGATCGATTGCCATTCCACCCGACATGATAACTGTGCAAGAATCACAACTGGTAGAATTTCATCCCTAAGATCGTATCAAATTTGAACCAAAGAACAGACCGAACTAAATAGCAGTATTTGCGCCTGAAAGCCTAAGCTTTTAACGTTCATAACACCAATCTTGTAGCTTATACTAGAGTAGTTCCTGTCAACAATTGTATTCATTCGTTTTCAGCGAACTGGGTTTGTACTTAAATAACAAACTAGCCAATGTCTTGATGTTTGTATAAGAAGCCAAGAACATAAATCTGGATGCCTCCGATGAAAAGGACACTTTAGAGAATTCAATGACACAAAGCTGGTTACAGGTGAGGATAAAGACCATAATGTTGGATTTCACTACAGCCGAAATAAAATGAAGCAAAGACTCAGTTTAGAACTAATGGATCATTTGCATATGATTATGATGTTTCCAGATAAATATCTATTGAATAGTGTTATTGTTGTTGTTGTAGCGTTTAACGCCATGTTTCAGCACACGATGGACTTTACATGGCGGCCAGTATTAATGGTGGAGGAAGAACCCGGGAATACTCCCGGAAAGAACCACCGACCCACGATAAGCTACAGGCAAGCTTTCTCACATACCTACATTGGCCGAATCTAAGACTCAAACCCACGCAGACAGAGGTGAGTTGGCAGTGATCCGTAACGGAGAGCGCTTTAGACCACTCGGCTACTCAGACCTCCTTGAATAGAGTGGATGTCAGACTGAAACTGAATCAAAGTAACACCGTCTTACATTTGAATTCCAATGATAACGAGCACCAAAAGACATCAACATCACAGAAACCTGACATTACGCGCGTTCTGTAGAAGTTTTACATTATGTGGGAAACGACATAAATCAAATATTAAGCAAACTGACAGCCAAATATCCGATACGATGAGTGGAAGTAACAAATTGTACCATTGCCTATGCACTTTGATCCAAGCTCAAAGAAAATGTTTTCTAAGGACTGTTACACAAATGCATGCTTATTGCTATCGTTAGAAATGCATCCGTCAAAAGATATATCAATCAAACTTAGTTCGAGTCTCAACACTTCCACGTGTCCATTATAGAAGTCACTCAAAGTGGTCAGATTTTGTATCTGAGACCCTTTGAACATAAATTTGCCCAGAACAATTACTCGACACTGTTTGAGGCCAAGGGACAATAATGACCACAACATCGTTGTCATTTCGTATGATTAATATGCAGAAGGATGTCTTGTGGGGCTTTTGAGCTCACTACAAACCAAGCAACGCGGGTCATTTCCACCCTATATCATCGGACTAACTTAGTGAGAAATTTCAATTTTCAACAGCTGTAATCAACACGGTGAATATCATCTTGTATGCAGAATTCTATAATACTCTCGAAACCAACAGTTAGAGAGACGTGATTCTATACTATTAGAAGCTAACATATAATACATAGATGCCATGGAATTGTGAGACGAGAACAAGAAGAGAAAGACAATCATTTAGTTATGATGCCGAGATGGCCAGAACAAGAACAACATTTAGTCCTATGGTATGCTGCTGACCTATACGAATCTCTGGTATAACCATAAACATTGGTTTGGATGTCACAACGATCATTCCAGTTAGATTCGGCTAGACATTAGAATGATGATGACTCGAGAGGCAAAATTAGAAGCGTATCAGGATGCAGGTGTGAATTGATGATTAATTGTTGCCTGTGAAAACAGAATGGTTACCTGTGAACTTCATTACATTATTACTCTAGAAAAAAAGATGAAGAAGATAGATTGTTTTAAAAACATTATGAGTATCTCTTGTCTTTAGTTCAGAAACAGAGCGTGCAATGATGACAAAGCGTTTTCAATCTTGTAAATACGTTTCATGTTTAAAAACAGTTTGATTGTTGCTTTTTATTTGTGTTAGAGAAGCTTTTCAATATTATTAAACATATTCGTTTTTAAATGGTGTTTTTGTTTTAATTGTAACATTTATCTCTGTAGTTCTTGGTCCAATTTTCCAACATCTTCGCAAATCGAAGTGATGTTTTGAAATCACGTCCGTGCCTAAAGCACATAAAGTGGCATATGTGCCAATCTGGTACCCAGTGATGTTTTATCTTGATGTTTTATCATTTAGATAAGTGAACAAAGCACGCATGCACTCACGCACGCACACTGTTCATTCATGAGGAAAGTGGATTTTAAATAGTGTGTATGCGGTGTTGGATAGTACAGGTGATGTATTGGATAGTATGTGCATGTGATTCCATCATACACCTTTCTTCTGATAGTTGGTGATGATCTGTAGACACCACACAAGACGTGTGATTAGTGTTTTATAGTATATAACTATTCCCAACTTAAATTCTTAAGTTCACGTACAGCCATATTAATAATATAGTAATCAAAAGGTGGTTGCTGGATAGTATATGTGATGTGTTTGGATAGTCCTCAAAACTTCTGGATTGTGTATGTGGTGTAATGGGCTGCAGTCAAACTGTAGGTGTTGAATATGTATTGTATTGTATTACATCTAAAAATGTTCGCATTACAATTCCCGTACGACAACGTGTATTTTCAACTTGCAAACAGTTCATAGCCTTCACAAATTAACATTTTTCCTGTATTCGCTTTTGGCCTCACAAATACGTCCACCCTATACAACGTTTGAGCCTATAAAAACTTTTAACACAGTAACACCATTCCATGTTAAACTTATGAACAAATTTAACACAGGATCCCCAATACATACCTACTGTGGGGTATATTGAAATCAACTCCAACAACGTTTCTATGTCATGCAGTTGAAGTTGGCCATTTATAAAACTGTAACTGCTGATAAAAACTTTGAACCCATAATTCCATTCTCATGTTTAACCTATAGATGTCTATATAGTATGATTTGACCCACAAACGTCATCACCATACAAGACTATAGCGCCTATATAGTTATTATTTGACCTACAAGAGTCACATATGACTTCTAATGTACCTCCACATTAGAGACGTAATTGTCGGGACATCACATCGTACACGCAGCATATGCGTTACATAACAAGTAGTCTACCCTTTCCGAGAGAAGCTAGATTGACTTTGATGCCCAGCTGTGAAAATATCCAGTTTATTTATTTCAGTTTGTTTCACTTTTCTGTGTTCTTTCGTTCTCTGCTTCCAACGATGGTAAAATTGTCATCAAAACTTTCCCGATGATCCCGGATGTCAAAGCAAATGTTAACATGAGATGGGGATGGCTAGTTACCCCAAGAGTAGCCCTATATTCCGCAAGGTACAAAATATCAGCAATCCGTAATTGCTAATTGTCGAAAACATGACAACTTCGTTTTAAAACATAAAGAGTAGTGAATGTAGCTTATCACTAATGACATGCATGGGCTAA
Organism: Unio delphinus; assembly: GCA_029339505.1. Lineage (NCBI taxonomy): Eukaryota > Metazoa > Mollusca > Bivalvia > Unionida > Unionidae > Unio > Unio delphinus. The sequence continues at coordinate 7,148,669 of JAQISU010000154.1, read as the reverse complement.
TAGAAGAATGGGAGTTAACAAGTGCATGCTCATTCCTTTGATCATGCATTGTTTTCATTTTGTAAACAATCCAAATTCAGAATTTATGATATCCTATTAACGCAAGTGAACAAAAATGTCGTCTTTATATATAAGAAGAAATTTCTACACCGTTCTGCAATTAACACATTTCTTGTCCAAAATTATTCTGATATATAAACAAACCCGCCTAATAGACCAACTTCTAGAGTACCCTTCAATTAGGATAGAAAGAGTTATTTCCCCTTAACTATATACCATTGCGAGACTTGGTACTAATTCAACGTCCATAGTAAACATATGGAACCCCATCAATTTCTAAATTCAATGACTTAAAATTTCTGTGTGCTAATGATCAGACCTATATTTCTCCATGCACAACTATTCTTGATGCAAGATTCTGTTTGGAGAACACCATATGAGTCGCGCCATTTTTTTATATCTACATGTGCATGAAACACACGTTATTAATTCTGTACCAAATGAATCAGGTGCTACTTGCATTATTGAGTACTCCTAATTCAAGCCTGTAAAAATACTAAATATACATCAATAGAATATTGTCTATATTTTTTAAATTGCATATAGGATAATCTCTCAATAAGTTATTTTTTTAAAAATTGTACTTTTTTATTATTAAGCAGTTATGGACCACCACACCCGTATATACACAAATATTTGTTCATCCATTTCTAGACTGGTTCACGGTTCTTCCATATAAATAGTACCGTGTGTCCTGCAACAGTAAGATATCATTACATGAAGTCAGATACCAAAATATGAGACAAATACACATATTAAAGGTGGATTGTCTTTTTATATGAACATAATAAAATCTTGCCTAATAATTTTCTTGAAACAAAATTTTGTTTACAGTTTGATGGAGAATTCCATTGAAAATTATCTAGGTCCAGGGTCTTCTATTGTGTCATAAATATGATATAAATCTTTACATTATTTCGAAGTAAACAGGATTGCTTATTCAATACCATTACAGCAGTTTTAGGGGAATCAATGTAAGTCGTATTTCAGTTATTTTTTTGACACGATTTATTTATTAAATAATGCATTAGAATTACAAACTACTCATTGGTTTAGCACTATTCTTGAACAATTTTGTCGTGAATTATTTCAAGGACATTTTGGATAATATCATTGTGATACATTAAGACTGCTGGCATATTCGCAAATTCAAGACTACTGGGACATCAGCACATTCAATAAAGCAATTCATCTAGCCACTAGAATGAAATACTCTATGTTTTTGGAGTTGTGGAATTTTTCGGTCCATTTTGGGATTTAATTCACATACAGAAATTTCTTTATAAAAGTTTACTTTGTATTCTATTTAAAAAAATATATTGTTTGTTTAACTTTTCAAAGCGTTTTGGTTTTCACTCTTTCTGTAAATTAAATTACGACCATCGAATAGTAACGATTTACATAAATTACATGGGAGCCTCTAATTTGTTTAAGTTTCAAATTAAATTATTCGTAAAGTTCTCCGTGGTAAAGAATAGTGATCGGTAGTACTGACACGAATACCCAATGTGTGTGTGTGTGTGTGTGTGTGTGTGTGTGTGTGTGTGTGTTTGTGTGTGTGTGTGGTAGTACTGACACGAATACCCAACTTCGTAGACGGGGCTGCGAAATCGTGGCTAGATGGGTAGGTGTTGTCAGCATTTACTGTCAATAAGAATTTATTGATTATTGACTACATTTATCGAATACCAAACGATTGTTGTTATGATCTCCGGGTATATTTCATTTTTATATTTTTATATAAATTGATTATAACACACCTTTAGAACCCTTTCATTTTAGAATGTTAGACCACGCATTAAATAACTATCCAGATTATCAGCCTCTTTACAATGTTGGGCACATTTAGAACACTCCCGTCGTTATATCGATTATGCTTAATGATCGATTACTTTTGACACACACACATATATATATATATATATATATATATATATATATATATATATATATATATATATATATATATATATTGCATGGTTATTTTTTACCACTGCACACTTAGCTAATGTTGTAAGTAATATGTGGGGGGGGGGGGTAATTAAAAAAATCACAATTAGCAGTTAAAGTATGGTTTGTTTATATCGGTACCAAAGTATGGTTGCCCCTGCGAACATACACTCGCATAATTGTACGTGGTAGCTACCCAGCGGAAGATATAATTTTCATTGCCAAGCGCAGAATTCTGCAACATTCCGTTATAAGAAAAAACAAAGGCTTTGTCAGGGTCTGTATTGAGACCTGGTTGGATTTACGAGGGTCGTGTTAAGACTTCTGTATGGTCAGAACTACGTAGGAAAAGTATTTTACTATTTTTAAAACGACGGCCATTTAAGACAGTGCCTCAAGTAAAGGTAACTCTTTTGACTATTTTCTGCGAATAATAATCAGTAAATTACAGTTATTTCCCTTTTGCCTCTCTTAATAATTGCCAGAAACAATATGATTTTGAAGTAAATGTTTGGACAAATCTCAATGTAAGTTTTGAAAACTGCCTCTATATTATAAAACTATTTCAGAATGTTTATTCATTCATTTTTCGTTTTTCAAATTAGCAGCTTCAGCTTCAAATATCTGTTTAAGCGGTTTAATGTGTAATCAGACAGTAATTTGCAGGATCTTGTGAGATCAAGTCAAGCGTTTTTTGCAGAACTTATTGGCATAATAATGCCGTTTACAGTTTAATAAAAAAAAATATTTCATATAATGATGATAATAATAATAATAATAATAATAATAATAATAATAATAATAATAAAATAACAATATGTGCACCCTCTTGATGTTAAAATATTGTCAAAAATGACTTTCCTGGATAGCTTCTCTCCATAAGATGCAGTGTTGTTGAATGTCGGTTTCTATGATTAACGTTACGTGGATGAAAAATGATACAAACATGTTACGCTAGAGTTTGTCTGATGTATCAAACATGACTTCGAATTAAGAACAGTGTAAAGTATTACAAATGTAGGGGAATATGTGTGTGTGTGTGTGTGTGTGTGTGTGTGTGTGTGTGTGTGAAACTAACATTTATCACATTGCTTAGATGCATTTTCTACTCTTCGGAACTAGCTTTGTTCCAAATGGCACCCAAAAATTTTTATGACGGAATCTCAAACATTATAGTTCCCAACACCATATAGTAGTAAAAAAAATTCTGCCCGATCCCGTGCCCCAGCAAGTTTTAATGATAGGTACTCCTTCCAATGAAAGTTACTAAAGAGTTGTTTAAAGGGGAAGACAGAGATTTTACGCATACATTGTTCTCTTTATTTAAAAAAAAAAATAGGATCCAAGGACACCATCACTTTATCACCATTAGCTCCATAGAATACCATCTATTTATAAACAGCGTCCGTCTCTTTTGCTGAAGGTAGCGGGTTTGGACCCGGACCGAGTCATACCAAAGACTTATAAAAATGGTACGAACTTGGCGTTCCGTATAAAGATGTTAGTGTTAGGACTGGTCGGCATGGTATCAGGATGATGTGACTGGGTGGGGCATAATCCTAAAGGTCTGCGGCATGATGTTCCAGAACTAGACATCACTATAAACTGTCACACTGCATATATCGTAGAGATATGACTGAAAATTTGTTAAATATACGTTAAATCTCTCTCTCTCTCTCTCTCTCTCTCTCTCTCTCTCTCTCTCTCTCTCTCTCTCTCTCTCTCTCTCTCTCTCACAGACACACACACACACACACACACACACACACAACAATCAACAATGTAACCATAGGCCACTTTCTCTTCATCAGTAAGTTGATCGCATGAATCCTCTTATAATCCACGGATTAAGTGCAAGAAAAGTAGGGTTTATTTCCTTAAATCCTACAAATTTTATCCAAAGAATATGTTTGTTTAATGAAAACAAGAAAACAATGCTCGACATGATATGTTTTATTCTTAATCTATGCAAAATAAATATCGGTGTCGAAATAGGAAGACACTAATACAACAAGAGCACCGTCAAAATGCTCTTCTATATACATATATCATTATGACAAAATTCATCTTCTTAGATGGCGATCTGTATAAACAATAAATAAAATCCAACATATTTATCTATTCATAGAAAAAGTAAAATAAATAATAAAAGCATCACATTTGCTTTCAAAACGTTTTCATAAGTATCAAAACCAGCCAGGATTTAATTGATGTACAAACACTTTGAAAGGAAAAGAGTCTACGCCAAGTTTAATCTGATTAAAATAAAGATAATTTAATAATAAGTGAATCTGACATACACTAACGTATCTCAATGTTCTATCAGCTTTTAAAATTCCCGGTCGACTTATTTTAAGTAGCTAATCAGGTACATGGAAAGTGTTGCTCTTCGTGTTACGGAGGGTTGTCTTAGAAAGCATATGTCAATTTCGTTTTAATTAAATTGATTATTCTAAAGGCCAAGAGAGCATGACCTCGTGTCTGCGTCTGTCAGATCTCAATAATCTCGGTGATCTTGAATTTAATATGTTCAGGACAAATAAATCAAAAACGCTTCATGCGTTAAGAATCCCACACCTTAATCCTTAAATCGTGCAAACACGGGTGTGTGTGTGAAGAGAGAGAGAGAGAGAGAGAGAGAGAGAGAGAGAGAGAGAGAGAGAGAGAGATTTGCTCCAAATTCTAATCTTTTTTATGTATTAAAAACTATTTGCATCTCAGTGGAGGCGTTTGTATTGTTGTCTTCGTAATATATGCACAGAAAGAGAACGGTATAAATAATGTATCCCGTAATGACGACAACGACAATGTGGCCTCTGTACATGCTACTGCTGCGAATTGTAAAGAAGTAGAAAAAAAGAATTATTACGTAATCAACTTTCTCGATGAAAATACTAATGAAATGGATGGGCGATAATGAAAATAATCCTCTAGCATGCATCATCAATTAGTTTTGTCAAAGAGGTCTAACATAAAAAGCAATAAAAGGACAAACGGAAATGGTATGTATTAGAGGAAACCAATTGAATAAAAGTCTCAGTTTTAATGTCCATAACACTTGTCAATGTTTATGTGTTTTTGCATACTGTTATGTTACTACATTAAGACCTTGCATGTAAAGAGTCAATTCACAGAAGACACGTGATGAGTACAAACCTGCCCACAAGCTCATCAGTTCTGAATGTAGCAATGTCTAATTTATTGAATTGCTGCTTCTCATGTAGATTTATACCCTGTTGCCTGAGCACCGTGCGCTGCTTGCATTAGGTCAATGAAGTAAAACATATTTAAGCTCATTTGTTTTCCATGTACAATGATACAGTTAATATGAATAGCACGGGTGTCAATATTTTCTAACTGATCCATGATATAAATACCTTCCAGATGTGAAGGAGGAGGAAGATAATGATGAACCGATGTCTTTTGCTTCTCTAAATGTGTAAATCTATCTCATGTTAATGCATATGTGCCTGTAGCGGATCCCAGATGTTTCGCAGATATGACCCGGGGGTGGAACCCATGTCCCTGGGGATATGGATGAAGCATGGGCAAAGTGTGATGCACTGAAAAGATTTTTGTTCTGACCTTCCAAATAAATTTATACATGTATATGGTTCCAGGTGGGATCTCAACTGTTTCCAACTAACGACTCGCGAATATGCACACATTTGCCTGTTCATGGTTCCTGGGAGATAAAGACATATTCTTAGGCGTGATCCACATGTTCAGGTTGCCAAAAGAAAACTAAAATATGGGGAATTAGAAACAAATATATATATATATATATATATATATATATATATATATATATATATATATATATATATATATATATATATATATATATATTACTTTGTTAAGTAATTTCTATAACATTGCCTCATCGTGAATAGCGATAATAATCAAAATAAAATATTAGCCAAAATTAACACATAAATGTCAAATCTTGTATATGAAAGGTATGTATATGGGGAAAGCAGTCAGATTGAGATATGATATTATGTACTTTATAGAAGAGATTAATGTTAGAGGTACTATGTTTTGGATTGGATTTGAAAATGCCTCTGTATTTTGGTGATTTATACAGGAAATGGATTTATTTTAATTTTGCTGCAGAAATGAATTATTTTGTTACCAGCATCAGACGTTTTTGAAAATATTGTTTGGAACAATAATGATATTAAGGGAATATACATCAATGAATATGAAGATTAGGTCAATCAGAATCTGTATATGCATTAGACATAGTTGCATCAATGTCTGACTAAAAGTGAATATCCAAAAACAAAAACAAAAGTTATAAAATAGTGGGGCATTTATGAATTCACATAACACTAATGTTTACAGATATAAGATTCAATTGGATTTCAAATGTTTCATACCTAAGGTTGACCTATCCGTAAATACATGCCAAATTGTGTCAATGAATTTCGCAAACAAATTTAAAGATTTATAAATGCGTTACAGGGGAAGAAAATTAAAAAATATAACGGGATGGTTTTGTTGTAAAGTCGATGGCTATATCTAAACTAACTGGCCTGATAAAATACGCAGTAATATAATTATTAATAGGGTATGATAATGAATTGTCGTATTACATATTTTCCCTCAATTAAATGATTTTCAAATATCTCGACCATCAGAAATACAAAACGTTCGTTTCAAAAAGATGTAAGTATACCATGTTTAGAGTTTATGATATTCAAACAACATAGAAACTTCCTTGAAAGATTGTAGAAATACAAATACAACGATTATAAAAAGAACAATGTTATATTGGTAGTACATGTTGTAACATTTATGCAACAGTTTTATGTGCAAGGTTTATATTTAGCATATGAAAGTGTGTGAGAGTTATATAATTTCCGCCCCCCCCCCCCACATTACAAATCTGTACTCTATTACAAATGTAATCAGATCTTGTATATAAGTAGACTAAATTATAAAGTATAGAGCAAAAACCTGCACCTTTGGTTCTCGAGAAATGTGGACTTAGAAAATAAAGAGGATGAAGACAGATATATAATGTATTAGCCAAGTCAAATTGTTCCGTCTCCCAAAGCTACCTAGACATTGTTTTAATTAAATTCAAAAGATGGAGCTTGCTATAAGATATAATTAATTCCGTATAAACTTAAATCAAATACTAAGTTATGGTGGCTCAAGTTTAGTATTTGTCACAACATACTGACTACGAAATGTCTCATTAGATTTCCTAAGGACAAATTGTACTCTTTGTGTAATGAGGAGGAAGAACGATGAAACATTTTCTTTTGCAACCGTGTTGTTGTGAAACATTTTTGGGGTGGGGTTTTACATTTTTGTTGAACTGAGCGTGTAGTGGGTTTCGAGATTTCTGAAACTCGTATTTTATTTGGAGATTGAAAGGAATATTAAAATTTACAGCAAAACCTTTTATATTTAAACAGAGATTTCAAAACAAAAAAACGAAATCTAAACGTTCAAGAGGTCTAATTTGATCTGATTTTTCTTGCTTAGTTTGACGCTTATATCTCTGACCTGGCATGTCTAAAAAATACATAAGTTATTTGCTAAATGGAATCATGTGAGAACATATATTATAGGAAATAAAGTAGTGAAAATGAAAGTGGGGTAGTTGATAATCAAGAATAACGAGTGTTGACTTTGACAAAATAATCCTTTTTTGCATGTGTATGTAGGTAAGCATATATCAACATTTGTATGTGTATATATAAATATATGTATCTGTATGTTTTTGTACATGAGTAGGGCTTTAACTGCACGCTCCTATATTTATTTTGTAGATATGATCAAAATTTAATATATATTGATATTATTTCGAAATGATAAATAAAAAGTATGTCTTTTTCTATTATCCAGACTCTCTCGTCTTTAGTACCTATCTTTCATCTTATCCTTGCATATTACATCGGGGGAAATCAATGGTGTTGAATTATATGCATGCTTGTCTTATACTCTACTTGAATTAATTGCGCATCTCTTTAACAACACTCTTTCTGATTTGGACATTTAATGTAGCTTCTTTAAATATGTTTTAGACATATCTCTATAATTTTTGAAGTGTGGCAGTTTATAATGATTTCTAGCAATGGGACATCTTACTGCGGACATATAGGATCATATCCCACCCTTTCACATCATCCTGACACCAGGCCCATCAATCCAAATACCAACTTCTTAATGCTGAGCATCCAGCGAGGCAGCCGTGAGTACTTTTTGTATAAATCTTTTGTACGACTCGGCTGGGGTTTGAACCCGTAACCTTCCGCATCGGTAACATGTTTTTAAAACCTTTATGACACATCCTCGTGTACGAGAGAAATAATGTCTTCCCTGTACATCATTTTAACAAACTCCCTTTGATACACTTGAGATATGAAAACCAAACGTTACGCAAACACAAAATAAAAAACCTTTGACGACCTTTCGTCACAGGGAAGTTTGAAAATATAATTGTATTTTTCGAAGCCAGCTATGACATCAAATGTTTATGTAGGTTTAAATTAAATTTTTCATCCGCTTAGACATTTCCTAAGGCTCTATATGAAGAATCCACTTTATAATGACACCATCCAAAAACAAAAGTCAACTTATGAATATTTGTTTATATATCAATTAAAGGATACAATTCTTCAGACTTCTGCTGAGTACTATGCCAATAACAGTGTCTGGACAACTAAACTTGATATGGAAGTACTGCGCCGAATCATCCAATCTATGACCGTTAATGTTTGATTGATGATTAAGAATGATAGCTTCAAATAAAAAAATGCAAAGATGACAACAATAGTTAAAGGCAATTTGGATGTTATTTAACCGTATCTATTCTAAAATATTTGCAGTGCGTATATGTTTTAGGTTACTCTTTCTAAAATAATTATATACATTGTCACCAATTTATTTCGATAATATCATCATGACGTCTGTTATTATTGGAGAGGCAAGTAAAACATTTTATGTGCTTTCTCCGGTTCATAACGTATTCGGTGTGCAGTCCAAGCCGCAAATAATGGTAATATTTATCAATCTCTTTATCACATAAGTCGCAGGCGTGTCTGAATAAACTTTATGAAGAATATTACACATGGCTTGCAAACGCAGAATTAAAACAAATAATACAAGGGCAAAATATCAACTTTTTTGGATTTCATCGTCGATCACTAATCCGTTAGAACAACTCTTGTTTCGACGTGTACAGGTATTTTAGATTCCCAGGGCATATCAAAACTCAAAGCGGCCTATTTGTATATACACTGCCCCATAACGATTACATATTTGGATTTGTTAATTATCAGACGCATCGTATCGCATTGGTTGTAAAATATTTCCAAAGGATGACAGAGGATTCGCTACAACGTTCTTGTGTGCAACACCGGTAATACTATTTCTGTCATGAGTGGAATGCCTGCTAGCTGTACACGTGTAACCAAAATCTGTACCGAGATTACTTATCTGACATGAAAGTAGAAATGTTGGTTCTCTAACATATTTCGAAAACAGTTGATATACATAATCCATACAAGCAGGTATCTGCAACACTGAGGTTGCCACCATTAGTATTCCCTTTATTATCACCTTTATTATCAAAAGCAGGATGTGCAATTATCTGGAATATTGTTTAGTATGTGATGTTGCTCTAGTATTGTTCACCTTCATTTTGTTTCATCACGATTGTGTAGTCTGTACATGCTAGTGTATAAAGTATGTGCTACCTACTGGCAAAAACACCTATTTAGTCAATTCCATACGCATTGTGTAAGCATTCAAGTTGTATGAGCACATCACTTTAACTAGTGTTGCGTCTATCTCACAACACGATACTAAAATGGAATACTACATTCTCCAATGCACTGCTTTGACATATGCTGACTCGTCCTCCTGACCTATACATGGCGATCACAGCACTAGACACTTTGTATTGATAGATCGCTTGATGTTGACCCATTGCCTGTATTTCTTGAACTTTATGATTGATTCAATAGTGATACACACAATTCAAAGACAAGATTGAAATGTTTGAATGTTATAAACTCTCGCTCAACACATGCAATGACGCAAGTATCATTGTAATACCTGTATTTACGTTATGTCTATAAATAAATCATTACGAAATTATCATTCTAATACCTGTATTTTCGTTCTGTCTATAATTAAATCATTACGAAATTATCATTCTAATACCTGTATTTTCGTTCTGTCTATAATTAAATCATTACGAAATTATCATTCTAATACCTGCATTTTCGTTGTCTATAAATAGATCATTAGGAAAGTATCATTCTAATACCTGTATTTTTGTTGTCTATAAATAAATCATTACGAAATTATCATTCTAATACCTGTATTTTCGTTGTCTGTAAATAAATCATTACGAAAGTATCATTCTAATACCTGTATTTTCGTTGTCTGTAAATAAATCATTACGAAAGTATCATTCTAATACCTGTATTTTCGATTCAAGATATCAAGATATCGAGATATCAAGCAAAAATGATATCTTAACCAACTTTTAACACATTATGATCCAAACAAAAAAATAGTTGTATCTGCATATGCATCTTCATTTGGACTAGGTGCTGTGCTACGGCAGAAGCACGGTAGCACTCTGAGACCGGTGGCGTTCGCATCACGAGGTATGTCAGAAACTGAGCAACGCTATGCTCAAATAGAAAAATGGGCCCTTGCAAACATTTGGGCTTGTGAACGCTTTAGTAGCTGTTTAATTGGATCACAATTCAAACTTGAAACTGACCATAAGCCATTAGTACCACTAATGAGTACAAAAATCTTTGGAGATTTTTCTTCCTAGAATTCAACGCTTTAGAACGCGTTTGATGAGATTCAACTTTTGCATAGTTCATGTTGCTGGCAAGAATCTATTAACTGCTGATGCTCTATCCAGAGCACCTTTAACTTATTACTCTGAGAGTGACAGAGAATTTCTTTCTGAAACCAACACCTACATTGATTTCGTAGTTAGTAATTTGCCTGCATCAAACACTCGATTTGAACAAATAAAGTCTGAATATTGAAATGATTCGATTTGCAAACAACTTCTACAATTCTCTGAAACGGGGTGGACAGAGAAATCCGCTATTGACGGAAAACTGCAATCGTATTGGGCAGATAGAGGTTAATTTACAATTCAAAATGGTCTTTCAATGAAAGGTACACGCCTGGTAGTACCAGAATCACCTCAAAAAGAAATCCTTGAGAGAATTCACTATCGCCACCAAGGCATAGTGAAATGTCGAGAACGCGCCAAAACGCCAGTTTGGTGGAAAGGACTATGTACTCAGTTAGAACACTTGGTAAAGTGTTGCCAAAACTGCATAGTAAACTCAAGAGATCAAGCAAAACCAATGATACCAAATTAATTTCCAAATCGACCTTGGCAAAGAGTCGCTTCAGACTTGTTTGAACTGAATTGTCAAACATATCTCTTGGTGATTGATTATTTCTCACGATACATTGAAATAGCAAAATTGCAAGGCACAGGTTCTAAAGCAATTGTCAATCATCTCAAATCAATCTTTGCGCGACATGGTATACCAGAAGTATTAGTTTAAGATAATGGTCCGCAATACACATTCGCAATACTCAAAAAGGTTGCGAAAAATTATGAATTCAGGCATATTACAAGTAGTCCAAAATATCCACAGAGCCATGGTCTCGCCGAAAAAGCTGTTCAAACAGTTAAAAGAATGCTGAAAACAGCAAACGACCCTTACATAGCTCTTTTGACATATCGCGCAATACCATTACTAAATGGTTAAAACAATGCCAAATTATTGAAGAAAATTACAAACTTTTTTGCCAATGGCACCAAATAAACTTGGAGCCGAAATGACCAGATCTAATAAAACATAAGAAATCGGAAAACTATCAAAAGAAAACTCAAAAGAGAAATTATAATCGTCGACACCTCGCCCGAAATATGAAAAAAATTCAGGTAGGGAATAAAGTTTGGATTAAAGATCAATTTTCATCAGGGATAAATTAAATCTGAGAGAGAGAGAGAGAGAGAGAGAGAGAGAGAGAGAGAGAGAGAGAGAGAGAGAGCATAATAGGAGAAATTTAATGTACATGCCAACCACATTATCAGAGCCTCTCAGAGTGACTGATTTAAACCCTGATTTATTGACTGACTCAGAGTAAAGCAAAAGAAATGGCAACCACTCAAAACGGATATTTCACATGTTCGGGAAGATTATCAAAACCACCCGAGAGACTGAATTTGTAAAACATTATGCTAATGGAACTTGTTTAGAAATGCGGTCATCAGATCACGTTTCGTTTTAATGTAAACTTGTCAGATGGGAAGATTTAGTGTAAGCCTTAATCTAATTAGCTTTGAAATATCACTTGACAGTAAATGTAATCAGATATCCCACAATGGACTAGAACTGATACACACCAACAGCTGGTTATGTTATACATTCACTAGTTTAAGTTCCATGGCAAATATACGCTCCCCTTCCAAGCTGTATTGATGTATTGTATTTGATGAATACTAAATTATGCCTTCTGCAGTTAGTATTCAGTAGCAAATAATATTACAACGTACTTGTTATTAACAAGAGGAATTTTATCTTGTTTCTGAAAGCTTCTTCGTCATTGGGCACCACTTAGTTTTGTAACATATTGCCATCGAGAATTATAATTATCTGAAGTGTGACAGCTCTTTGAAACCTTTGCTATACGAGGTCTTGGAAAGGCCCATGCTAACGAATGTAAGCCCTAATCGAGGCTTAAATTAGTTTTTTGATTGCAAGATTCATTAGATGAAATCAAGAAACGGATGACAACTATCCGTAACAATGAAAGAAATATCTGCTACAGACACTAGTTCAGCTAAGATCCATCAAACATGCAAGCGTCTGCTAGAACGATATTAGCGCTTTGACAGAAAATACAAATTAAACAGTGTTTCTCCGCGAACGACATCATCATTATAAAGAACTGATGAATATTTTAGTGCTTAAATAATTGCGAATGATTTAAATGATATCCTTTCATGTATTTTCCAGACAAAGGAAGGACATAAGAGAAATGCAAAAGCTGTTCGTATTTCTCCTACTTGTCTCCATGATTGGTTTAATTCTGGCACAAGCTGGTACGTATTGCATCAAGTACTATCTGGTTTTCGTTTGTTGGTATTACAATATCACTCAATAAAATATTAGTCCAACCCCGCTTATTAACACGTAATTGCTGTATTGACCAAAGAAGTAAACAAGACAATGAACATGATTAAAATACTATCTCGTTTACACTGTATTACTTTCATAGCGAAATAAGAAAACGATACTAAATAAACGATGTTAATCCCAGTCAATGAATCTATGAATGGTAGCGTAAAAACGTTTCCTACAAGATAGAATGGCAGATAAAAGCTCTAAAGTTGAAACCCTTAGTCCTACATGACAATTTGTCTTAGAAATATGCATGCCATGTTGTGTGTTTATGTGTATGTATTTGTGTTTAGACACCTCTACATAGACAAAGTGTAAGATAATCATATTCATATCCAGGCAGAAACCAACGTCGTGCTGCAAGTAATGACATGTATCACCTATATTGTATGTGCCAGTTCACTATTCTACTTTTTCGTTGCGTTTTGATACAATCATCAGGGGGTGAATGCTTTCCTCCCCTTTTGTAGGCATTCGTTACTTTTCAATTATAACGAATGATATATGTATTACGATTCTAAATGGAAACCAAACCAAGTTGTGCTTATAGCTGAGAGTTAAACTGTGTGGTATTACTATAAACGAATCATGAATTTCAACAGGTAGACCTGGAGATGTGGGTGAACCGGGTGAACGAGGTGATCTTGGAAATATCGGTCTACCTGGTCAGAGTGGTGAACCCGGTGTAATTGGTGCTTCTGGTCTTCCGGGTCCTATAGGTAAAAAGGGGTTTGCTGGTACACGTCGAGGTATGCCTGGAGACACGGGTGATATTGGTAAACCCGGTAGTTTAGGTCCGCCTGGTATACGTGGTGAAACTGGTAGGCCCGGTGCTCCTGGTCCTGCAGGTGGATCGGGTCCTAAAGGTTTTCCGGGTGTACTTCGTTGCTCTGTCCCGGAATTATTAAGTCAGAGTGATTGTTCTTCACGAGGAAACATTTGGTACTACGAAGAACAGAACCAAAAATGTGGACAGATGACTGGATGCTTTGACCCTTTAGATACAAACGTGTTTACCAACGTAGACGATTGTTCCAGACAATGTGTGGCACGTCCTCTTGGAAGTAACGAGGCTACGAGATAAATCAGTTTAGCATTTTCTTCTTTTTGCTGGTGTTACAAATATCTAATTTAGTTATAGTTTTAAATTGTATTATTTGTAAGTTTTACATTTTTCATTTCTATTACATGCCAATATAATATAATCTTGTTTATGTGATTCAAAATTGTACCAGAAAATCATTATGACCTGTTCCTATTTGTAAACACCTAAGGCTGACCTACTTCGTGACCATAATTCAAATTAATGACAGTCACGTAAACATGTTCTTTATTATTCGTGGTTATTATAGGAATAGTAAGAATGTGATCGAGGCTGTATTGGATACATTACTCTAGACTTGTAAATAGGTTTTGTGAAATAAACAACGTTTTTAAACTTTGATTCTTAGCGTAAAATAATTTGTTTTTGTTAGAGTCATGTTGGGAGTATCTTGTGTAAACACGATGACGTGACCCTCATACGGGTGTCTATTTTGCGTCTCCAATTATTGTATAATCTTTGTTTTAGAGAAATAATGTCAGTTTTGGCTTAAAACAGTTGATGTCAAGTCGTTTCCTCTGATGTAGCCGGTTTTCGAGTAGTATGTTAATTTTTCTTCATATTATCGCGTTTTTAAGAGACTAATTCGTGTCTCTGGAAATATTTGAGTGCTCATACAGAGGTCTTGGACAATGAGATTTTTTAAAATCTGTATTCGGATTTTCAATACCGGAGTGTTTTTTATTGTGTTTTTATACATGGAACTACAGACAAACGCACTCACTGTACGCGATAGTGCATACGGCATCGCCTTCCATTAAGGATTTTTATCGGGACTCAAATTTGAATTCATTAGAACATTTCATTACAAGGACTGTTAAAATATAAATCGTGTGTTATTCTTGGACTATATTTGGATTTGATTCCTCAGACCGTAAGGTCTTTTTTCCATGTTTATGTTCTCTCTGTTTTTGTTTCCTTTTTACATTTTTGTCCAGCGAAATAAATTACTTTATTAAATTATTCATGGCTCGCTTTTCTCATATTTTCTTTTATTCCGTTTATAATAGCTTTAACAAGCAATACTAGATATTCCATTACAATTTGATTCTTTCCCTGTATTTTATATATTATGCTGTACTTGGAATAATTGTTTTGTTATAAAGATAATCCTTCTGTTTCCCGGCTTTATCTAAAATCGTCTCTTAAGCAATCCATTCAATGGGAATTTTGAGTCTTCACTTCAATTGCATTTTATCATTTCATCAATAAAGTAATATATTAATAGAGATTAAATTATCTGAAACTTTAAAATAAAACAAAACTTTTGCATCAAAGCATTTGATTTGTTGTCCCGACTATTGATTAACCTGTTGCCCATTTGTCCCCTGATTTAGACGAGTGATGCGCAAGCAATAAACACTATGCATATATACAGATTGCAAAAAATCCTTCAATAATTAACGTGAACGGTCTTATTTGAAAGAGTTTGATGGTAAGGAATTGAAGACTTCCTGAATCAATGTTTAATTGACAACTGATATTTTTATTTCTGCAATCTTTGGTGGAAGAAATCTGCAACAAAAACACGCCACGGAAGGACGTGACGTCCAGTATTTGTATTTGTCTGGCCACCCGGTTGTTCATTGCTAAGTCATATTTATGTTTGGATAAAGCAAATCAATCAACTGTTTAACATTAAAATCATTACAGATACCAACAGGTCATAGATCAATCAGCTTACATGCCTGTCTTCTTATGTATCCACTTATTCATCGTTCTTTCTTTTTCTCTGTAATAACCGATCCATCTACCCGCTTACATACCTATCAATTATTGTTATGCTTTTTGTGTCTATTAAAGACAATGCTAGATCACTGATATTAATATATTTAATCGGACATACCTATATAGTGTTCTTTCGTTGTCCTTTAAACCAATTGACATTAGTATCTAATAACCTATCTTTATCTGCATATGCGTCTCGGCATGCAAAATAGGGTAACGTAATAAATGTGTATATAGCCTGGGATGATCTGATACCTCATCCACTTTTGAAGAAGTAAAATTGAGTGGAAAAGGTCTGGAACCATAAAACATTTTGCAGTGTAGTATTGTGATGATTTTTGTCATTCTCAATTCTTGTAATGTTTATTTATTTCTTCTATCTTTGATGTTCTTATTAGCGTTGAACTCACCATTGCGGGGGTTATTGTATGTTCGGGAATTACCTTCCAAAAACTCCAAACTTATATCCTAAATGTGATTCTACTGTGCAATTTTAATTAGTTAGATGTGAAATAAGACAAACTAAATACATATCCCGGTGATCGAACGCGGCAGATGATCGACTGTATCATGATTGACCGAAGATGGAGGAGCTGCATCAACAACGCACGCAGTTACCCAAGTGCAATAGTGCCAAACGTGGTGAATGATTACAATCTTGTGATGGCAAACTTCAGAATAAGATTCAATGTTCAAAAAAGGACACATACAAAGAAGGTGGACATTGAAAGACTGCGTATTCCTGAAGTCAAAGAATGATATGAGATAGCGATCAAGAATCGCTTTGAAGCACTCAGCAACATGATCGAAAAGGAAAGCCTAGATGAAGCACTCGAAATTGTTAACCATACGATAAAGGAGGCAGCTGAAGTAGAGCTTGGTTTCAAGAGGTACATGAAAGATCCATGGATCAGTGACGAGGTACTCAACCTGGCTGACGAGCATCGGGCAATAAAAGCGAAGATAAATAAGAACCAGAGAAATCCGAAAGTTAAAGATTGGAAACGTCAATACACACAGCTGAAGAATGTCATAGACAATAAGGTTGAGGAATGCCGTGAAGAATGGTTTAACAAACAGTGCCGTGAAACGGAAGAAGCGAACCGCAAGAATGACATGCGATCTCTCTTTCAAAAGGTCAAAACACTCTGTGAAACTGAAGGATAGGCGTGGAAACATTAGAGACAAGGATGGTTACCTACTCACAAAAGATTCAGACATTCTCCAAAGATGGCACGAGTATGGCAAGATTCTATACAACGCAAATATAGAAACAGACGAGAGCGTACTCGGACAACTTTGGCCAAACTGTAAGAGGGATGACCTTGAACCGAATCTCCTTGAAAGTGAAGTGTGGAAAGCTATTGCAAAGAACAAGCTGCGTAAAGCTCCTTGGATTGATGGCATCGAAGGAGAACTAATAAAGGGAGGTGGAAAACGGTTATACAAATATTGCACAAGATCTGCAACAAGATTTGTGATGCTGAAGAATTCCTAACACTTTGGACAAAGTCTCTTGTAGTCACCATCGCGAAGAAAGGGGACACTACCAAATGTGAGAATTACCGAACGATTAGCCTCATTTGCCACGCAAGTAAGATTATATTGGAAATAATCAGGAGCCGAATGAAGAATACAATTGAAGCGCAGATGTCGGAAGAGCAAGCCGGTTTCAGACCAGGAAGAGGCACAATTGAACAAATTTTATCACTGCGATTGATAGCAGAGAAGTACCTTGCGTTGCAGGACAAGGAATTGTACTTGATTTTCATAGACTTCAAGAAAGCCTTTGATCGTGTATGGCACCAAGGCTTGTGGAGGGTACTGCACCATTATGGCATACATCCAAAGCTGATCAATCTCATTGAAACTTTGTACAAGAGAACGCAAAGTGCTATCAGAGTTGGAAACGATGTGACAGATTGGTTTCAGCAATTGATTTGAGTGCAACAAGGCTGCATTTTATCTCCAGATCTATTTAACATCTACCTTGAACATATGGGAGAGGCACTCGATGGCCTAGAAGACGTTGGGACACGCATAAGTGGCAGAACAATTAACAACTTACGTTTTGCCGACGACATTGGTTTACTGGCTGAACTGCTCGGACAAGCTCAACTCCTTCTGGACAAAGTCGATGAGATCAACGCAAGGTATGGACAAGAAATTAGTGAGATCAAGACAGAATGGATGCTAGGGAGTACCAAAGACGCGGGAATAGTAAAACGGAGAATTGAGAATGGAATTTTGCTTAGAGGAAAGAAACTACAGCATGTGGACAGTTTTAAATACCTTGAGACTACCTTAACTGAAGATTGCAGAAACGCGAAGGACATCGAAATACGTACAGCCACAGCCTTGAAAGTGATGAGCAGGTTGGACAACATCTGGAAAAACAAGTATGTCAAGAGTGAGACGAAAATGAGGCTATACCGAGCTCTTAAACTCCCAATTGCCCTGTACGGGTGCGAAGCTTGGACACTTAGAAGCGCTGAGGAGAGGAAACTACTTGTGTTTGAGATGGCGGCGCTTAGAAAGATTCTAGGAGTTCACATTATGGACAGGATGAGAAATGAAGACATCAGAAAGGCTCTTAATCAGACAGAGACAATCGTGCAAAAAGTGCACGAGAGACAACACCAATGGCTAGGACACGTGATAAGGATGGATAAGAACAGGATAGCGAATATTGTAGGGCGTCCGAGAACGACATGGATGAAATCAGCACTGGCTAGATACGACGTGGAGAAGCAAGTTATAATGAGGACTGCACAGGAGAGAGAAGAATGGCGTTTGTTGTCAACACATGCAAGAGCCCACGTCGATGATGTGCAATAGAAATTGTGCAGAGATATGGCGGAGAAGAGAGAGAGAGAAGAAGAAATACATATCCAGGCAGCTAAGATTGGAAACTGTTCAATTCCAATCCTGTCATGCTCTCTTCCAAATATTTACTAAATGTTATACTGCTGAAAATCAAACACAGCTATCGTCACCTAACGGTTTTATTTGTCCTACAATATATACTATAAACTTAACACGAGCTAGACAATAATCACTTTTGGATAAATATAATTGTAAAATTTACATAAGTGAGTTTTTCAAAGAATTTTCCTCATTGCCTCTAAGTGAGCTTTCCGGGAGTCGTTGTAGATGACATCATTCATATAAGTATTGCAATATTCTACACCACATGTAATTATGTTCATTAAACGTTGAAAAGTAGAAGGCAAACCTTCATCCCGAACAGAATCACTTTACATTGGGAGACTCCATCTGGAGTCACGAAGTACTAAATTATTTTGGTTGCCTTTTCCATCTGATGCATTTTCCAAAGTCCTTACGAAAGGTCACATTTAGTGAGGTATATTTTGCATTTCCAATTGTATCAATACAGTCATAGAGATTCTTTGCACTGCAAATAAATCTGTTTTTGGTCACCTTGTTTACTTTTCATGAACCTTACGACATGATAAATGTGGCTTCGGTACAAGAATATAAGGTGATCTCATTCACTTTAACTCGGTCGTATGAAACATTTTCTGCAAACATTAATGTCCTTTATTCAAAACATTCCTGTTTAAAATAAATCATCTTGTACAGATACCGGTTCACTTATATTTAATTTTCAATTTTAATGTCAGGGTATATGTTATTTGTTCGTGTATGAAAATAGAGATACAAGTGATCATATTCAATAATAATTATTTAAATCGAAATTTTCTTCGTGCTGCATATATCAACAGTTTTGGTTTCCATTATGCATAATTTCTGAATTCCGAAGATTGATTACTTCAACGTCACTGTGTGTGACATGAACAACTAAATGGACTTCATTATTAACATGGTTTTCACATTCAAGAAAATCATTTAGTATAATTGCCTCCAGTGAGTATTGATGATATAATTTCAATCACTTACATTCTAATTAACGGTGTATGGACAATAATACTTAGCCTTAAGAGGATTTTATGGCATGGGCTAGAGAGTCTAAACTCTGTCACCAGGCTGAGAACTGCATTTGTTTGTACTTTCTTTTCGAAAATCAAAACAATAAGAGAAATATTCAGACAGAATCAAAATCACTTCTCCCCTTTGGTTACCTCAACACAGTAATTGTGCAATACCCATTCGGTACAAAATATCTGTTTGCAGGTGAGTAATACACATTCTATAGACAGGTATGCTTATTCAGATGGAACGAAAACTCTATAATACCTTCCAAGTATTGTGGTGTTTTTTGCGTGGTGATTTATCACCAACGCGGAAGTAATGAAACACTATATTGAAATTCAAAAGAATTTAGGAGTGGATGAGCATCTATGGATTTTATTTTTATTGTTAACTGCTAAAATATTTTCAGGGATTTATTTTTTTTATTGATTTTTGGTCATTTTTGTGGTGGTTTTGGCTAATCCGTCGACAAGATTTCATGAAAATCGAGGGTGAAAACCCCAGGAATTCATTTTTGATGAAATTTATATCATTGTGAGGCAAATTTTATGGTGTTTTTCATCGTGATCGTCGAATCGTCGATGCTTGTTTTCATTGATTTTGTACTGTTAATGGTTAATCCGTCAACATAATTTCATGAAAATCGATTTTCTCTAAATGAATTCCAAGGGTTTTCACCCTCGATTTTTATGAAGAAAATGAAACCCGTAGCTATCTTTGGATTTTTCACTTACAATTTATATCGTATAATAATTTATAATGGTAGGTGAAGCCCTAACAACTAGATTAGCACGCAAGAGATTAGCTGCAATTATGAGATTTATTCCAGTTCGTGATTCCGTTCGAAACAAGTTAAAAGCAAGACAAGAATTTTAAACCGACTTTACAACGGGTTCTGAACAGTTATTCAAACCCGTCACTACAGCAACCGAGGAAGTCGTATCGACCACTGAAAAAGCCATATGGAGAGATATTCCTCAGGAACAACGAGGGAAAAAACCGGCCCTTCTTCCTGTACTTGAAAAAATAGCAAAAAGATCCAAGCAAACAAAGTAATCTTTAAAAACTCTTCCTGGTGATAATAAGAGCCACTGTACAACTACAGAAGCAACGAGAACGAGAACAACGTGAACGACTTGAACAGGAAGAAGAGGGTGATATTATTAAAGAAGAAGAGGAAGATGAACAACCACAACAAAAAGGGGTAAAAGAGTTGCATTCAATAATTAATTCCTTCCGGGGAAATTAGATCAAATAAGAGATATGAGATTTAATACTACTGAAGAATTAGCTGATTTCGTCGTTAATAGTTTTTATCAGAGAAGAAATTATATCCACAATGATTATAATCTCCCTGATAAACAATCGTGCTATAATGGATTATATTGTGTGTATACAAAAGTAGGTATGGTATAATTTAATGATAAAACATATAAGAATTTTATAGAAGAAATAAAAGAAAGCTTAATCATCTATAGAGAAGAAATCGGATCCTGGATTTCTTAGATTAGCAGAGCAATCAAAAATAGAGAAAATATAGAAAAATCCTCTTTGCAGGGTGCAACTGGTAAAAGCACCGGTCATGGATATCGTGGCAGTGGTCTTGTTCGTTGTCCTAGTAATATTCTCGGGGATATATCACGATTAGAAATTCTCGTAGGAGGTAGACGCGCTGGAAATAACTCACCGGAAATAATTAATGAGGCAGTTGATATCTGCAGATGACTATTTAAAGGTGGTATCATGGATATTGGTGTATACCGAGAGTTTATTGATGAGCTATCGGACGGTTATCACAGTGACTAATTGTCATTGGTGACTTTGTCGCTGATGACTTCGTCGAAAATTCTTCCAATTTCGCGATTAGATAAATAGCATTTAAATAAGATGATCATACACTACAACCACAATAAACCAACCATGACTTACGTAGTAAACTCACGATTGCCAGTTTATAGAGCGTACTACGGAGATGGTCTCGGCAATACCATTGCAGGGTTATTTGCAAGAATGGCTCCAAAAATAGCACCAATCGCAAAACAGTTATCAATGAAAGCTATTGATGTTATTCGTAATAATGGTATTACCTCTTTATGAGGTAATCTGTCGTGTCCTGAAGATATGATGGTAATTTGTGGACATATGGTCTCATATAATGATCCAAATTTCCTGATATCCTTTTTGTGGGATGCCCGTTACCAGAGTTTATAGGTCTGCCTGGGTTTCCTTGTTTGTGGATTTTAGGTAGAAGATAAAATCTACCTACCCTTGGATTTTCTGGGCTTAAGTAGTTTCTCGTTTGCTGGTCGATGTGCCCGATTTGGTACGCCTCGTTAATAGTATTAGTGATGGTTTCTGCATATTCCAGTGTTGGATCATGGTCTAGTTTTTGGTAGAATCTAGCGTCACTTAGTTGTCTACTTGCTTCACTAATGTAGTCTTCCCTATTCATTACGACCACAGCTGAACCCTTATCTGCAGGCTTAATTATGATATCTGGTCTGCTTATAGACAGATCACCTCATAAAGAGCAAAGCAAGCGAACCATTACTGCCAGATACATTGCTTGTTTCCTTAGACGTCACATCTTTGTATACTAACATACCGCACAACGAAGGGATACAGGCGTGTAGCGAAGCATGGGAAACAAGAACAGTAGACAATCCACCAACACACTTCCTAGTCCGACTCCTGGAGCTGGTGCTAAAACTCAACAACTTTGAATTTAATGAAGAAAACTACCTTCAAATTAATGGAACCGCAATGGGCACAAAATGGCCCTTTCGTACGCTAACATTTTTATGGGAAAACTAGAGGGTCAACTATTAGCATCGGTTGAACTTGCACCATACCAGTGGGTACGCTTTATCGATGATATAGAACTGAAGTGGAAACATGGAAGAGATAATCTGGATGATTTCATATCAAAGGCAAACAACTTCCATCCTTCAATAAAATTCACGTCTGAAGTCTCCAACTTAAACCACGTTTTCCTAGACACAACAACCAGACTGGTAGAAAACAAAATCCATACAGACATCTACTCGAAACCAACTGACAAACACCAATATCTCCTCCCAACCAGCTGTCACCCAAAACACTGCATTAGGAACATCCCATATAGCCAGGCACTGAGGATACGCAGAATTTACTCCGACGATGACACATTCCTAAAAAGGTCTGAAGAGCTATTTACCGAGGCTACGACAAGGACCTGATTACTGAGGCAACCAAAGGGGCTAAGCTAACAAACCGCGATGACCTACTAAAATATGGAAAGAAGGAAAAGGCCGATAGGATACCATTTATCCTGACCTACCATCCAGACAACCCCAAAATAGGTAAAATAATCGGGAAACACTGGCCCATCGTAGAATCATCGGATGCACTAAAGTTGATCCTCCCGAAAAAACCTGTAGTAGCCTACCAGAGACCAAAATACCTCAAGGACATCCTAGTCAGGGCGAAGCTAGCGCCAATCACTAATCAAGACCACCCGAGTCAATCTGGCCCCTGTCGCGATAAAAGGTGCAAAAGCTGTCAACACATGATAGAAACCAGGACTTTTTCTAGCACATTGACGAGAGAAAAACTAAGCATACATAGTCCAAACAAAACGTCGAAAACAGAGAATGTAATTTATCTCATCACATGTAAGATCTGTAGCCTGCAGTATGTCGGAGAAACTGAGAGGCTACACAAAAGGATCAACCTTTATAGATCTGATTGGATAACAAAGAAGCTATACAGAAGTCCGGTCGCAGAACACTTCTGACAACCACAACTGGAGCTCCGAAACCAGGAAAGAAAAAGAAATCGTACTGGATACGACGCCTTCGAACACTGAAACCAAGCGGTTTAAACCAAGAAGACTAGAAAAAGACAGCCGTGCACAAATGTAATTATCTTTTCCAGCTGACACATTTTCTTTTAAATAATTCTCTAAATTTGCTTAATAGCCTCTTACTACTAATGTAAAATATCCGGGATATAATTTACGCGTACATAAATTTACATACAAAAACAGATGTGTCGCTTTGGCTCATCGATTTCTAAGTCAATACAGACATTTTACAGCATCCGCAACAAGTTGAAAGAAACTGGTTATAACATAATAAATTTAAAGGTTGAATTCCTGTAGAAACAGGCATGTAAAGTTTTGTAAACACGATTTTTGTATTTTACTTGTCTGTCTTGTCTATGTTCTGTATTTGCCTTTGATAAAGACTCATTAAGAGTCGAAAGGCTCAGGCTAGAGTGATACTAGTTCTGCACTGTTGTTTGTCAGTTTATATATATATATATATATATATATATATATATATATATATATATATATATATATATATATATATATATATATATATATATATATATCACCATCGTGTATCGTTGTACACGAAAACGAAACCAAAGTACATGTGTTTAATAAATAAAATTCCTTGACAAGTAGTATGTGTTTGATTCTGGAACAACAATTGATGTACCTAGATTCTTGCAAATGTTCAAAGGCCGGATCGATTGCCATTCCACCCGACACGATAACTGTGCAAGAATCACAACTGGTAGAATTTCATCCCTAAGATCGTATCAAATTTGAACCAAAGAACAGACCGAACTAAATAGCAGTATTTGCGCCTGAAAGCCTAAGCTTTTAACGTTCATAACACCAATCTTGTAGCTTATACTAGAGTAGTTCCCGTCAACAATTGTATTCATTCGTTTTCAGCGAACTGGGTTTGTACTTAAATAACAAACTAGCCAATGTCTTGATGTTTGTATAAGAAGCCAAGAACATAAATCTGGATGCCTCCGATGAAAAGGACACTTTAGAGAATTCAATGACACAAAGCTGGTTACAGGTGAGGATAAAGACCATAATGTTGGATTTCACTACAGCCGAAATAAAATGAAGCAAAGACTCAGTTTAGAACTAATGGATCATTTGCATATGATTATGATGTTTCCAGATAAATATCTATTGAATAGTGTTATTGTTGTTGTTGTAGCGTTTAACGCCATGTTTCAGCACACGATGCACTATACATGGCGGCCAGTATTAATGGTGGAGGAAGAACCCGGGAATACTCCCGGAAAGAACCACCGACCCACGAGAAGCTACAGGCAAGCTTTCTCACATACCTACATTGGCCGAATCTAAGACTCAAACCCACGCAGACAGAGGTGAGTTGGCAGTGATCCGTAACGGAGAGCGCTTTAGACCACTCGGCTACTCAGACCCCCTTGAATAGAGTGGATGTCAGACTGAAACTGAATCAAAGTAACACCGTCTTACATTTGAATTCCAATGATAACGAGCACCAAAAGACATCAACATCACAGAAACCTGACATTACGCGCGTTCTGTAGAAGTTTTACATTATGTGGGAAACGACATAAATCAAATATTAAGCAAACTGACAGCCAAATATCCGATACGATGAGTGGAAGTAACAAATTGTACCATTGCCTATGCACTTTGATCCAAGCTCAAAGAAAATGTTTTCTAAGGACTGTTACACAAATGCATGCTTATTGCTATCGTTAGAAATGCATCCGTCAAAAGATATATCAATCAAACTTAGTTCGAGTCTCAACACTTCCACGTGTCCATTATAGAAGTCACTCAAAGTGGTCAGATTTTGTATCTGAGACCCTTTGAACATAACTTTGCCCAGAACAATTACTCGACACTGTTTGAGGCCAAGGGACAATAATGACCACAACATCGTTGTCATTTCGTATGATTAATATGCAGAAGGATGTCTTGTGGGGCTTTTGAGCTCACTACAAACCAAGCAACGCGGGTCATTTCCACCCTATATCATCGGACTAACTTAGTGAGAAATTTCAATTTTCAACAGCTGTAATCAACACGGTGAATATCATCTTGTATGCAGAATTCTATAATACTCTCGAAACCAACAGTTAGAGAGACGTGATTCTATACTATTAGAAGCTAACATATAATACATAGATGCCATGGAATTGTGAGACGAGAACAAGAAGAGAAAGACAATCATTTAGTTATGATGCCGAGATGGCCAGAACAAGAACAACATTTAGTCCTATGGTATGCTGCTGACCTATACGAATCTCAGGTATAACCATAAACATTGGTTTGGATGTCACAACGATCATTCCAGTTAGATTCGGCTAGACATTAGAATGATGATGACTCGAGAGGCAAAATTAGAAGCGTATCAGGAGGCAGGTGTGAATTGATGATTAATTGTTGCCTGTGAAAACAGAATGGTTACCTGTGAACTTCATTACATTATTACTCTAGAACAAAAGATGAAGAAGATAGATTGTTTTAAAAACATTATGAGTATCTCTTGTCTTTAGTTCAGAAACAGAGCGTGCAATGATGACAAAGCGTTTTCAATCTTGTAAATACGTTTCATGTTTAAAAACAGTTTGATTGTTGCTTTTTATTTGTGTTAGAGAAGCTTTTCAATATTATTAAACATATTCGTTTTTAAATGGTGTTTTTGTTTTAATTGTAACATTTATCTCTGTAGTTCTTGGTCCAATTTTCCAACATCTTCGCAAATCGAAGTGATGTTTTGAAATCACGTCCGTGCCTAAAGCACATAAAGTGGCATATGTGCCAATCTGGTACCCAGTGATGTTTTATCTTGATGTTTTATCATTTAGATAAGTGAACAAAGCACGCATGCACTCACGCACGCACACTGTTCATTCATGAGGAAAGTGGATTTTAAATAGGGTGTATGCGGTGTTGGATAGTACAGGTGATGTATTGGATAGTATGTGCATGTGATTCCATCATACACCTTTCTTCTGATAGTTGGTGATGATCTGTAGATACCACACAAGACGTGTGATTAGTGTTTGATAGTATATAACTATTCCCAACTTAAATTCTTAAGTTCACGTACAGCCATATTAATAATATAGTAATCAAAAGGTGGTTGCTGGATAGTATATGTGATGTGTTTGGATAGTCCTCAAAACTTCTGGATTGTGTATGTGGTGTAATGGGCTGCAGTCAAACTGTAGGTGCTGAATATGTATTGTATTGTATTACATCTAAAAATGTTCGCATTACAATTCCCGTACGACAACATGTATTTTCAACTTGCAAACAGTTCATAGCCTTCACAAATTAACATTTTTCCTGTATTCGCTTTTGGCCTCACAAATACGTCCACCCTATACAACGTTTGAGCCTATAAAAACTTTTAACACAGTAACACCATTCCATGTTAAACTTATGAACAAATTTAACACAGGATCCCCAATACATACCTACTGTGGGGTATATTGAAATCAACTCCAACAACGTTTCTATGTCATGCAGTTGAAGTTGGCCATTTATAAAACTGTAACTGCTGATAAAAACTTTGAACCCATAATTCCATTCCCATGTTTAACCTATAGATGTCTATATAGTATGATTTGACCCACAAACGTCATCACCATACAAGACTATAGCGCCTATATAGTTATTTTTTGACCTACAAGAGTCACATATGACTTCTAATGTACCTCCACATTAGAGACGTAATTGTCGGGACATCACATCGTACACGCAGCATATGCGTTACATAACAAGTAGTCTACCCTTTCCGAGAGAAGCTAGATTGACTTTGATGCCCAGCTGTGAAAATATCCAGTTTATTTATTTCAGTTTGTTTCACTTTTCTGTGTTCTTTCGTTCTCTGCTTCCAACGATGGTAAAATTGTCATCAAAACTTTCCCGATGATCCCGGATGTCAAAGCAAATGTTAACATGAGATGGGGATGGCTAGTTACCCCAAGAGTAGCCCTATATTCCGCAAGGTACAAAATATCAGCAATCCGTAATTGCTAATTGTCGAAAACATGACAACTTCGTTTTTAAACATAAAGAGTAGTGAATGTAGCTTATCACTAATGACATGCATGGGCTAATAGAAGAATGGGAGTTAACAAGTGCATGCTCATTCCTTTGATCATGCATTGTTTTCATTTTGTAAACAATCCAAATTCAGAATTTATGATATCCTATTAACGCAAGTGAACAAAAATGTCGTCTTCATATATAAGAAGAAATTTCTACACCGTTCTGCAATTAACACATTTCTTGTCCAAAATTATTCTGATATATAAACAAACCCGCCAAATAGACCAACTTCTAGAGTACCCTTTAATTAGGATAGAAAGAGTTATTTCCCCTTAACTATATACCATTGCGAGACTTGGTACTAATTCAACGTCCATAGTAAACATATGGAACTCCATCAATTTCTAAATTCAATGACTTAAAATTTCTGTGTGCTAATGATCAGACCTATATTTCTCCATGCACAACTATTCTTGATGCAAGATTCTGTTTGGAGAACACCATATGAGTCGCGCCATTTTTTTATATCTACATGTGCATGAAACACACGTTATTAATTCTGTACCAAATGAATCAGGTGCTACTTGCATTATTGAGTACTCCTAATTCAAGCCTGTAAAAATACTAAATATACATCAATAGAATATTGTCTATATTTTTTAAATTGCATATAGGATAATCTCTCAATAAGTTAATTTTTTTAAAAATTGTACTTTTTTATTATTAAGCAGTTATGGACCACCACACCCGTATATACACAAATATTTGTTCATCCATTTCTAGACTGGTTCACGGTTCTTCCATATAAATAGTACCGTGTGTCCTGCAACAGTAAGATATCATTACATGAAGTCAGATACCAAAATATGACACAAATACACATATTAAAGGTGGATTGTCTTTTTATATGAACATAAAAAAATCTGGCCTAATAATTTTCTTGAAACAAAATTTTGTTTACAGTTTGATGGAGAATTCCATTGAAAATTATCTAGGTCCAGGGTCTTCTATTGTGTCATAAATATGATATAAATCTTTACATTATTTCGAAGTAAACAGGATTGCTTATTCAATACCATTACAGCAGTTTTAGGGGAATCAATGTAAGTCGTATTTCAGTTATTTTTTTGACACGATTTATTTATTAAATCATGCATTAGAATTACAAACTACTCATTGGTTTAGCACTATTCTTGAACAATTTTGTCGTGAATTATTTCAAGGACATTTTGGATAATATCATTGTGATACATTAAGACTGCTGGCATATTCGCAAATTCAAGACTACTGGGACATCAGCACATTCAATAAAGCAATTCATCTAGCCACTAGAATGAAATACTCTATGTTTTTGGAGTTGTGGAATTTTTCGGTCCATTTTGGGATTTAATTCACATACAGAAATTTCTTTGTAAAAGTTTACTTTGTATTCTATTTAAAAAAATATATTGTTTGTTTAACTTTTCAAAGCGTTTTGGTTTTCACTCTTTCTGTAAATTAAATTACGACCATCGAATAGTAACGATTTACATAAATTACATGGGAGCCTCTAATTTGTTTAAGTTTCAAATTAAATTATTCGTAAAGTTCTCCGTGGTAAAGAATAGTGATCGGTAGTACTGACACGAATACCCAATGTGTGTGTGTGTGTGTGTGTGTGTGTGTGTGTGTGTGTGTGTGTGGTAGTACTGACACGAATACCCATCTTCGTAGACGGGGCTGCGAAATCGTGGCTAGATGGGTAGGTGTTGTCAGCATTTACTGTCAATAAGAATTTATTGATTATTGACTACATTTATCGAATACCAAACGATTGTTGTTATGATATCCGGGTATATTTCATTTTTATATTTTTATATAAATTGATTATAACACACCTTTAGAACCCTTTCATTTTAGAATGTTAGACCACGCATTAAATAACTATCCAGATTATCAGCCTCTTTACAATGTTGGGCACATTTAGAACACTCCCGTCGTTATATCGATTATGCTTAATGATCGATTACTTTTGATACTTTTTATATATATATATATATAGGTAGGTAGGTAGGTAGGTAGGTATGTGTATATGTGTGTATATATATATATATATATATATATATATATATATATATATATATATATATATATATATATATATATATATATATATATATATTGTATGGTTATTTTTTACCACTGCACACTTAGCTAATGTTCTAAGTAATATGTGGGGGGGGGGGGTAATTAAAAAAATCACAATTAGCAGTTAAAGTATGGTTTGTTTATATCGGTACCAAAGTACGGTTGCCCCTGCGAACATACACTCGCATAATTGTACGTGGTAGCTACCCAGCGGAAGATATAATTTCCATTGCCAAGCGCAGAATTCTGCAACATTCCGTTATAAGAAAAAACAAAGGCTTTGTCAGGGTCTGTATTGAGACCTGGTTGGATTTACGAGGGTCGTGTTAAGACTTCTGTATGGTCAGAACTACGTAGGAAAAGTATTTTACTATTTTTAAAACGACGTCCATATAAGACAGTGCCTCAAGAAAAGGTAACTCTTTTGACTATTTTCTGCGAATAATAATCAGTAAATTACAGTTATTTCCCTTTTGCCTATCTTAATAATTGCCAGAAACAATATGATTTTGAAGTAAATGTTTGGACAAATCTCAATGTAAGTTTTGAAAACTGCCTCTATATTATAAAACTATTGCAGAATGTTTATTCATTCATTTTTCGTTTTTCAAATTAGCAGCTTCAGCTTCAAATATCTGTTTAAGCGGTTTAATGTGTAATCAGACAGTAATTTGCAGGATCTTGTGAGATCAAGTCAAGCGTTTTTTGCAGAACTTATTGGCATAATAATGCCGTTTACAGTTTAATAAAAAAAAATATTTCATATAATGATGATAATAATAATAATAATAATAATAATAATAATAATAATAATAATAACAATATGTGCACCCTTTTGATGTTAAAATATTGTCAAAAATGACTTTCCTGGATAGCTTCTCTCCATAAGATGCAGTGTTGTTGAATGTCGGTTTCTATGATTAACGTTACGTGGATGAAAAATGATACAAACACGTTACGCTAGAGTTTGTCTGATGTATCAAACATGACTTCGAATTAAGAACAGTGTAAAGTATTACAAATGTAGGGGAATGTGTGTGTGTGTGTGTGTGTGTGTGTGTGTGTGTGTGTGAAACTAACATTTATCACATTGCTTAGATGCATTTTCTACTCTTCGGAACTAGCTTTGTTCCAAATGGCACCCAAAAATTTTTATGACGGAATCTCAAACATTATAGTTCCCAACACCATATAGTAGTAAAAAAATTCTGCCCGATCCCGTGCCCCAGCAAGTTTTAATGATAGGTACTCCTTCCAATGAAAGTTACTAAAGAGTTGTTTAAAGGGGAAGACAGAGATTTTACGCATACATTGTTCTCTTTATTTAAAAAAAAAATAGGATCCAAGGACACCATCACTTTATCACCATTAGCTCCATAGAATACCATTTATTATAAACAGCGTCCGTCTCTTTTGCTGAAGGTAGCGGGTTTGGACCCGGACCGAGTCATACCAAAGACTTATAAAAATGGTACGAACTTGGCGTTCCGTATAAAGATGTTAGTGTTAGGACTGGTAGGCATGGTATCAGGATGATGTGACTGGGTGGGGCATAATCCTAAAGGTCTGCGGCATGATGTTCCAGAACTAGACATCACTATAAACTGCCACACTGCATATATCGTAGAGATATGACTGAAAATTTGTTAAATATACGTTAAATCTCTCTCTCTCTCTCTCTCTCTCTCTCTCTCTCTCTCTCTCTCTCTCTCTCTCTCTCTCTCTCACACACACACACACACACACACACACACACACACAACAATCAACAATGTAACCATAGGCCACTTTCTCTTCATCAGTAAGTTGATCGCATGAATCCTCTTATAATCCACGGATTAAGTGCAAGAAAAGTAGGGCTTATTTCCTTAAATCCTACAAATTTTATCCAAAGAATATGTTTGTTTAATGAAAACAAGAAAACAATGCTCGACATGATATGTTTTATTCTTAATCTATGCAAAATAAATATCGGTGTCGAAATAGGAAGACACTAATACAACAAGAGCACCGTCAAAATGCTCTTCTATATACATATATCATTATGACAAAATTCATCTTCTTAGATGGCGATCTGTATAAACAATAAATAAAATCCAACATATTTATCTATTCATAGAAAAAGTAAAATAAATAATAAAAGCATCACATTTGCTTTCAAAACGTTTTCATAAGTATCAAAACCAGCCAGGATTTAATTGATGTACAAAGACTTTGAAAGGAAAAGAGTCTACGCCAAGTTTAATCTGATTAAAATAAAGATAATTTAATAATAAGTGAATCTGACATACACTAACGTATCTCAATGTTCTATCAGCTTTTAAAATTCCCGGTCGACTTATTTTAAGTAGCTAATCAGGTACATGGAAAGTGTTGCTCTTCGTGTTACGGAGGGTTGTCTTAGAAAGCATATGTCAATTTCGTTTTAATTAAATTGATTATTCTAAAGGCCAAGAGAGCATGACCTCGTGTCTGCGTCTGTCAGATCTCAATAATCTCGGTGATCTTGAATTTAATATGTTCAGGACAAATAAATCAAAAACGCTTCATGCGTTAAGAATCCCACACCTTAATCCTTAGATCGTGCAAACACGGGTGTGTGTGTGAAGAGAGAGAGAGAGAGAGAGAGAGAGAGAGAGAGAGAGAGAGAGAGAGAGAGAGAGATGCTCTGATCATAAGTGTATATTTCAACTCAAACTTTTAAAAAAAAAGCACGGTTTCTTCGACCGCGAACGTAGCCTAGTAAGAACAAACCTAATGATCTCTTGTCTGCCATAATGATCCAATTCATAGCCTACAACTAAATAGGGTGACCTGATGTGTCCGCTTCTTTCAAACAAAGGCTAACTAAAGATTGCACTTTGGCCAGAGCAATCAAGTTACTACGATTACAATGATAGTTGCCCAATGGTCATCCGATGATATACGTAAAAACGCGTTTCTGGTGAAAGCAAGTCGTGGTCAGAAAGGATGCAGATTGCAGTCACAAGAGACTGAAATCTGTACTACAATGAAAACTATTCAGTTCAAATCGACTTTAATTTCTCATTGACTGGTATCATAAAGGAAATCATATTAAACAGCTTTTTTTATATAAAAAAACGTGGTCTTTCCTGGTCCTAACCGAGTGACAGATAAGTGGAGGGTACATGTACTATATGTTAATTTGTACGTCTATATTGGGCTTTTTGTTACAATTAGTTACAATTTGTTACAATTAGTTACAATTTGTTACAATTAGTTACAGCCCATGCGCCCAACCATATTTATAGTTCATACCACTCTTATAAGTTATTATTTCATAGAGTATTGGTCTAAATGAAATATAGAACATTCAGATGATTTCTCTTTGAAATGTTTCACGTGACAATCACCCCTGCTCAGTTGGAAATGTCAAACTTGTACGCGTAGAATGCTCTCCTAAAGTCAGATCAAAAGAAAAAGACCTGAGGCAATTAATCTTCCCGTTGTAACGAGTAATTGTAACATCTCACTGTAACGCCAGATTGTAACATCTCATTGTATCGACAGATTTTGACATCTCATTGTAACGACATATTGTAACGTCTCATTGCAATGACAGATTGTAGCATCCTCGGCTTCTATACACGAGCTCACATCTATACGTTTATGCTACTCTCGTAGCTCAATAATGTAAAATGAATTATTATGACGTCACTAAAGCAGCTTAAGCAAGTAATGAAACATAATGAAATACAGTAACATAACACACACGGTAGTATGGGCATTCTGTCTATCACATGAATATCGCCACTGTTAAAAATAGAGGAAAAACATCACTTGCAATAATATGTTTCGTCCAACGTTCCCTATAAGCTGCGCACGTGCGCGCGCAGCTGCTTAGGCATTCCCGCACAGCTGAATTGTCATTTTTGCTCAATTCAACGTTAAATTTTGCTGTCTCCGTAATGCTTGCGCAGTGCAGCGAGCACTGCGCGCACACCTACCATTCGCTTAGATGGAACGTTTCGTCGCCACTATAATGAAGTGGCAGTGATGACGTCACTTCCGCCCAGACATATATATTCAACTTCTTTGGGTTTTTTAAAAAAAACAGCAACAAAAAACATGTCAATAACAAAAATACCGTGCATGAACAAACAATGCTATTTTGTGCAGGTGAATTAGTAGCATTTCCAGCTTGCGGCAAAAATATCAGCTGCTCGCAAATTTTCATATTCTACTAATTTCTATTATTAATATATATTTAATCTGAACGCAAAGACATAGTATCTCCATCAGTAATTATGAAAATGTAATCCATTATTCATCCAGCACATACATTGCAATTCCAACGAGGGAATATTCTTACAATAATTATTTAAATTAAACCACATAGATGATTAAACAAGTGAAATCATACAAATATCATGTCAATCAAATTATTTATACTCTGAACGAGAAGTTGAAGATGTATTTTCGAGAAATGGACGTTAGAATTTATGACGATCATAAAGCGGTTTTGTGTCAAATTGTGGGGATTTCAAAACTAAAGAAAATATTTCCTGAAGTATTCAAGAATTTAGATAATTGGAAACAGAAACAATAACCTGTCCATGGAGATACTTTTGTTAAAGTCGCCTCCCTTTAAATGTGTTTGCTGGTCTATTTTCATTTTTATGGGCAAGACGATGTGCATAAAATATGTAAGGAAAGCATTAGAGTATTAAATGTAAACTATAACAAAAATTGTGATGACCCACTGTGGATCTCATCTTAGACGATAGATTTATTTTTCTAAATTGTACAATAACTAGCCAAACCAAACTTTGTAAATCAAAGTCAAGCACTATTTGCAAAGACGATTCGTGATAAACATGTAAACTGGCATATATTCACCAAGCAAATAAGGCATACTATTACATACAAGCGTTTGTAATTGTTTAAAAGCTAAGTAAAACGAAGCTTGAACTAATTAAACATTATAATATTTAATTTTACTAAATCACTAACAAAAAAACAATGTAACATAGTTTACTTTTCGACGAAGTTGATATTCATGACGTCAAGGAGCTGACAAATACATAGATAAACAGACATACACACAGACAGACAAAGAGAGACAGACAGACTAAATGATAGATAGTCATGATATAAAACATCAAAAACTCAATTGCAGTACTGTCTTAATTATCCGAACTACATGGGTGGCGGGGCAAGTTTAATAGGAACAGGCTCAGACCTTTCCGCCGAGGACTGGAGAAAGCCCTTCGGAAATAATGATGATGACAGATAGAGAGACTGATTGATAGATAGAGTCAATGCAGAAAACATCAAAAACTCAATTACAGTACTGTCTCTGTTATTCAAATTACGTGGGTGACTGGGGAATTTTTTTTATTAGTAACACGTTACCATGGTGATTAGTACGGCATTATTTTACTTTACGAACTTCAAAAGAATTTTTACTTATTCAGACTATATAGTTTAGTGTAACAGAATATCTCGCTATTGTAACAATGGTTTTATACCTAGACCATATAAACCGTATCCATAGTCTCCATGGATTAACACACAAGGATCTTTTATGGATCCTATTATCTTTTTTTATCTAATGTTATATTTCTGTCTTTCTAAAAACTTTTTACTGTTTTTGGTGTTTAAGGTCACGCCTTGTTTGCAAACTTAGAATGTTGAAAGAGAACGTTTGACCTACATCCTATTTTGTTTGAGCTTTTTCAATTAAAGGTTGTGACAACAAAATATTTCATTCCTACTTTAAGTTCAGTCTGTGGAATTATTTACTGATGTGTTTTGATATAATTTGAGAAGAATCATTTTTTTAAATTATTAAAATGACAAGGTGTTCATTAATATTTTGGACAAAAACACTTTTGGATTATTGTAAATTCATTCAAAGACATTATGGATTATATCATTGTGATAAATCAAGACTGAACTTACAGCAGCCAATTCAATACTTTGGCACATCAGCACATTCAATGTTTTGGGAATGCATTCGGAACATTCTTTACCTTTGTCTTGTGATAGAATAGTTTATTATTATTTGGGATTTA
The DNA here is from genome assembly GCA_029339505.1 of Unio delphinus. Classification (NCBI taxonomy): domain Eukaryota; kingdom Metazoa; phylum Mollusca; class Bivalvia; order Unionida; family Unionidae; genus Unio; species Unio delphinus. The sequence goes on along the minus strand of JAQISU010000154.1, from coordinate 7,112,660 downwards.
ATTCAGTGTGATAAATTCCTCTTAAATTTCACATTGTATTTTGAATGTATTTGTTGATTTTACTAAACTTGTTTGTTTCACTCCTTTCTGTTACAAAGTCAAAATCCATTGAGTCGTAATACTAATAAAGTTATCAAATTATGCGGTTTTCTTGAGGTGACATTTTACCTCAAAACTTACAGCACTGTGGCAGTAGAATTGTCCTACCAAGGGGATATCATCCTCTTTGAGGGTTGTAGTTCATGTACTTAATTCTCGCTTACTCCGAATTTATTCTGGATAGAAACTGATCCAGGTGTTCCGACTAAGGAGAACCGATTTGATAGGTGCGAGTAAGTGTAATCAAGTCATATATTATAAACGTTTTTAAACATGTTGGTTCGGATTATGTTTAATGTACGATACGTAATGTTCAGAGAGAATGTGTTTTTCCGTATTTTATGCACACAATAATATGAAACTATGATGGGAAAATTTACACTAATATATCACTTCAGGCAGCGACAAAGCGTGTACATTGTAAAATTAGGTGCGCGTGAACTTGTTGCCAGGTAGCGGTATATGGCTGTACCTTTGACCTTAGATCCCAAGTACTCGTGCATTTCTATGCTTTGCACAACTTTAACTGCATTGCAGCTTTAGTGAAAGCGGGTTAGTGAGTTAAAGGGAGATGTTTAGGTAAATAAAATGTTAAAATATTCGTTAGAACTACAGCATAGTACTTACTAACGATTTTCAGCACAATACTTTCGCCCCATAATTAAATAATATCGGTTCAAAGTTAGAATCTAGTTTCTTATAAGCAGGTCATTTGCAGAAAGGTCTCCATCACTGCTATGGAACCTTTAAAAATATTTTCTCAGACGTCATTGAGTCCGTTCGAGATCCTATCACCTTTTTTCCGAGAAAAGAATCAATGGACGAAAAGTGTATCGGGACTGAGTACACGCGTCCCTATCTGATACAGAAGATTTGCATACCAGTGCATGCCGGTACTTACAGCGTTTTTGTGACTCTCATGTGCATCACTTGCAGATAAAATGAATATATTTAAATATTGTGAGACGTCATGCATAAAACGCAATGGAGCAAACACAAAATGGGCTACGTCATTATTGTTTATGTAAGCATAACACGAAGCCACGACGCCGTCAACGACTATTGTCCCGTCCTTCGTTAATGGTGCATAAATCCCTTGCCTAGTGTCCACTGATATGTTGACAACTTTTGAGAATTTCAGTGCATCTGTGTTCTCGTCCGTTACGAGATAATCGCCAACACTGACATCATCAGCGTAAATGACTTCCAGAGAATCTATGCTTGTGGAAGTATAGTTGTTACGCGAGATGTAGATAAGATGTTTTCCCGTCAAAGAAATGCGACGTCCATTTTCCGTCTCCAAATTATAGAATCGCCCATAAGCTGATCTATCCAGGTCCATCAACGCTATCACTTCGCTATATTTTAATATCCCATCATCTGACATGCTCAGAACACGATCCCAGACACTTATTTCCGCCATTGACTTCACTCCTTCTGCTTCCGTCTGAATCAAGCTACTTCCAGGGAAGCAACCACCTATAACCACAGCAACCGAAGAATCTGAAACGGAAGATCAAATCAATAAGCCTGGAGCAACCAACATGCTAATAATTTGGATTTATAAAGTCCCTAATATTCAAATTTCGGTCAAGTAATGAGAAAGCTGTAAGAAAAGAAAGAAGAAAAAAAAAACAGCATAATTTCAGCAGCATTCTAATTACTCGTTTATATCCGGAATTTATTCAGCCTATGCCCAACGGCTGCTTCTTGGGTATAGCCAAGCTTTGAAAATGGTATGTACCTCTACAGATCTCGTCATTCGTATGGAATGGGTTCTCAGTATCTATATATATCCACGTAAAAACCGTTGGACCATACAACAGAGATGCGCAACATAATATATTCCCGTTATGCGATCGATTGATCGGTCGTTCGTTAGGAGTTAATAAGCGGCAACAAAGAAAAAGTGAAACCCACATGCTTTGTAAAATTTAAAAAATACTTAATTTCCCTGTAAAAATTATTGCAAAAGCGGAGTGAAAAAACTTAAAATTTTAAGAATCAAATCCAAAAATAATCCAAGAATAATGCACGAATTAAATTACAAAAATTCTAGTAATGAAATGTTCTCATAGATTCAAGTTTGAATCTTGTTGGAAAATCCAAGATGGAAGACAATGTATGCTGAGGATGATTTAGATTTTTATCGTAGCTTTAACAATTTTTCAGTCATATCGCTACGATGTTTGCTGTGTGGCAGTTTATAGTGATGTACAGAACTGTGAAATCGTGCCGCAGAAATATCCCACCCAGTCACATTATCCGGACACCAGGCCGACCAGTTGTAACACTAACATCTTAATGACTCGGCCGGGGATCAAACCCACGACTTCCCGCATCCGAGACGGACGCTCTAACCACTAGGCCACTCGAGCTGCAGTCTGTTTTATGTGTATGTATAGTTCCTTGTAAATCACAAGATTTAACACTGTTATTGGAAATCCGAAAAATATTTTGATAAACTGTATTTGTCCAAGAAATACGTATGGACACATCAAATATTTCCAGAGATACGAATTATACCTTTTCAATACAACTGGACTGAAGGAAAGTTAACATGGATTCAAATTCTTGGCTACAACAAAAGAAAATGACTTGACGTTATTTGTAAAAGCTCAAAACTGAATATATTTCACTATAACAAAGATTATATCGTATTCCTCTAATACGCAGTTTTAAAAAATCACAAAGTTGTGAAATCAAGTGGGGGGGAGGAGTCACGTGATCGTTTATATCACGTACTACTAACATGACCCTGACGAGCATCAGTCATTTATACTATACAAAATGAAACGTTGTTTACTTCTTTACTAGTCCCATCTTGACCTTGACAACAACCAGTGATTTTAAAATAAAAATGAAACCTGTTTACGTGGCTGTTATTAAACTTAAATCAAGGTCAGGATCTAGGTCAACATTACTTGTTTACCTAAAAATAATTTGGTCAACCGATTTGCTGGAAAAACATCATCTCGACTGAATACAGTTACATTACAATAGCATGTAATGAAAAATATTTTTTTAAATCTATCTATCTATCTATCTATCTATCTATCTATCTATCTATCTATCTATCAATGAACGTCATTGTACATGAAGAACGATAAAATTCTCCAATATTATTTATTTAAAAAGAATGAGAAACGAAGTCACGTATGATGTATAATTGTAGATAGACTTTTGTGTTTGTCTGTCAGAGAGACAAAATGATCTAGTTTTCTAGTTAGGAAGTAATATGTTTGCAGGACCCCCTTCTCTCGTGTCACATTATTTTACCCCCAACGAAACAATTAGTTCTGCAGACCAAATCAAATCCATGTATAAAGTCAGACCCAATATTTGATACCTGTAAAATAAGGCCAAATTTTCCTTCCCAATAAATTGTGACAGAGCTGCCACGAATTTATTTGACTTTCGGCGTAAGATTCGTCAGCAGATCTTCCACGGATAACTGCTAGAATGATGCCAGTGAGTGAGTCACATTGCACCGATATTAAAATTCCAAGAATGGAATGATTATATATATATATATATATTCTTATTTAGATTGTTTGTTGTGTTCTTGGGAGTTTGTTTCTGCTTGTTTTGGGGTTGATATTCTCTTTTATTGGTTTGTTTGTTTGATTAGGATTTTTAACGTAGCTTTAAAAAAAAATCAGTCATATCGCTACAATGTCTGCAGTGAGGCAATTTTTAGTGATGTCTAGCACTGCGGCATCATGCCGCAGACATGTAGCATGATGTCCCACCTAGTCACATTATCCTGACACCATGCAGACCAGTCCTAACACTAATCTCATAACGCTGAGCGCCAAGCGAGGCAGCTGTTAGTGCCATTTTTATAAGTCTTTGGTAAGACTCGGCCAGGGATCAAACCCAAGACCTCCCGCTTCCGCGGCGGACGCTCTACCACTAAGCCACCGGAGTGGTTATCTTTTTTGTGGTAAAAAGACTTTGATAAATGGTCTAGAAAGTGTGATGTCTGTCTCTGAAACCTAGATATGTCTGTATTATTGTCTGAAAATCTGCAAAAACAAGTATATAATTCATCTGCAACGACTTGTCGTTGTTTATGTACCAGACGACCAATATTCCCTCTAAGCGAATGGTAGATGTGCGCGCAGTGCTCGCTGTACTGCATAATCATTACGAAGACGAGCAAAATTTAACGAATGATTGAGCAAAAATTGACATTTAAGCTGCGCGGGGATGCCTGAGCAGCTGCGCTGCACGCGCGAGCGCGGCTTAGAGGGAACGTTGCAGACTACCGTCTGCTCGCGTGGGCCTAATTTATTTTAGATTCTGATAACGATAGTTGTGAATCGACAAATCTAAATGGACCATTGTTTTCAAGACCCTTAACAGTCCTGAAAACACATTTTAAAGAGCATAACCCTCAATCTTCTCCATATGAGGTAATCATTTTAAGTTGCTACAACGGTCCACATTTTTGCGTTGAAAACCATTTCACAAATTGTTATTTGTGTTTCTTTTTAATAGGTCATGCTGTCTATTGCACGCTAAGCACACATTCATTTTACTTTACTTATTTTAATTTTTTTAAAAACCCATATAAAAGCATGTTTGAAAATCATTAACAACAACAACATCAATATATTATTGCAAAAAACGTTATAATGTTGGCTACCCTGTGCCATGCAATACCAGCGAAGCTTTATAAAAGAAAGAACAGGGAAATAATTTCTATAAATCTCTAACGCCATAATGCGATGGACAAATTCAGTCAGACATTTTTAATGGAAGTTACATTCGTCTTTCGTATATCTATATAAATATACCGATATGGAAACAAAACAAAAATCAAGCAAATAATGACGAAACTCTAATTATTTCGAAATGAATAGAACACACTGATCAAGCGGAAATGCTGAAAAAAGCTGTCTTCAGTCATGCATAAAATTAGCTGAAAATTAAAATATCGACGAGTCCCCAAATCCAAGAATTAACACGTCATCGTATATCGACCGGTCCTCAAATACAAGAACTAACACGTCATCATATATCGACCAGTCCCCAAATATAAGAATTTACATGCCCTCATATATCGGTCGGTCCCCAAAAACAAGATCAGTACATCCATAAAGATCGATCGATGCCCAAAAGCAAACTTAGCACATCCTCGAATATTGACCGATCCCAAAAGACAAAATGTATCAAATCCCCAAATATCGATCGATCCCCAAAGACAAATTAATACATCCTCAAATATCGACATGTCCTCAAAGATAAGATTTAGCACTTCCTCAAATATCGATCGATCGCCAAAGATAAGATTAGCACGTCCTAAAAAAAATCCCCAACAACAAGATTAGCACGTCAACTTCTGAGCATAGCTAGTTTCATTTTATCAAAGTCTTTTCTTTATAAACATAACCAAAAACTGCAAAACAAGTTGTTTAACGTGAAAATGTCAAGTAAGGTACTTGTAGGAATATGGAGATAAAATACATTTAAATTTTGTATTTCCTACACTGCGATCAGAAACAGACAAACATAAGGCCTTCTTGATACAATTACATATTTATAAACATATAACTTTCTTTCGGCAGACTTCTGGACTGGTGGTGGTGGTGGTGGTCGGAATAGTCCAACTGGATCCTGTCAGATTCCAAAAGAGGGGGACACTAGATGTGCAGAAATCACACGATGAGGAGGCTACCCCCAGTCCGACCCCTCTTTTGGAGCTAGAAAGCTCTTAACTTCTTATCATTTTATTACCTCGTCAATTAAGCGTTACATAATCTTGAGCAAATAAGACCTGCTGACTCAGGCCCTTTTTTTCGCGAAGATAGTATGTTTGAATTTCTTGATCCCGGAATGTGCATGTGAAAAAAGAAGTACTTTTTTGTCACTTTATTAGTCAGCCTTAGTACTTTACGATTTATATGCATAATACCAATGCAAAGAGCGAGCATTTATAAAATAAAAAACAGCATAGGCGAACAGAGTCCTTTCTCCGCTCTGAATAAACTGTTAAAATGGGAACGTTTAATACAATTAATGCAAAAAATTAAATACCAAGATGTATTCGTAATACATCGATTTATTGTAGATATATGAGTGTGTTATAACTCGATCTACCGTAATTCATCACAAAGACAGGGATACTTTTTATGGATTTTTTGTCTTTCGCCCTAATTTTTATCGCCATTTTTTCTGCTGCAGACAAAACAGTGTAACTGGGCGACCATACTTCGGAGCCGAGTAACGGCAGGTTCGTCCTACGGCCCTTTATACAGATCTAATTAACGCGTCGGGACAAAAGTCATGCGTGCCGGGACGGCCGGGCTGCGGATTAGTGGAAGAAGAAAAGGTAAATAAAATAAGCAAATCAGAATCTTTTCTAAAGAAGGATTGGTTTAAAGGGTCAATAAGCCAGTGGAAGCATCTTAATTATTTGTGTTTATACAGGTATTCTAATAGGCCGAATTATAATATAGAGACCTAGTCTATCAATGTCACCGTCGGATTGTTTGCAACGTCCAGATTATCAATACAAATGCCCGTCCTACCCCACCCGCCTACCCACCTCCACCTTTCAGAAGGTATCGAAAAATTATCCCTATTTTCCCTGTCAATTTGACAATGTTTTAAAATAGAATAAGATTAATACATCACATTTTTACTATGAAATCTGACATTAAAGGCTTGTAGTTAATTCATATGAAAAATGTAAGATGTGCCGGAATGCAACTAGAGATATTTTAGAAGAATAAATTTAGGCATTACATATCAAAATGGGAATTTAATGCCATAGTTACATAACATTACAAACGAACGATTAAATACTCAACTAGTTACAATAAAACTAATGATTGTAAGAAGAAAAAAAAATCAGCATAAAAAAAAAATAAGCACGCGTGTTTAACTCCTACCTCTCATTCAAGGCATTCATATGCATATATATTGCAGATTGATGGAAGATTTGTGTGATGGATTCTGCAACAAAATCTCTCTCTCTCTCTCTCTCTCTCTCTCTCTCTCTCTCTCTCTCTCTCTCTCTCTCGTGATTTATCTCTCCTTTTTTTTTCAAAAGTATTAATGTAAATGCATTGTTTAAAATTCGCCAACATGTTAATTATTTTTAAGTAGACAATCACGTCGTTAAACAAAACAATAATTATGAAGATATACTTAGACCTACTCAATCCACACTAGCATGTATATTAAATCAGCAATTTGTGATCGTATACCGTAACAGAAATTAGATGAGAAATCATGCTGTCCAAAACATAATGAGAAATCATACTTCAATGTCTCAGAAATCATGTTGCAATGTCTCAGAAATCATACTTCAATGTCTCAGAAATCATGTTGCAATGTCTCAGAAATCATACTTCAATGTCTCAGAAATCATGTTGCAATGTCTCAGAAATCATACTTCAATGTCTCAGAAATCATGTTGCAATGTCTCAGAAATCATACTTCAATGTCTCAGAAATCATGTGGCAATGTCTCAGAAATCATACTTCAATGTCTCAGAAATCATGTTGCAATGTCTCAGAAATCATACTTCAATGTCTCAGAAATCATGTTGTAATGTCTCAGAAATCATACTTCAATATCTCAGAAATCATGTTGCAATGTTTAACGTATCAGGATAAATCATAATACAATGCCTGAAAAAGCAGGTAGCAATGTTTAATATACCATGAGAACTCCTACTATAATGAATGAGGAATCATGTCGAAATGTTCAAACATGAGGAGCAATCATGTCGCAATGCCTGCGGAATCATGTCGCAATGTTTAACATGTCAGAATCAATGTCTGAGAATCATGCTGCAGTGCATGAGAAATCGTGTTATAATACCTAAAACAGCATGCGAAATCATTCAGCAATTCCAAAAACGTCATGAGAAATCATGCTGCAAATGCTGAGAAATCATATTGTATTTTCAGAGAAATCACGAAAAATATACTGCTATACCTAAAATACCATGTGAAATTAAGCGGCACTTCTAAATCATTATACAATGCCCAAACATCCTGATAAATCATATTCCAATATCTGCCTAATCAAACTGTACTACCTAACATATCACGAGAAATACGCCTGCTGTAGCTTAACTATCTGGATAAATCATACTTCATTGCCTAAACACCACGAGAAATCATACTTCATTGCCTTAACTCCATGAGAAATCAAACTTCATTGCCTAAATGTCACGATGAATCATACTTCATTGCCTAAACACCATGAGAAATCATACTTTATTGCCTAAACACCATGAAAAATCATACTTCATTGCCTAAACACCATGAGAAGTCATACTTCATTGCCTAAACACCATGAGAAATCATACTTCATTGCCTAAACACCATGAGAAATCATACTTTATTGCCTAAACACCATGAGAAATCATACTTTATTGCCTAAACACCATGAGAAGTCATACTGCATTCGTAAAGCATCATCGTGAGCCATAAGGCATTATAATGCATTTCTTTAAACATCATGAGATTGCATAACGCAATGCATGACAAGTCATAACTTAATGCCAAAAACATCATGAGAAATAGTGCTGCAGTGCTTAAAACATCATGAGATATCGCAATGCAATGCCTCAATCTTCTTCCATAACGTGATATTGCTTCTTCGGATTTCTTAATTTAATTGTATTTATTTAATAGCCTATATTTGCATAAGTCATTATGCTACTGGCATTATTTTTGTTGTATTCTTAAAATATTTTGTCGCGTGAAAATATTGTCTTAAAATATCGAATGAAAAAAGTACACACCTGATTTAACAGAACAATGGATATGGCCACGTGACTCATAGTACACCCAATCGAATCCCGCATCTACTGCAAGTCGTGCTAGCATGCCGTATTTAGATCGGTCTCTATCAGATGTCGTAATATCCACTGCCCGACCTTCGTAGTGGAGGGAACCTTTTTCATGGTGACCATCCTCATCCCATGATTCCGTCACACGCAACTTTACCCCGGGCCACGTGTTCGTTACAGATATCGCTAAAATGTTTAACTTGTCTTTGCATCTCTGAAAAATAGAGTGGACATATTTCACACACATATTAACGCTTTTCATTGCCGTTTGTAAGAAACGAAAATGTCTCATGTATTATGAAAGAAATAATGATAAATATTTCCGATTCACATAAAAAAAAATATTTCTTTTTATCTTTTCCCTCCCATCACAAAATCAAACTTCTGGATATGTTCTGGCTGTTAGCCAACACGCACGCACGCATACACACACACACATACATACACACACACGCACACACACACACACACACACACACACACACACACTTAAACACCGTATTCTAGAATTTATTCACTGCAATTATTTTCTTATATTTGAGTTTTCAAACAATGTTTAAAATAAATTTGGTTTTGCAGAATAATTATCATGTACTTAACCGTCAAGAAATGTAATTCGAACCGGGACATTTCGGGGAAGAGTTTTTTTAATGCGAACTTTATATGTTAACACGTGGTTGTTAAATATATAAAAATTAAGCTCGAGCTACATACATACATACATACATACATACATACATACATACATACATACATACATACATACATACATACATACATACATACTCAGTACACACATACATACATACATACATACATACATACATACATACATACATACATACATACATACATACATACATACATACATACATACATACATACATACGCACTGAGACTTGTTGTTATCTTAACGAACAGTGAACACCAAAACTCAAAATAAATACGCTGGAAGAAACTTGACATCGCAAACCTTTGCGTGTAAATATATGACACTATATTATACTATTATGATATCCATCTTTCGTATATTAGATTTGCTTCCTGATTCTGCTTGGGTTAGTGTAAATCTGAGCCTTTAAATACCCCGGACAGCGAAACAAGGACAAACGGCCGACACATAAATGATTGATAAATGAAGAACTAGTAAATGGTATTTTTTTGTGTTAATCTGTTTTATGCCATACATATATGAGTTAGAAGATTTAGATATGTATATATTGGATTGGTTTATACATATATAACCATTCAGATAGATCCAATGACAAATAGGTACATGGATAGATGGATGGATTAAGGGATGTATATAATGCTAGATGGCTATGTTGATATACAGACATATAGATTTGTAAAATGTTAGCTATCTTGATAAATAAATAAATAATAAATAAAAAGGTAGGTAAATATAGATTGGTAATACATATGTCGTTATGTACCTATGAAATCAGTACGAGAAAATGCATAACAACATAATTACATACAGTGAAAATGATGTAACTCGAAAAAGTGCAGATAATTCAGTGGGTAAATCCTTTGCACAATGGTTGCGGGTCGGAGAGGGTAGAGCTAACATTTATCACTCAATTTTTCATACGAATGTTATGTAAAATTTATGATGCGAGACCAAGTTCACGCATTTCAGACCTCCTTAACTAATAAGAATGTGTTGACGTTCGAAGCAAAATACGTCGAGTTTAATTGTATTTTTTTAAAATAAAACATCATATTTACAGGAATTACGACTGAAAGCCAAACAATCCTTCCAATTATCTGTTATAATCTGGACATGAATTGAGGTGGATTTTGATTTCCTCGGTGATACATCGCTAAAATCTCGCTGTCGGTAGAAAAAAGCTCGTGTTTTGAACAAAAATTATATTAAAGACCTGCCAGAAAGACCTTATAGGTTAATGTGTTTTATTTAACATACTAAACAAACACACAGATAATGGATTTATCGAAAGAATATGTTGTAATCATCTATGTACAAGTGGGTTAGACATTCGGGTGGATCTTCATTTTTTAGTACGCGTGAATTAGACATTCGGATGGATCTCGGTTTCTTTGTTTTCTTTAGTCTACCGCCGTAATATAAACCTAAAAAATGCTTTTTTGCAGATGCAAATTATTGTTTTTCAACAGAATGTTTTCTTTAAATAAATTACAGTTTGTAGGCATGATTCCCTCTCATAGACTACAATGGGTTATATTAAGATTTTTTATTCCTGGATTTATACTTTCAACGATGCTAACAGAAAAACAATCTTGCCAATATCAGGTATTCACGAGTTAGGACTGTCTAATATGGAGAAAATTAATCAAGTTTTGATTCGCATTCTTAAAAAAAAATGAATAAAGGGAACAAAAGGAGAGAAAAGTGAAGACCATACTAAATAATATGACCCTAGTTTTAACTCGCTATGTTAGGCCATTACAATAATGGCAAGTAAAATTAATTTATTCTCAGTGACCCGGATTCTGTAGGTGTTGCAACAGACTAAACAGAATCTATCCTTTTATTGTTAAATAATGTACCGCATATCAACCCCCTTCCGTCATGTCTAAACTTGGAACATAACTTGCTTATTGTATGAGCAATTGTTCGGAAATAATTGTTTTTGTATTCAACCCTTGATGTTATTCTCCAATACCCGTCTGGCCGAACCAACACATTTTACAGGACTTGACAGCCACTTAACATTTTATGACCTGCGAGAAAGAAAATAGTACCGTATATAACATGTACCGTACACAACAATGTGGAAAACACTTTTCTTTTCTTTTGACCAAACCGTGAGGAAAATTTCTGTCTTCAAGCGACATTTATATTGATGAATGTTAGAGATACCAATGTCTCAACTTATCTTCCGTTCAAAATGTAAAGGCGTACTTTCAACATTTCAACACAAAACCGGGGTGCAGAGGGATGAGGTGGAGGGGGGGGGGGGGTTAGAGATTTTCATAAAGTAGCAAGGCTATCACCAACCTAATTTTGCATAGCAGTTTTAGAAACAGAACATGTGATAGTAAAGAGACACTTTCGTTGTCATTTTCCTTGTTTTTTCCAGTCCCACAGAAAATAGCCCACACATTTGTTAGCTTATTTTCAGTATGTACATTGACTTTATACCATAAATCGATCTTTGTATTCAACACACTTTAAATAAAATATATCATTCACAATACATTTCTCGAATTCATAACCAAATACACACGCTTACATATATATATATATATATATATATATATATATATATATATATATATATATATATATATATATATATATATATATATATGTGTGTGTGTGTGTGTGTGTGTGTGTGTGTGTGTGTGTGTGTGTGTGCCGATAATTACAGCACCACTTCCTAGATATAGAATGGTGATGTAAATTTTGGTATAAATAAAATGTGTCAAGTCTATAAAGTCATATTAATTATTAGCCATATTGCCAAATGATCATCATATCTCAAAACTTCGTAATGTAGCTTCATTCATTCTCACTTATAATTAAAGATAAGTTTTCAAAGAAACCAATTGATACAAGTTACCTTTTTACTGGCAAAATTTGTACCACGATTGTAGTTTTGTGCCTGAAATGAACGTAGTTTTTTGACGGGATGGGAGCTAAATATTTGAAATATAAAATGCATTTGTTTTATATGTTCATATGTGTCAACTATAAAAGTTTTTTTTTGTATCTACGTGAGAAATATAACATGTCGCTAAAACGCTAACACAACTTGTAAGAAATGCTTTAAATTTATAATTATCTGTAGTTTCAAAGGTAGTGGATATTGATGATAAAATATTAGGGATCCCATTTATCATAATGGTCTAAGGTGTTCACCTTGACATATCACTCCAACGTCTCTCCTCAATCAGCGTGAGTTTGAGTCTCTGCTTGACCAACATAGGTATATGAGAAAGCTTGCCTGTAGCTAGCTGCCTGTGTCGCTGGTTATTCCCTGGGTCTTCCAGTACCAAATATGCTGGCCGCCAAGGATAGCCGATCATGTACTGATGAATGGCGTTAATGCCCACATAACCAAATTAATCCGGTAGAGGTGTCATGATTTGTGTCTAGAGGATTCTCTGACCAGGAACTCGGTTCACATTGGTAATTGATTACTTTGATATTCGCCTTCTTACGTCATTTTTCTTACTAAAGAATCACTCCTTCGAGATATTTGGAGAGGTGTTGTAACACGCCATCAAATTTAATCGGACAACATGATCTTACAGCCATCTTTGTTCTTAATCTAGCATTCTCGTACGTAAATTAGACTTTGTTCTTAGTTAACCAATTCTTCGTTAGACCTACACAGACCAAAGAAATCAAACAATAACAGACGAATGTCGCAATTGTTTGACATACCTAACCATACATAATAAGACTTTAAACTCAAGAACACAGAAACGATGTTATGAGTATTACTATGGTATATTATTGCTAACGGATGCCACTACGTTAGTGCTGCTTGCTCATTTCACGGTAATTATGTAGTAATAAATACCATCACTTGCCAGTGTCCCTAACCAAAATACGGTCGTATTGCTAACTGATGATTTACGTACCAATATACGAATAGCATGTCTACAGTCGCTTCTCCAACTGATGATTTACATACCAATTAGAGGAACAGCATGTCTACAGTCGTATTACTAACTGATGATTTACGTACCAGTACACTAACATGTTTACGGTCGTATTGCTAACTGATGATTTACGTAATAAAACACGTAACCAAAATACGGTCGTATTGCTAACTGATGATTTACGTAATAAAACACGTAACCAAAATACGGTCGAAATGCTCAATGATGATTTACGTAATAAAACACGTAACCAAAATACAGTCGAAATGCTCAGTGATGATTTACGTAATAAAACACGTAACCAAAATACAGTCGAAATGCTCAATGATGATTTACGTAATAAAACACGTAACCAAAATACAGTCGAAATGCTCAGTGATGATTTACGTAATAAAACACGTAACCAAAATACAGTCGAAATGCTCAATGATGATTTACGTACCAATTAGAGGAACAGCATGTCTACAGTCGTATTACTAACTGATGATTTACGTACCAGTACACTAACATGTTTACGGTCGTATTGCTAACTGATGATTTACGTAATAAAACACGTAACCAAAATACAGTCGAAATGCTCAATGATGATTTACGTAATAAAACACGTAACCAAAATACGGTCGTATTGCTAACTGATGATTTACGTAATAAAACACATAACCAAAATACGGTCGTATTGCTAACTGATGATTTACGTAATAAAACACGTAACCAAAATACGGTCGTATTGCTAACTGATGATTTACGTAATAAAACACGTAACCAAAATACGGTCGAAATGCTCAATGATGATTTACGTAATAAAACACGTAACCAAAATACAGTCGAAATGCTCAATGATGATTTACGTAATAAACCACGTAACCAAAATACGGTCGTATTGCTAACTGATGATTTACGTAATAAAACACGTAACCAAAATACGGTCGAAATGCTAACTGATGATTTACGTAATAAAACACGTAACCAAAATACAGTCGAAATGCTCAGTGATGATTTACGTAATAAAACACGTAACCAAAATACGGTCGAAATGCTCAATGATGATTTACGTAATAAAACACGTAACCAAAATACAGTCGAAATGCTCAGTGATGATTTACGTAATAAAACACGTAACCAAAATACAGTCGAAATGCTCAGTGATGATTTACGTAATAAAACACGTAACCAAAATACGGTCGAAATGCTCAATGATGATTTACGTAATAAAACACGTAACCAAAATACGGTCGAAATGCTCAATGATGATTGACGTAATAAAACACGTAACCAAAATACGGTCGAAATGCTCAATGATGATTTACGTAATAAAACACGTAACCAAAATACGGTCGAAATGCTAACTGATGATTTACGTAATAAAACACGTAACCAAAATACGGTCGAAATGCTCAATGATGATTTACGTAATAAAACACGTAACCAAAATACAGTCGAAATGCTCAGTGATGATTTACGTAATAAAACACGTAACCAAAATACAGTCGAAATGCTCAATGATGATTTACGTAATAAAACACGTAACCAAAATACGGTCGAAATGCTCAATGATGATTTACGTAATAAAACACGTAACCAAAATACAGTCGAAATGCTCAGTGATGATTTACGTAATAAAACACGTAACCAAAATACGGTCGAAATGCTCAATGATGATTTACGTAATAAAACACGTAACCAAAATACGGTCGAAATGCTCAATGATGATTTACGTATAACCAAAGTACAGTCGAAATGCTCAATGATGATTTACGTAATAAAACACGTAACCAAAATACGGTCGAAATGCTCAATGATGATTTACGTAATAAAACACGTAACCAAAATACGGTCGAAATGCTCAATGATGATTTACGTAATAAAACACGTAACCAAAATTGCTAACTGATGATTTACGTAATAAAACACGTAACCAAAATACGGTCGAAATTCTAACTGATGATTTACGTAATAAAACACGTAACCAAAATACAGTCGAAATGCTCAGTGATGATTTACGTAATAAAACACGTAACCAAAATACGGTCGAAATGCTCAATGATGATTTACGTAATAAAACACGTAACCAAAATACAGTCGAAATGCTCAGTGATGATTTACGTAATAAAACACGTAACCAAAATACAGTCGAAATGCTCAGTGATGATTTACGTAATAAAACACGTAACCAAAATACGGTCGAAATGCTCAATGATGATTTACGTAATAAAACACGTAACCAAAATACGGTCGAAATGCTCAATGATGATTGACGTAATAAAACATGTAACCAAAATACGGTCGAAATGCTCAATGATGATTTACGTAATAAAACACGTAACCAAAATACGGTCGAAATGCTAACTGATGATTTACGTAATAAAACACGTAACCAAATTACGGTCGAAATGCTCAATGATGATTTACGTAATAAAACACGTAACCAAAATACAGTCGAAATGCTCAGTGATGATTTACGTAATAAAACACGTAACCAAAATACAGTCGAAATGCTCAATGATGATTTACGTAATAAAACACGTAACCAAAATACGGTCGAAATGCTCAATGATGATTTACGTAATAAAACACGTAACCAAAATACAGTCGAAATGCTCAATGATGATTTACGTAATAAAACACGTAACCAAAATACGGTCGAAATGCTCAATGATGATTTACGTAATAAAACACGTAACCAAAATACGGTCGAAATGCTCAATGATGATTTACGTAATAAAACACGTAACCAAAATACAGTCGAAATGCTCAATGATGATTTACGTAATAAAACACGTAACCAAAATACGGTCGAAATGCTCAATGATGATTTACGTAATAAAACACGTAACCAAAATACGGTCGAAATGCTCAATGATGATTTACGTAATAAAACACGTAACCAAAATACGGTCGTATTGCTAACTGATGATTTACGTAATAAAACACATAATCAAAATATGGTCGTATTGCTAACTGATGATTTACGTAATAAAACACGTAACCAAAATACGGTCGTATTGCTAACTGATGATTTACGTAATAAAACACGTAACCAAAATACGGTCGTATTGCTAACTGATGATTTACGTAATAAAACACGTAACCAAAATACGGTCGTATTGCTAACTGATGATTTACGTAGCAATACATGAACAGCATGTATTTGTGTCTGTATTTTCTTCATGGGTTAGACACAAAATGAAACTATTAATAGAGAAGAAGAGTAGGCCTTGGTCGTTAATATTTTGATATTTTTGAAAATAATTTGTCTCAAGTGTCTCTCGAAACAAATGAGCAAGTTAAAAGGGTATTGTTCTCAATCTATGCATTTTGCCTACATTATGATATAAAATCTGTCTGTCTGTCTGTCTGTCTGTCTGTCTGTCTGTCTGTATGTATGTATGTATGTATGTATGTATGTATGTATGTATGTATGTATGTATGTATGAATGTATGTATGTATGTATGTATGTATGTATGTATGTATGTATGTATGTATGTATGTATGTATGTATGTATGAATGTATGTATGTATGTATGTATGTATGTATGTATGTATGTATGTATGTATGTATGTATGTATGTATGTATGTATGTATGTATGTATGTATGTATGTGATGCTCTGATTCCCCATTGTCGTTGCATTTGCCAGTCTGTGTTATTATGTTCGCTTACGCACTCTGAATTATCAAAAATGAAGTTTAAAAAAAAAACAAGTTTGTTCTTCTTTTTCGCTAGAACATAACATACTCATGTCGATTCAGAATTAAATTAGTGATGTAAATTTGTCTGTAGAAGCCTGGATGATATAGACGAATCATCCCAAGTGCATTATTAATTAACCCAACGTGTTAGCGAATGGGGTGGGAGGTGCATTTTGTGATAGCCTCCGCCTGTCCGTCTACCTTTCCTTCTGTCCATAATAGCTTTTATACCTAATTTTCTGACTGTAAATTGACCAAACTTGGTACATAAGCTGCCAAAGATTGATCAAACTTGGTATTTACGATGACAATGTGATGACCATCAGATAAAGGGCTAAAGAGACATTAATAAGAGAGTGGAGATTTTCCGCGGAATAAAGACTAATTTGTGCTGCGTTGGGTTTTGTTTCTAATCCTGACCATTTGCAGAACTTTCCGTTGACCTCCCAACAATTTTGGCTTTAAAAATAAAAACCAGACATTAATGAATTTCTCTGTTAACGATGAGTCAGCAACGCGAAAATTCTTACTATTCACATTCTATTTCAACAGTTGGGCTGGTATGTTATTTAGAAGAGATCACGTTTAATTTGACGTGTCCCTATCGCCTTACTCATCTTGAATATGATAATTCTGCAACAGTCCATGATCAACCACACTTATTAGAATAACGCATTTCTATAACAGTCGCCGCCATCTTGTGATGGCCGCCATTAATTTTACAACCCAATTATAAGCACATAACTTTCTTCTGACATGTTTCAGGGATCAATCCATACTGAAGTAAACAAGTAAGAACAAATATACGTTGTTTATTGCCTATTATTTTTATTGTTCCTAAGCCGGACAAAAGGACCCTTTCGTTCCTTACTATGCCCGGTGCCAAAAAGACAATAAATTATAGATGCATATGGTTGATACTGAGCTGCAAGCAAAAGGTGCAAAGATTTTAAGTATGCCCCCAAACGACACGGGATGCAAATTTGTTACAAAATTCGTGATAAACGATCGTTGCTGGAACGCAACGTTGATTGAAATTGTTTTTTTATGCATATAATTTCTTAAAATATGGAACATGCTATTGAGATATTTCTTGACTTTGTACCTGATGTTCGATAGATAGGATCTTACTAAAGGTAATCCGATATCTTAATTTAAAGTTAATATATTACCTACCTACTTAATATTCCACATAAAAGACGCCATGTATCACACATATCTGTCGTATATGTCAAATTTTTAACCTGATTATGCAAAATAAACGCACTTAAGAACCTTACCCATCCATAGCTACCCAGATTTGAATCCCGACTGTTAGTTTCAATCTAACCTTTTAATTTACGGGTCTGTCACAATATTCATAACTGTACCTTATAGAGCATCGATATCTTCATTATAACTGTCTCAATAAATTGACAAGGGTGACTGTATATCAGAATGCGATTGACTTATTGGCCTGCAATTTCAGTATTAATTTTTCCCCACTGAATATTTCCGACATTTCATAAACTAGTTTTGTGTCTGAAAAAACATATACGCCTCACTGTAAACCAAATAAAAATAAGAAATTATTCTTTGAAATATTAAAAAGCAATAAAAGTTCATTAAAGAAAACCATATACTTAACTTGAAAATATATTCAGGTCATTGACGTATGGATAAAAATCTAATTGATAAATATCAGATGTACAGGGGGATATGGGGGATAGGACAAAATCAAGATGCTTTCGCTGCTGGTGGGGAGGAGGAATGACAAACAAAATTAGCTTATTCGATTATGAAAGCCACTTTCATGTGAACCAAACTTTTTTTTTTATCAAAATGTCAGATACCACCGACATTGTTCTGCTAAAGATACAGTTCCACAAAGCATATAGTTCAGACAGAGTTCCATTCCGTTTTCCACTTTCCATAATAAAAGGCATGCACCCATGATAAACTGATAGTTGGTGGATCGGGTATATCTATATCAAGTGTGAGCAGAACGTTAGTGGTATAAGACAGGTACATCAAACCAACCGCCTATTACTTACTTCGGTATATTGCCAAATATTGTCAGTAGCTTCCCGTGCGTCGGTTTTTCTTTCCCGGATTTCTGGGTTCTACCTCCACCGGTTATACTGGTCGCCATGTATAGCCTATCATGTGCTGAAAAATGGCGTTAAGTCCACAACAACAACAACTTCCGTATATAGTACCTAAATGTTGCTAATTGTGCCTGTAAATTGTATTTCTTCTACGTGAAGCTTATTTTAAAGTCTCCTGTGGCATTCACTATAATTTTTTTTTTTTAAAAAAACCTTATGCCACAGAAAATGTTACGAAAATTACGTGTCTTATGGGCAAAACACGTCGTTCATGTATTCTGATCCACAAATACAATTTTACCGAACTTTGTAAGTGAAATGCATTTGAAGAATTCAGTCAAAAGCAAAGGTAAAATTAGCCTGTGACGGATCTTCTTTCGAGATACTGTGGCGCCATCTACAAGCAATTCAAGCATAATTTTGAGCGAGTAATACATTTAAAAATGAAACAAAAATATTACAAATATAGATCGTTCTGGACAAAGTTTGTTTCCAGCAGATATTGACGAGTGATTACAAGTTACTGAAAAATAAACTGAGTAAGTTACCGAACTGCTGAGAAATGCTGAGGAGAAATATGCTAGTCGACCGTCGGGATGTAGAACTGTCCGGCCTGGATTTCAAAAGCTACATCAAAACTATATTACAATGTGAAGTATGGCGATGGAAACAATCTGAAGTTCCTTGTCTTTATTTAGCACCAAATCCAAAACGATCATGCTTACACTTAACGTCGAACAGTGAGTTAAAATTATATTGAAGGATGCAATACAGTACTTTTATACCCTAGGTGAAATGTCTCAACGTTCAAAGTTGTGATTAATTATTCTCTTATTTCCTGGGGGAAATTCAAAATTATTATTTTGCTACGAATGAATAGTATTCCAAATGACATCGAAAAAATTAAATTATAAATTACTGACATTTGATTCAGGACTTACAATTATTTTAGTTTCATACTAACGGTGTTTCTTACATTAATCACCGAATAACACGCTGTTGCAAATCATAAACCACCTGTGCATCCATGAATAACTTTTGATGGGGAGGCATAAAGATGTACGCACGGGGTCTTTGGGATGGAACCCCTAGTGCGGTTAGGGGGTCAAAAGTCCCCTGAAGCTTTTGCATCGAATGCGTAGCTCGAACATAATTTTAATCACGAAACTGCTAAGTAAACCAATCCTGGAAAACGTTCCATGTTTTTCTTTCTTCAGGTTTGCATGAAGGTAAGGGCGCTGACTCCGTCTCCTTCAACACTACCAATCTGTCAGACCATATTAACCGCATTGTCATTATGAAACATTTAAATATGCAAAATCTCGCTGCAAGTTTCTTTTAGTCTTTATTTATTTTATTATTTTGTCACGTGTCTCCAAGCTTAGGTGGGAATTATTTAATGCTAAGCTGTATTTTAACATACTAACAAACGCAAAAAAATAAAGGCATTTATGGTTTTACATTAGTTTCTATTCAAAGCTAAGAACAGAAACGTTATTCACGCAAGCATTGCGTTTAAACGCACAAGTTTCTTCTGTCGTGGAAATCGTTTTATTATTTGACTATTACTGTCCACTTCTAAGACAGAGCTTGATGCAATAAATCATGTACGAAGAAAAACAAAATTTACTATCTGTTATTTTGTTTTTGTTTACTTTTTATCACTTTTTCATGATTAATTTAGCTTTTGTTCATGGCAGGTATTTCAGTGGCTTGTCTCCATTTAGGAAACAAATAATAAACGTATAATTAACACGATCATTTATCTTACTTTCAGAAAGAAGCTTTTCAATCCAGCTTGATATTTTAATCAAACTTTCTTTACCTCAGCTGCACAAGCCGTCTTTTGAGTTTTCAGACATTTATGTAAAACAAAAAATATCACACATGCCCTTCAGCATGTCATACATGGGAAAAGCTTGCTATTTGTGTCTTTTTTAAATATCACATATGCCCTTCAACACGTGGTACATGGGAACATTTTGCAATGTGCGTCTTTTTTATTTTATATCACAGCAGCTTTCCCCACTCCGAAGTTCTTCTGGAAACAATATCCAATAATTTCACTCCTTGCAACATCTCTTTGACCTTGAAATGTACAATGAAAGCGAAGCAAACACTACTTTACTCAACGGTTTCCTTTATATTTATCCTTTAATTCTTTAATTGTTTCTTCTTCTTCTTCTTTTTCTTCTTCTTCTTCTTCTTCTTCTTCTTCTTCTTCTTCTTCTTCTTCTTCTTCTTCTGCTTCTTCTTTACTAAATTGTTTGAAGAATTTTGCTGAAGAGCAAATAATTATAATTGTATTCGCCTGCTGTCTCAACTGATTGATAAAATAGAATAAGAAACACAAAAATATATAAAACGAGAATTACATCGAATCTTAAATGGACACAAGAGTTTTGAAAGAATATAAATAATTGATTAACGTATTTTCTGGTATGATAAAGTTGACTTAACTTCCTCTCTCTCTCTCTCTCTCTCTCTCTCTCTCTCTCTCTCTCTCTCTCTCTCTCTCTCTCTCTCTCTCTCTCTCTCCAGTTCATGAAGACAGGTATGTGACATGTTAGGGCTTATGACTGGGGCAAAGGGCACCCAAATCTGACACAATCTAAACCAGTCATGATATGCGTACTTAGGAGTCATTATCGTTGTCCCCGCTAAATCTAGATATGCACTGATCCTACGGATACCAGCCTAACGCAAGATCATGCTCTCGTTAAGCCCGACAGACAGATGAAAGATAGTAACTGTGACTAAAAAAGACCTCCTGACGTGCCTGGTCACCCAAATTACGCACAATCGGGAGGGTCGTTCGGTAGAAGCTACTTTTTGTATTGGAAGCAGTGGTTTTGTCAGATTTGGTTTAAAGATACGAGTAAAGTTATAAGCTGGGAAAGATGACAACATTTTAGATAACATGCGCGATAATTAACAAAATCTTCAAGGTAGTGAAGTGAAATATAATTGACAAATACGAGGTATGATTGTTCAATGAGTCATCTATAATCAACCAGTAACTTATTTCTCCATATTATGGAAAACAATGTTAAAAAAACTAAATGCTTAGATTGTTGTGTTTAATTTTTCCTTCACTTTTTATTAATAAATTTTTCAGGCTGCGAATAATTATACTTAGAAACAGTAACTTTTCAAAATAAGTTTCCTCCTTTACTCAAATACGATAATTTGCAAAGGCTAATGATAAAAAGGTTCTCAGGACGGAATTATAGGCCAAAATAAAGACCATTTAAATGTACGTATGGTGTAAGTAAGAATCAAAATATGAACAATTTTTACAAGCTGAACATAATGCTGGTACGAATAACAAATATAACCATAGAGATACAAACAGAAAATGATCAGGAGAAGAAAACAAACTAAATCCTCTAAAAGATCCAACGATTTCTAATATCGTTAGAAGTTTGCTACTTATAAAACTGCTAATAATTTCATAGCATCTAAACCGATGATTCAATGAAACTTTATAAGTACTGACCCAGATAATCGAAGATCAATCAAAGTATCTATGTTGCTGTTTTACAATACAAACATATGTATGTGCGTATGTACGTATATTTGTGCGTTCATGTATATATACAATCACTTATATATAAATACCAGAAAAGCTCGATGAAAGACGACTCGCATGAATTAATTCATTGTGCTGTTATTCATCAATTAATCAATTTAATATTTCATCAATTAAATAATTAATCAATTCATTGTCCAACGATTACACGCGACATCTGAAAGAAGAAGAACAAAGTTCATTTTCAACTTTAGAATTTTTTTTAAAAAAAAGGAAACACATTAGCAGAGGATCCCTATAAAAGACTTTTTACTGATTCAGAACGAAGTTTCCAAAACTTGAAAGGCAAACCATTCATATTATTGACCTTTTCACGATTTTTGCTGTTATTGTTATTGATCTTATTTTGTTGACGTTGTGTTTTTTTTTTTATTTCTTTCTTTCTTCTTAAGTTATATGTCAAGTTAATGAAATCAGTAATCATGAGTTACGTAAAATAGCACATGACAAAACATGAAAGTACATCATTTGTTGCTGGAACAAAATGTATTTAAAATAAAAAAAGGTTCCACCAAATGAAAACTGATATTTAGCTAGAGCCAAATAGAGACAGCCGGGTAAATCTCAGTCTACGCATCTAGCGGATTTATTTCGCCTATGAAGTTAACGCTTGGACAAGGATCGCTGAGACATCCGTCTTATGAACGGACTGGTGAGTTTCTTTTCAAATTGATTTTCCATTTAGATGGATAAGTATATTGACCACACTATGAGATGCCGTTGGGCTTACATGTTACATATGGGGGTTTATTATCCGTACAAATCAATACACTTCGTTGGCTATTTGTTATCGTAGAAGCTTTATGATACAGCCAAAAGGTGATTCATCTCTCGATAAGATCAACATTCAAACTCTTGGAACTATTTAAGAATAAATAATACTTTGTCAAAAGAGACGCGAATAATTTTATTTAAACAAAATGTATTATGTTCCATTTGATCCAACAACAGTGGTTCCCGGTAGCAGATTGGTCGAAAACGCTCGCCTTTACTGATCAATGCATTATCACCTCTGCCGGCTTGAGTCTCTGGATCAGCAAGTGTAGGTATGTGAGAACGCTTACCAGTAGCTTCACGTGGGCCAGTGGATCTTACCGGGGTCTTTCTGGGTTATTCCTCCACCGGTTATGATGGCCGCAGTGTAAAGCCTATCATGTGATGAAAACTTGAGTTAATCCAAGAAAAACAATATCTGACATTAGAATAAAACTGTGGCCTAGAAACGGGTGTTAAATATCGAAAAGATACAACAATAATAAATTTCATTATTATGGTTAAAGTTTACAGCAAAGGAAAGGATAGTATCATAACATCTTGCTGTACATTAAAACACGGACACTTGAGTTACAACAATAACTAGGTGTATGACGAAAAGAAAGTTGATTCCCATTTATAGATACTTGATTTAAATGTTGCTGATTTACGATAAAAATCTGAGACCGAAAATTGTCATTCTACCACAAAGTTTGTAAACCCTTGCATCTGGTGCTTTTATTTAAGCATAATTCACATAAATGAAGGTCATACAAATTAACTTAAATATTAAATAATTTCGATTCTCTTTAAAACAAAGAAATTTTCTTAACAGTGATCTCCCTTTCTTATAATTTCAACACTTAACTGCAGTGTCAATATAAATCAAGCTTATGCATATAGAGAATGACAACAGCAAATTTGATGATTTAAATAATGAAGCAATATACATGTTTGCATGCTAACCTGCTTATTTATTGCTGAATAAATTTCAATCAACAAGCTGGAATCTCATGTTATTTTTTTAACATGTCTCGTCAAGACCTCTCTGTCTCTCTCTCTCTCTCTCTCTCTCTCTCTCTCTCTCTCTCTCTCTGATGGATAATCAAAGATGTGCATCAATTCAGAACAAAAATGGTGGTAAATATTTTAATATTTTTTTGGTAATTTACACTGCGTTATACTAATGTAATTGTTTTGTACATTTGACTCATTGCCTTTGACGTAAAAATAATGCACGAGATGACCCGTGTATAAGGTGCGTGTAGTTGCCAACTATTATAGAGTTTAATAGAGAGCTGCCTGGTGATAATTTTCTTCCCTTTATTCTTCTTTCCCCTGAAATACTCGCACATTACAGATCATAGCCACTTATTTCAATTATGATGAAAATGTGCAAAAGACATTACTAGTGGCAACCCAATTAGCGAACTAGTTCCGATCATTCCATAAAGTACTAAATTTAGGCACCGAACTATGATTCGAGCTGTGCGAGCGAAGTCTGGCACAGACAGCGCTCGCGCCAGGCGCCAATTGTATCAAATAATTTGGATCATATTTTCGAGAAAAATTGTCGAATCCGATTCTAAATGGATAGATTATTATCTATACTTGGTAATGCCATAAACGCTAAATCGTTCAATTCTTGTAAAATACGAAATGGTCTAAGCCTTTGCTCTGGAATACGTCAAATTAAAACAGTACAAATTCCTCCCGTCAATCATACAGCTTAAAATCTGTGTGCAATGTTGCTTATCGATAACCTCTCCAGATAAACACTTTGATGGTGAAATTCATACAAGTGAATAATTTCAGTAGACTTAATAAGTATTTTGGCATTATTTGCTTTACTGTTGAAACTAGTGATATGACTGAAGTGGTCGCAGTGTTATTCGTAATGGTGTTGGTGTGGTAATAATGACAACTATTATTATTATTAGTAGTAGTAGTAGTAGTAGTAGTAGTAGCAGTAGTAGCAGCAGCAGTATTATTGTTCTTGCTGCTGCTGTTGCTCCTGCGATCACTACTACTATGACGACAACGACTGCCACCACAAATACTATAACTGTTTATGTGACAATGGCAATAAAGACAACACAAAAGACGACGACGACAAAGCTAACTTTGGTTTGTTTTGTGGAGGTTAACATCATTTGTCAACATATGTGACGGACAGAATATTTTGATGATGGAAGAACCCTGCCAGACTTTGTTAAGAACCACAGGAACTACGGGCAAGCTTTCTTATTGATAAAGACAGGGTATATAAAAACAGCAATGGTGACGACACACACGTGCAAGAAATGTTTGTATTTGCTTGGATTCGGAGAATTATAACGAACAGAAAAGATAGATCAGAGAGTCTTATTGATGTAATATAGACCGAATCACTATGGAGTGTGCTTGCGTGACGAAATATCTTAAAATTGATTTTCTACCACCCCCATTTGTAAAATGTCAACAAGTCTTCAGTGGCATATATCATTTTCACACCCCACTCTTAACGGTTAATCCATTGTAAATACTTATGTTTATATTTCGTGCCTTGCGATAAATTTTGTGTTTGAAGTCCTCCGCGATAAATATTCGCTGATCTCTCTTCTTCTGACTAATGATTCCAGCGGACTAACAACAGAGACTTATATTTGTCTTTACAAGTAGGGAATTTCCATAATATTCAAAGATCTTTGCAAATACATAAAACCTGACCCCGTCGTCGGGTTTACTATTTTCTTGGGTAAGCAAACAATAAACCGTTCTCACCTTACAATAAACAAAGGATTATAGGATACTCATCCGAGATCCCTCGGTCTGTAATAATATATAATCCACTTTAGAAGAAGAGCGTAATTTTAATAACAAAATGCTCACGTTCCTGCAAAATTGATAAATAGCTATGTCGCCGCCACTCGATAAACAAATGCAACCTAATGAATATTTGGACAATATATTGGTTATGTAGAGACTCGTTTTCGTGATTTCATGATTTCCTACAATTAGTCACGTTTGCACTGTGTTAAAGCACTACCATATATTAAATGCTAGAAGTTAGAAATGCGCTCTCTCTCTCTCTCTCTCTCTCTCTCTCTCTCTCTCTCTCTCTCTCTCTCTCTCTCTCTCTCTCTCTCAAAATAAATCCAAACATCTTCCAAGAAAACATTTGTAACATGCAATGAAAATAAATTACCACAGAAAAATGGCTTATCATCCTATAGCATTAATACCTTTTCAATGAATATATCTTTGAAATAATTTATTCCTGTTCACTGGATAGTTTATCGAATGTCAAAGGCTTAGACTAAAGCAGCATAGCAAACCTACAATAAATAAATAGTCTTTCAAAAGAAATATATAAATTTTAAAAAAACTTCGTGAAACATGCGCTTTAGATGAACCAAAATAAATTTTGCAATCAAAATCGACTTTGGGAAATGTACAAAAATAGTTTCTCTAAGTATTGTTTTGATGAGAAAAAGAGAAACGAAACATTTTGTCTTTTGGAATTTTGGGTGGAGCACAACATGTGACATTATGTTATACCGGGTTCGAGTACAGGTCTGAACTGGATAAGTAATTTGGTTAGTGTATGAGCAAGCTTTCACAATTTGATAAGCGGGTATGATGGAATAAGGACATGCAAATGATAATTGTTCTTCATTTAATAATTTACAAGCACAAATTTATATATGTATAAAGAGTAAATTGAATGCGCCGTATCCTATGTTTGATTTCCAACATTTCCTATCGAATGTGCCCGGCTTAAGGTAGAGGGATCAGTGACACGCAATGAAGTCACGAATTGGCCTAAACAAAAATTGAAATATACAAACAATATGATCTTATTTAGATTATGTTTGTATTCTCTGACCTCACTCCCAGCAGTCTTACATTATATAAGTTACACAAATTTTAACACGGGTTCACTTTTCTGTTCAGTTTCTTGAATATAAAGCTTGGCCTGGATTTCTAAATACGAACATTAGCTGGAAAATAAATTTAAGTCTAGATATCAACAATATAATAGGATGAAATAGCTAAGTCCGACCTAAATTTGACCAATCAAAGTGTACAAGTCTGGATCTAAATTTGAAGAAGAATAATATCAGTGAAATGTGGATACATATTTTCCCCAGAATGATGACATCATCCATTTAAATCTATGGCAGGAATTGAGAATGTAGTGAAGAAAAAAAAATATTAATAATATATAAGTAATTCCTGGCCTTAATCGCAATGATTCTATATTCTCTTACTGATATCGTTCTTCACTAAACAGCGCGAGACAGCCTAGCAACAAAGGTAAAGATGATGTCTGCTTACTATCTATCAATACCCTGATTCAATTAAGATAGCGCGCTTAGAACATGCTTCTCTGGGATATGAATGAATATGACTTTGTATTAAATACTATCTACA
The DNA here is from genome assembly GCA_029339505.1 of Unio delphinus. Lineage (NCBI taxonomy): Eukaryota > Metazoa > Mollusca > Bivalvia > Unionida > Unionidae > Unio > Unio delphinus. Next base: position 7,084,609 of record JAQISU010000154.1, on the reverse strand, counting down.
TGATGAACAATGTAATTCCTTACAAGACTTCGATTTAAGTAAAGTCTGTCAAAATTATAAGATGTTCGATTAAAACATGCGTTTCTTTTTCTTCGGATGGAGAGAGAGAGAGAGAGAGAGAGAGAGAGAGAGAGAGAGAGAGAGAGAGAGACTACATTTACAATTGTGAATGCTGAACTTTTAATGATAATATACATGATGCTATTTTGCAAACATTCATGTACATATCTGGTCCTTTAAAATTAAGATATTTCTTTGATCGTTTTTCTTTAAATTTGCGTTTTACTGTCACTAATATCATCGGCCATTCAACGCTCTCAAATTGTATTCGGACAGACAACTGACTTCTATTTTCGTGATCATGGTGATGACGATGATAATAATAATAATAATTAATATTATTGTTATTATTATTATTATTATTATTATTATTATTATTATTATTATTATTATTATTATTATTATTATTATTATTATTGTAGTAGTAGCGGTAGTAGAATAACCAGCAGCAGTAGTAGCAGCAGCTCTGTTAGCAAAAGGACATGTAGTAGTAGTTGTCGTACTAGTAGCAGTACTAGTAGTAGTAACATCAGCAGCTGTAGAGGTGGAGGTGGAGGTAGGACTAGTAGTAATACGAGTAGGAATAATTCGTACCAAACACATTTAATCATTCAAACACCTGCGATTCTTACAAACGACAAAGTTATTTAAAATATCGGTACAATATTTTTACCACAAATTTAATATTTTATATACAATGTTTTAGCTTTCATCGCCTACAGTTATTTAAGGGTTGGACCTTTTTCCTAAGAATTCTCTTAGTTCCATAAAATGCCTTGTCCCTGTGGAATGAAAACTGCAAGAAGTTACGAGGAGGGCTGGATCTACAGAGGGCGCGTATTTTCCCGATTTAACGGGATGATCGTGCACTTTCCCGATTTAACGGGATGGGATGATCGTGCACTTTCCCGAATTAACAGTTCTGAATGGATACAAAGGATCTTTAATAAGTGTCCATAGTAATGAAGTGAGATATTTCCCAAAAGCATCCCGATGACTCTGACTTTCGCACATCAAGTCATGCTATACCATCATTCTTGAAGTAATTATGTGTTATACGCGTCTATGCGCTTGAAATCAACAAAATGAGTTCATTAACCTAAAAGGTACGGCAGTAATGTCCCTTGATAAATTTCTTTCTCCCTAAATCCATAAATTTAATATCAAGAATCGAAAATAACTTCACATATTTATTTTTGTAATAAAATAGCAGCCAACAGAACACGGCAACACTAAACTTGAAAATCTGTAATGGTAGATCTTTGATAAAGATATGAACATACATACATATATAAATACGCGCGCGCGCACGCACACACACACACACACACGTGCGTACGTGCATGCACGGATGCATGCATACATACATGCATTGATGCATGGATACATACATACATACATACATACATACATACATACATACATACATACATACATACATACATACATACATACATACATACATACATACATACATACATACATACATACAGGGGTGATTTTCGGACTCAAGTTTGTAATCGAAGGTGACACGTTGTACTGAAACATAAAGTATATCACCCCATTCTCAAAGTAATCAGAATTAATTTATCCAAAGTATATAAATTTACTCATGTATATTGGGATGAGGATCCGCAAAAGCTGGCATGCACCAGACAGTTTCTTTTTCCTCCTATACGTATCCTATCGCAACGTAAAAATGTCGAGATGGTATTTTTATTGCATAATGATCGTCTATATTGGCATAGTGACGTCATACTCATCGTATGTCACTATTTGGTATAATGTGTACTCAACGTAATATACATCTCATCGTCATTTGTAATGAACATTCCTTATCACTGTGTAATAAATACGTGATATTTCAAGCCTGTTTTAAATACACATAACAGTTGATGAACCTCATTAAGTAGTGCAATATGTCTCTCGCTGCAATCAGTATGTGACCGACATAAAAGTAAAGCCGTATTTTTAAATCGTTTTTTTTTAAACAAAACATCAATGAGAACATAAGTAGTGACAAACTACCGTTTGGGAATCTTGTTGAATTTCAACTCATTGTACTGATAGCTAAAGTATCATATGCACGATTATTATCATATAAAGGTACTTAGTTAAATTAGGACATGAATAAAACAAAAACAATTATTTTATTGCTGATTTTAGTTTTTCATTTCTTATTAATTGTATCGGTTTTATAAAAAGCGCTTTATGTTTTATTTTAAGAATTTGTCTCAAATGCCACGACACTAGCTTTTATGTTCATGATGTAGATGTAATTCCGTTACATGCGGTAAATTCATTTTGGATGACTTCACACGCCTTGCACAGTTAGCCTTATTTATCTAATATATAAGATCTTTCCTTGAATGAATCAAATACAAGCTATCGACGGTAGCGTGGTAGATAAATATCTTTACTTTTTTTTAACATTCGCATAAGCATTTTGACTTATTTCCGTAAGAACATGTGTAACATTTCATGGCGTGCTCCATCTATTCATACCACCAAGTAACGTCTTTATTAGAGCGAAGCCATATTGCAATGGTGTGATTTTCATTTTGTGCAAATTGTCCATTTGTGGAAACCTCCAAGTTTTTGTGAATTCATTTTTTTTTTCATGAATGAATACTAGTAATTCTTTGAGAAAATGATCGCATTTTCAAGAAATGGCCTTTCCAGGTAAAGTGTTTAGCCAGCTGTGTTATTACAAATGTATCTTGCCAAATGTGACTGTTACAAATAAAATCGAAAATTTACCATCTTACCTACAATCAAAATTTAATGTTTTACGACACTTGCTTAATTTAGTCTTTGTATTCAGCTCAATCCAGAAATTTCATGTCGAATGGACACTCATTTTAGATCCTCCTTACGCAAAGCAAATACATGAGAACAAACTATATGAAAACAGAAAAAAAATGTATTGTATTAAAAATATAATATGCTGTCTAATCTTCGATATTTACATATTCCTTTTATTATTTTGCATTTTGTAATGATCCAGATAATAACTTATTCAACAGGATTTTAAGAAAAGGATACATTAATTTTCTGTTATACAACTCTTTAATTCTAACTGCGTACAAAACTTGTGAATATTTCGCTTTAAATGAGTTATAATATTGTACGAAAAGTTAAAAGAAAAACTAAACGGGAGGAAGAAAGAAATATAAGTTTCAGACTCTAAAACTTTGTAGCAAAATCGGCACGTTTACACTGGCAATTTGTTACAAGGAATATCTTCTGTTACCGATTGAACTTTCTTACTTACTACAAAGAAATATTTGTTTGCTTAGGTTTCCAATTTTTTTTTCGTACACAAGGCCGTAATTTTCGCCTTATTTTATGCTTGTTAATTTCAATAGAAGTCTTCCCTATCTTTTGGATCTTTACATACTCCACTAACTTCTACCCGTTTACAAGTGTCTGATACGGAATGGGGCAAACGCTAAGTTTGACATGCGGTCGCTTAGAATTAAACGCTACACAAACGATGCTCTACCGTTGAATTTGAAATGGAAATCATAGCGAAAAACGTTGAAAATATTCTGTTTAGGTATCTCAGTGCAAGTCATACAGGTGTTCGATGCTACCTGTCACAGGGGTGAATATTTCTATCTGAATCAAAGGGGGAAGGGAGGAATCAAAGAGGCAAAGTGGATGGGTTGGGTTATTTTTTGTTGTCTTTTGTAATACGGGGTCCTTGATTAGAATGATCTCTTTCAGTAACCCGAAAGTATAATCAGAGATAAATACTCTCTCTCTCTCTCTCTCTCTCTCTCTCTCTCTCTCTCTCTCTCTCTCTCTCTGAATAACTGATTTTATTAAACGATGAAATAATTTAGATGTCAAGAGAGATAGAGAGGTGCTGGTAATGGCCAAATCATTATTTTGCATTATCTAAGGATAAACATTGTGCACTAAAACGAACTCGTACAGTTCTCCTCTAGAAAGCGTATGCGTAATATAGCCATTTTGGTCCTTCCTTAAGAGATCTTTATTATAGCCACTGTCTCCTTAATCAGAGAACCAGTCTACAAGTCCAACACGTTAGTCACGGCATCTAACAACATCAAAGAGCGAACGGCCAGTTCCTTTGTAAACGACATTTCCATTTCTCCGCCAGATGTGTATGTTCCTCAATTATGCCTGTTTATCGACCAAAGTATTACCATTTTAATGTCACTGTTTTGGTGGTTACAAGAACTATCTAGGTTTCTAGGTTTCAAGTTAAAACTGACATACTCTATCCTAATGTTTCTGACACGAGATTGTTTCGTAGATTACGAGTAATAGTAGATGTACATTGACTTATGTAATTTGACAAGTATCACATTTTGCTAGCGGCCCTGGGGTTCATATTGAATGATCTGTAATTTGTAAAACAATATACCGATACGGGTAATGGAGGGGGGGGGGGGAGCGGGCGGGCGTGGAAACGGAACAGCAATGATCTGTCTTTAATAATAAAAAGAAGAAAGAAAGAAGACGTATATAATGGCTACATTAATCAAACAGTTCGGTAGAAAACTATATTGCAGAGTTC